>CM062208.1:18462500-18795000 GCA_031216445.1 Lateolabrax maculatus | reverse complement strand
CTGTTTATGTGAAAGAGACTTTGTAAAGCCTGGAAACTATGTCAGTGTGATAATACTTCTAGGCTTATGTTTGATTTTGAAGTGTGAAAACACAAACACTGTGTGAAATGCTTTGCTCCTATGCACTCCCTGTTTTGAATATTCTGTATTTGCACTCTTAACCTAAAAAAGGAACTAAAAAACTACTACAAGCCAATCAACATTAAGCAATAAAGGGAGAAACAGAGAGCATTTCCAACCACAAATGTGACAATTTTTTGTTTTTGTTGGATATCAGTTAATCAATTACTTATTTAAAGTTACTGTTACCTATGTTTTTGTATCTTATGTACCATTTTTGTTACATTCTCTGTTATTTTGTGTCGATAAGGAGGGTATAGCATTACGACTAACTTTTCCTTTTGGGTAGTTTATTAAGCATTGCAATTATATTTCTACACAGGGCTGGTTTGTTTGTCATTTTAGCCAGGGCTCTTCCTGATGTCAAATTTTAGCTTCCACTTCTGGCAGTAAAAGATCAAAATATTGAACACACTGACTCCTCCAATGCTTCATCTAGTGCCATGTTACTCCCTTCTCCCCTGGAACCAACCAACCAAATTGGGATCGTAACACACACTCATACTGTTTTTGTACCACACTGTAAAGTGTAAAATCCTATCAAAGAGTGCGCTCACAGCTTCACTGTGCAGAACTGCAATTGCATTTGTTCTTGAAAGCTTTTATGACTGCTGAACAAACACCATCAGCTGTGAATTGGACAGAGGTGAATTCCATTTTGGGGCGTACGGTCTGTCAGGAGGAGAGGGCAAGAGAGAGACACCCGGGGAGAGAGAGGGAGAGGCAGACACGGAGAAAAGTCTGTTGATTGTACATGTGACACAAAAACAACAATTTACAATTGTCTCTCTCTCACATACACACAACTCACTCAAAACATCCCTTTCAAGTAAAAGTGAATTATAGCAGTGGTGTGAATAAGGTTGTACAGTATTTCATTTTCGTTTGTTTTCTTTTATCAAAAACCACCCAAGTCAGAGTGGATTCCTTGTTCCATTTCCTGTTTGCAGGCCCAAATCTTCCATAGTCTTTATATCATCACTCTCAACATTCCTCCACATACACACACTTATCATCTACCTAGAATTATGTATTCAGGCTGAGCTACGCATGCCTATGAGGAACTGCAGCTTACCCATCTAATTTATCAGTTTTCACACTAAACTGCAATGAAGACTCAATCCATCCATTTTTCATACTCATTCTTCACTTCAGAGGGATGGGGCTGAAGCCTCATCAGTCTGACGTTCGACAAACACATCTCTTTTATACATCTTTCTACCACATCTGTCCTACAGTAATTTGCCTGGACATAATTTGCTTAATTTTTAATTTCATTTTTTTTTTTACATAATCTTTCTCAAATTCATTTAAATTCAGTAACAATAGCGGAAACTCCAATTTCTACATTTAAAGAGTGTATTGGGCATCACTGCTGTGCCCAATGCAGTAAAGAAAGCCCGAGCGGACCTCTGGATATCTGCACTAGGAGAAATAAACCTCTGACTAAACATAATAAATTCATTATCTCATGCAATAAGCAAATAAAAATACAGATCAGCTCAAAGGTAATCTAACATTGTGAAATTTGAAATTAAGTTTTGATTTTTACAAGCAAAGAAATGTCATAACAATGATGAGGCTTCATGATGTCCTCACAAATTCAATCCAATAAGCCGGTTTTTATATTAAGGCTATAGTTCTGCATTTGCTGTGCAGTTGCAGTCAAACAGATATTTGCTTTCATTCTACATTGATGTGTTTGTTACAGTAGCAGTACTTGACTTACTCAATACATTCATAGCTCACTTTTTGTTTTTTTTGTCCGTGACCTCATGAAACTGACAGGATACAGGACATAAGAACAAAAGGCCTTATGTGTCTATGTTAACATGAGTAAGCTATTTTAAATAGTCAATTTTTTAAAGTATAATTGAACAGAAGGAATCAGCCTTTGAAGTGGTCTAATCACTGAGCATCTAAAGAATTTGAACGTACAATAAATGTTAACAACATAAAATACATTTCAGTGCATTCACACACCATACACAATTGTATTTGTGCATACATAAAGACAAACACCGGCAGTGTCCTTGAATCATTGCTTGGTTTAAGCTCTCCAAATAGACATAGACAATTCAGAGAACAACACTTTACCTATGGGAGACATTCTGGTGTGTTGTTTTTTATGCAGAAAGACAATACTCACATTTGTTGCTGAGAATACATGAGTGCGATTGAGTGAGAATGTGTATGAATAATACTGGACCGAAGGGAGGTCAGTTTCCTGACTTGGTGTATGATATTTCGGTCTAGTACCCCTGTGTTCAAGTTGTTGACAATCGGCTCGAAGTGAAACTGTTGTAGTAAACTTTAAAAGATAAAACCCACTAAGTACTGTGCAACTTAAAGTAGTTTGCTGTGCTGTGTGCTGTAGAGACGTATTAGGAGTACTGCTCTAGTTAGGAGGTTTTGAATAAACACATGTAACACTGTCAAGACTGCCATGGAGTTCAGACATGCTTACATGGAGAAACTTTGGCCTAGATACAACACTGGCAAATTAACCTAAACCTTAACACAAGTACACACTCCAACACATTTTCCTGTCTGTAGAAACAGAATTTCCTATGGGGCTCAGGGTCGCATGCACATGTGTGTGTGGAACTTCCTGGCAGCCGTTGAGGAAACATCGGTGGATATGAGCGGAAAGAGACACAAAGGGAAAAGAGACACAAAAGGCAACATAAAAAGAATAAAATACGGTGAGAGACGGAAAAAAATGAACTGAAGACATGAGCGATAGGTTGGGAAGAGACAAAAGCAAATTGGGCCAAATGAAAAATGGTGGTCTTCTAATCTCATAAGAAAGTAAAACTGTTTGTGCTGGCGTGGATGCATGTGTTCAGCAAAGTGACACCTCAAAGTTGTTGGCTGTGTTGAGAGCTGGGCATTTCTTTCATATCATTTCTTTGAGCACTGTTAACTACATATTATTGTTTTCAATACAGTGACTTTGATATTAACTGCTTTTTTCTTCACTTTTAATGTGTTTGAAGACGTACCATGAAACATAATTGATGAAAATATCGCTTTTTTTATCTGGTGAAATGTTATTAAAAACATGCAATAAATGATTGATGCTATGATAAATCTTGCGGGTCTTTGACCCGTCCTCAAGGCACCCAACTCTGGGAACCACTGCCTTAGAGAAAAACACCTTTCAAAAAAAAGGATTGCTATAGAGCTACACATTTAATGTACAAGTGTGAAAGCAGACGGGAAAGAAGAAAATATTTCAATAAGGAAAGTGAGTTATTGTTGTGTTGAAGAGAGACACAAACAGGCTAAGAGACTGTCAGGCAATAACAAGAAATTTAGATCGTGCAATCAAAATGAAGGAAAAAGCATGGAAAAATAGAACAAAGATGAATAAAATTAGTGTTTATTAATCAAAACAGTGTTGAAATTCCGCAAAAACCATGCGGCAAGGAAAGACTGGCACAAAATATTACCAATATCAATATAACGCTTTACAATGGGCTAATTTGATTCAATCAGAATGGAGTTCTATAAAACACTGCATTGCATGATTGCTTGGTAGGTGTAAAGGGAGAACATTATTATACATATTATGTATCAACTTTCAGATTATTCAGAAAAGCCCTCAATGACATTTGGGGTTATTGTCCATTAAAAAAAAGCCTTCCTATAGGCTCCTGAGCCGTGCATCATCTAGGAAAGCCTGTTGATTGGACCAAAAATTGCAAAATTAGAGTTGAAATTTGAAGGAAAAAAAACAAAACAACTGGTGACGTTGTGTGTTGCCACCTGTCTTACTGGCTGCCTTGTTAGACAAATGTGTAAGAAACCACTTTTCTTCTAACTGACCACTGACCAGGCAATCAATCACAAAATCATGTTTCATAGGGTGACAATCCGACACTGTGATTGGTTCTTACCATCTCTCGGGGCAGGAACATGTCTTCCTGCCTTAGAACCACAAGACACACACTCTCTCCTTGACGAGTGCTGCGTAGCATACACACCAACTCCTCTTGGCCCACACCTGTGATATCCACGCCGTTGACCTAAACACACACACACACACACACACACACCACCATAATCAGCATAACTCTAACTTTTCCTTGTCTCCACTACACTTAACCTAATAACAGTCAGCTGTCCTGTACCTCAAGTATGCGGTCTCCAGACTGCAAACGTCCATCTTTGACAGCGGCTCCACGTGGCAGAATGTTTTTGACCAGAATGGGACCAGGACCGTGGACTGAAGAATCTCTGGTTACGACAGTAAAACCAAGACCTTCTGAACCTAGACACACATAGACAGATATACAAACACACCCAGAGAAATGTGAATAGATAGGTGAGGTACAATAGGCAAGCATAGGTAACACTCCTTGGCATATCTTAACACAGATATCCTGTATAGCTGTTTACTCCCTGCCTCTATATTTGTCTTCCACAGGCTTCGAGAGTGTAACATCTCCTATCCATCCTCCCACACAGACACACACACCCTAAACTACTCCTGAGAACTTCAACACAGTATTGTTGACTCAGCTCCTGACTACATACTGTAAGTTGTAAGTGTGATAGTTTAAAGCCTTGGGAGAGTGTGTGTGTGTGTCGCTTTAAACCCTTTAGCTATAGCTGGTGCAACAGTATCTGCAGGTTTGAAGGTTTTAAAATGGGTTCAGGTGTGGGGCAGAGAGAAGGAAGAGAAAATGAAGAGACACGTAAAAGGTAAAATAGGAATGAGTGTAACACAGCGGAAACAGAGTGAATGTTCTGGAAAGAGAAGCGCTGAAGATTAAAATACTAATCAGTGAAAAACATGTGCACACACAAAAGTGTGTGAAAATACTCATAAACAAGCATGCATGTACAAAAAAGAACACACAAAGAGAGAGAGACTAGTTGTGTGTTTTATAGACCTCATTTAGCCTGGTCTCTTTAGCAGCGCCAAGTCAGCAGTTTGGGCCAGTATGAATTCATATCAGCAGAAATGAACAGATCAATAAAGACTTAATAGACCCTGAAGAGAGAGAATCAGGAAGACAGAGAGAGGAAGGGTGAGAGGAAGGAGAGTCAGCAGGAGAACAGAGAAAGGAAGCTTTATAAAAATCAGCACAATGCTGGGCGAACAGCAGGAGAAATAAAGCGGGTCAATTATATACATTCAGAAAATGGAAAGAAATAAAGAGGTGAACGTGAAAAAAAAAACGAGGAGAAGAGATGTGACTCTAGAAACCTTTTTAGTTCTACTTGAATCTCTAAAACCAGAGTGCTGATCTGATATATGGCAGTCCAAATGGCTACAAAAAAGGCATCACTTCTTCCACACAGAGAGAAAAGAATATATGTTTTTCCTTTGAGGATAACTAATCTTTTGAATATGTAAGTGTTGAAAATGAACAGAGGCTCTGTTCTATAGCAGGGTGTTTCTCACCTTTCTTTAGATCGATCCTTAGTCTTCGTCCTCCTCTTTTATTGGTCACCAAGTTAGAGAAGGCAGGACTTTTCTTAAGAAGGGGGCTCTCACTCCTCCCTTTGGGTGTCTAGGTGGAGAATGTAGAGCATTTAAGTACATTTTACAGCACTAAAACACATTAACGAAAGTAAAGCTACAACAGAAGATGTACACAGCAGTTTAACATTTAAAATGCCCTATTTGCACATCTGAATTGCCACAATTTGTCACATTCTACATCTCCAAACCCTCTGGACATCAATTACTCTGTTAGCTGTTGATTGGAGCCCTTTTATCCATAAGACATTTAAAAACTTTGAGTGAGGTTGAAATTTGACAACTTAGAAGTCATTGTCAATGTCATCCACTTATTAAGCACTGCTTATATAGTTGTTTTTTATTTCTAGTTTTTTTTATATAAAATAAGATGATAACCAGCTGTTGCTAAGTAACTGCTGCCTCTTTGCCAGCTGTTTTTTAAATGTCAGCCATGCCACCACAGTGATGTTGCTGACACAATTACAGGTGTTATAAAAAGAAAGGCTTATAGTTGAGAAAAGACACAAGAACCAAATAAAACTAATGTTGGTTTGATACTTTTTCAACAAACTGAACATATCCTGATAGAATTCAAAGTAAAAGAAGCATACAATGTGCAGAAAGTTATTTATTAGGTTTGAAAAGTGCATTGAGGGAAAACAGACAAAACTTGGTTGTTTCAAATGCATGTGATAAGGTAGGATAAATTGAATGTTTCTGTTAGGAGTTGTTTGGTTCTAATATTTTCAAATTAACAACGTTTTCTTTTGTCTCAATTTTCATGTCCAAGCATGCATTATTTTGGTGTCTACATTGTGGACTAAGTCAATTTTAACACCAATATTTATCAGTAATCAGGGACTTGCTGTTCTTGCAGCTATCTTATACAGTATGTATGTGAGATTAAAACTCTCTGAAAGTTCACAAAGTCAAGATGTCTTTGATTCACAGGTTGTCTTGGAGCAAAGCAACTCACACTTACAGCAGCTTCCATAGTAACAGCTTCCTCTGCCAATCGTGTGGTTGGATTCTCAGTGGGTTTAAACACAGGTTTGGCTTTGACAGGTGGAGGTGGCTCTTTGGTCTTGGCGATTCGGGGGCTGCTGTCGGGGATGGCACTGTTGCCAAACAGCTGACCAATCAGACTCTTCTCATAGCGTTCTCTGTTGGAGGACGGAACTACTTCCAACCGGACAACTGGGGAACGCATTGCCTGACGGAACACTTCTTGGGCTCTGGGAGGGTGAGAGAGAACAAGAGAGAGAGGTGAGTGACTGGTGCAGAGGGAGAGAGAGAACAGTAGAGAAAAAGTTTTGTTCAACAAGTGGGTGAGTTTTAAAAATGAGCACTGCATATGGCAAACATTTACCATTGAAACTAATCATGCCATTAATCACAATTACATACGATGTGTAGTTATCAATATCTGACAAGCAAAGTAATTATTAAAAGGACCTATAACTTAATTAGGAGAAAAATAATAATAAAAGATACATGGTATTAATCTGATCACAAATGAGTTCCAATTAATTAGTTGATTTCCAAACATTGTGATACACTGTAGCATATCTGAGGCTCATATATCTTTACTAAACTGATTTTAAGCGGCTGTCAATTCCAAGACTGACGAGTATTGCTGTAACTAACAACTGCTTTATTTAGCAGTTATCTTTTCAATTAATCCAACTGATTATCTAGTCTCTTAAATGTCAGAAATAAAATCATGTTTTATAATTACAATGATAGGATACAAAGTATAAGCAGAACCCAGCTGATTATTACATCCATATTCCATATTCTTTTAAGACTTGTGTACCTTGTGTAGGCTAAGCAGTGAATGTGCAGGTGTTTATTCATAATGTCCTATGTAATATATAAAGTATGTTTGTAATGTTTGTTATTTGTTGTCTGGCTAAATATTTTGATTTGTAAAGTATGTGAAACAGTGTACAACTTGTGATGCAAGACAAATTCCAGAGAAACCTGTTGATAAAGTGAAACCAAATCAGATCAAATCAAATACACCCACAACTAGTGCAGTATCAAAGGTACAAAAATATACATTTTTTTGTTTATATATAATAAAACCCATATGTAAGACTGAGATATATGCCATGCTCATCTGTTAACTGTAGTTCATTATCATCTAAACTGCTTTATACTGTATCATTATTTTAATCTGTACACTTGTATCTATTTACATCTATGTTCCAATTGTCAGTGGTTACTTCTGGTGGGTCACTCTGTCTGTTGCTGTTTATTTATCTTCACTGAGCTACAAGATAAACTGAAGGCAGGACAGAGCAGGAAGCACAACACAGGAGCACGACACCTGTACAGCAGACCGTTATAATCTCA
This sequence comes from Lateolabrax maculatus, assembly GCA_031216445.1. Classification (NCBI taxonomy): domain Eukaryota; kingdom Metazoa; phylum Chordata; class Actinopteri; order Acropomatiformes; family Lateolabracidae; genus Lateolabrax; species Lateolabrax maculatus. The sequence goes on along the minus strand of CM062208.1, from coordinate 18,787,046 downwards.
TGATCTATAAAAGAGATAATTTTGCAGAGAATTAGTTTATATCAGATTATGCTAAGTAAATTAGAGGGACCACTGTGTCAGAGGCGATTGGTGCACACCATCATTCACCTCAGATAACCGACCGAGAAAATCCAGTTTATCTAAATTTTATTGGATTACGCTCCTATTATTTCCCCCCTAGATTATTATTAGATGTATAATGATCCTAATGTTCCTGTAACTAGAAACTATGTTTAGAAAGTCATGCATGAAGGATATACACATTTTAATATATTAGATATGCAATAATAATACTTTAGAGTACTTGAAGTCCAAGTAAATGTACATTTAAGTCTTACTTGCAAGTTTCTTGTATTTTTAAACTCCACTTGCAAATATAATACTGTATCTAGGGTGTTTAAAAAGTAGAGGCAAAAGAAGCTCTATTGTAATTTAATGCATCAAACTCACTGAGTAGGTAAGACTAGAAGTAATTAAGGGAAAAAATGTGTTGCATTTGTGTGCATAAAGTATAAAAGATTGCACCTCTTATAACTGCCAGCAATCATAGAGTACTGAGCGACCCACTGATATTAGTCTGCATGTAAATCCAAGGACCAGCTTCTGTGAATGATGCACTAAGTGAGAATTGTTTCTAAGTTAGTGTGATGGAGTGTTTGGGTATGGGTGGGCATCTCTTATTTATTGTATTCAGACAGGATTTGCATATTGAAACCATTAAACACATTAGGCAGTCTAAGCAAGTGCTTGTGTTACACCTTGCTGAATGACACTTGTAGTGATTTTCATTGTATTAAGACCACAATACAGTGCAATGTAACTAGATGTGAAAGCTGTGTGTGTTGATGTGCATACAGGAACCATTGTGCACAGATTATATCATTATTGTTCCTCATTGGACAACGTGTGCAGACCTATTTGTGTGAAAGAGAGATATTCTAATCGAACAGACTACCTCAATACAGCTGCACAGTTGGGACAATGGAAGTGTGTAAGTGTGTGTGTGTGTGTCTGAGGACATGGTGTTCACGGAGATCAGTGGACTTCCAGTGACCTACTTAGACATATTTCACTGAACCAAGCTACACATCTCAATACACCTGCCATGACAGAACAATACTGGCAAGAGTGAGTGTGTGTGTGTGTGTGTGTGTGTGTGTGTGTGTGTGTGTGTGTGTGTGTGTGTGTGTGTGTGTATGTGTGTGTGTGCATGAATGAGTGAGTATATGAGTGTACGTATGTCTAGGTGTGTGTGTGTGTGTAAGATCACACTCAAACATGCCAATGTCTATATTATATACAGGATTAAAGACTGGTTTGCTTTATTCATGAAATGTGTCCACATGCGTATGGATATGTGTTTTAAATTGAGTGTATATGGCTGAAAAACGGTATCAGTGTGTGTGTGTGTGTGTGTGTGTGTGTGTGTGTGTGTGTGTATTGGTTTTTGAGTACACATGGGACTAAACACGTCTTTGAACAATAGGTGCAAACCCCTATGGTGATAATCCATTTACCTACAGTACAGCATAAAATACCTCACATATAATCTTATTACCACACTGAACGCTGGACAAGGACTATTGTGTAGTCTGTAAAGACATTGTAATGTACTGTAATCATTAAAACATCCGCATCAGTCCTTGTAGTCTGTGGCAATCGTTTTTAACAGGTGTGTCTTTTGTCATTCTAATGCTCTGTAATCATGTTACATCCCCAAAAACTCCTATGTTAATGTACTTCTTTTCAGGTGCTTTAGTGGTACAGTAATGAAACGCTACTGAGAAACATCTGGTCTCAGACGAATCTTGAACAAATCTTTCCGCGGTGGAATGAGGTGGAACGAGCAGACACACAAAGGCCAGTTCCAACAGGCGCGCGCACACACACACACGCACACACACACACACGCGCACACGTGCACACACACACACACACACAAACACACACAGATCAATTTGGAAGCAACGCTCTCCAAACATCTGCCAAGTGTCTTATCTGCTGCTCTCTGTGATGGCAGTGCAGAAGTGATATAAGCCCTCTGACAATGGAAACAAGACCCACAGAAGCAAAGACAGCCAGGCCTGACTTCAAAAGGTTTTAGACATGAAATGCATCTACTCATATATACACTTAGGGCTCCTTTTTCTTTTTTTCACTTTTTCTGAGACACATCTTTTAATTAGCAGTTTATTTACTTTCATTAAATCATTTTCTTTTCTCTGAATGCAGACAGATGAGGTTCCCATCAAACTTCTTTGTGTAAGGGTGGAGATAAAAGCTTTTAATTTGCAAATTTAATTTAAAATGCATTAGTCTAAAATCTTAGATTTAACATATACTGTAATTCTAATATTGAAAACTAACTCTTCCATGTTCCTGATTAGATAAACATGTATCCGACATTTCTCACAATGTACATATACATACATTTTGTCAGAAAAGCAAAATTTGAGAAAACCAGCACCATGTTGTAATTTGCTACATTAGAAATATTGTAGAGACAGCCACATTTATTCGTTCTTTAACATCATTGGGACCTGCTTTTGCAGCTACTAAACTCATCTCAGAGGCATTTTCTGACCTCCTAGACCCAACACACAAAAAACAGTGTTGCACTCACTGGCTGAAGGTCTTGTCCATGAGGTCGGTGTTGTTGATCTGGACGATGCACTCGTCCTCTTGAAACAAGCCCTCCTTTCTTGAGCGACTCTCCTCCTCTACTCCACGAATGTACAGACCAAGAGACCTGACAGGAGAGTTAGCAAGGAGAGAAATGGTTGGTATGGGATGTTCCCATCACTTCTACAGTTTTATTAAAACATTGAACACATGCTGACATATACAGGCACACACGGTTTCTCAGAGTGACTTTCAGTGTGTGTCCCAGAAGACTGATGTGTCTGATGGGGTAGCCCACAGAGACCGTCCATATGGTTTACTTAGACACGGGTATGTAACATACGTCCCCTAACTGTCTGTTCGTGTCCTGTTGTGCATTTCTATCACTGCTTGTATGATCCACCTTTAACTGATGAACCTGGAGTACAGTGGTCACAGGTTGATAAGTAGATAACAAGACACAGGGGCAGAGTAACAAAGACAACAGGACAGACAAGCACACACATCAACAAGATATAAAGGTGAGCAGAGGCATAATTAACACGTGATAAAGAGACAGATAAAAAGTTATATCAAATGTATAGACAGCCGGTAAGGTAGTAAGGTTGGATAGACTAAAAAACACTATTTCAGTAACATTTGTCTCTCGTTGCCTAACCAAAACACAGCTGACACACAAAAGATTTTCAGCTGTAAAGGATGAAAGTAGGTTAAGAGGTGAAAGGCATGATGGTAAATGAAAAAGAAATGGAGGAGGTGTTAATGAATATATGAATAAGGGAGGAGAGGACAGAAAAAAAGAAGAAATAAGGGGAAAGAGAACACAGAGAGAGGGAGAGGAATTTAAGGAGGAGATTGGCAGGGTCAGGTGAGTCATGAGAACAGCCATAAAAACTCATCCTGCTTTCCTTTTAGGAAATCCCCATCCACTGTCTGACTGTCACACACCCAAAGAAAAGCCCCACATAGCTGTACAAATTTTCTTCCCTTTCTTCTTTTTTTCCTTTGTGTGAGTGTGTGTGTGTATGTTGTTGTTGCAATGTTTATGCAATATTGTGCCAGGGTCCAGAATTCCTGCAGAACAGTGCAGAACAGGATTACAAGGATATAACTCTAGCTGGTAAACAGACAAGACTTTTGTGGGTTAAAGGGCAGAATTAAGGCCTATATAACTGTTGTTTTTGTGTGCATGCATTTTTGTGTGTGTGTGTGTGTGTGGGAGTGTGTGCATGCACACAACTGACCGTCCACTGAGTGATGAGCAGTAGGGAACCACATGGATTCCCAGGGGACTGTCCTCACCCAGGATCTCCACTGTTCTTGTCAGGCTACAGACACATACATAATTGAACACAGACATACACATTAACACCAAAAAAATCAAATCCGTGGGAAGAAAACAAGATATGTAATATTAGTATATTAAAATACAATACAGGTACAAATTTTGTCACACTAAAGTAAAGGATAGCTTTGACTTTATACTGTAAACATTGTGTAGTACCCTGTTAAAAGTTTTGATCTCAGGATGAAAACATAGAAACATAAAAATCTAAGGCACATTGAATAATTTTATCCAGCATTGTTGGCATTGTGCAAATGAGCTGTTAATTTAAGAAAACAATGTTAACAACTTTTACTTACTGAATCTCACAAAAGCATTAAGCATTGCCAAGTCCTGTGGGAACTCCAAACATCAGTCTATCTCCCCATTTTAGTGGGTGTGTTTGTGTCCAGGGACACTCTACATAATAATTGACCAGCCAGGGACAAGTCTTTGCCACAAGCTAACATCAACTGAGAAATACAAAATACGAACCTAACAATAAAAACTGATCAATCACAGAATCACACATATGCATGGAAGAGAAAACATGGTGTAGAGATACACTGAGGAAGAGAGAAAGGGACCATAACGCAAGGAAAGACAAAAAAGCACGATAACAGAATTGCAGGCAAGGTCTCAAAGACAAACACATATGGAAGCACAACAATACAGACACAGACATTTAAAAAAGAAAAACTTTTCCCATTCATCTTTATGGGTTTCTTCCTCTCTTTCAATCTCTCAATGTCTGTGTCTAGTTTGTGTTATTCAAGTGTGTCTGCTTTACATTCTGTCTGTGTTTTAATGTGTTTGCGTGTTGAAGTCTTTGTTTGTTTGATTAGTTTATCTATCAGAGCACAGCCATTAATCCTCCCCTGACCTTCTCCGTGCTCCCTGTGTGTGTGTGTGTGTTTTTTCTAAGTGAGTTTGTGTGAACTTAGTTTTGCAGTCTTTAGTTCTACTCTCCTCTCTCACTCTCTATGTCTGCTCATGTAGTCTTCCTCTCTCTCTCTAGACCATCCTCCCATCCCTAAACCCCCAAGAACTGATAGCAGTACAGATGCTGATAAACTCCGGAGAGAGGCTGGTTGATGATGGTGGCTGACAACAGGGGAGAGATGCAAAGTGTAACAACAAGCTCTGCCTCTCCCTCTCCCTCTCCCTCTCCCTCTCTCTCTCTCTCTCTCTCTCTCCCCCCCTCCCTCTCCCTCTCACTAACACACACATTCACACACAAAATTGATGCTGCGTCTTCGTCACTCGGCAAATTTGAGTTAATCCAGACAATAGGAAACAAGGGACTGCAAGAAGGGGGAAGAAAAAGAGGATTGCAAGGGCAGAGGGAGGAAAGATGGAAGAGGGAGAGTGAAAAGTAGGGATGAATATGGGGAAAAAGATAGGGAGGGGGAAAAAAGAAGGGAAGGGTAGGAAGGCAAGAATGGAGGGAGAAGCAAAAGAGGGAGGTTATTAGTAGAGATAAAAAGAGAAAGGGACAGTGGCTGGGTAACAAAATGGAGTTAAGGGAAAAACAAGACTAATACTAACATACTAATTCTAAACATGTTTGGAACATGTAGTGTGTGTTCACGCTGGAGATGTGACAGAAGTTAGTTTACTCAAAACTAAAATAAATAAATTGCAGATGGTGGTAAAAAAGCCAGAGGAACACCCCAGAAAACAAAAGAATTAAAGTTTTTTGGCAAAACATGTTGCCTTTTTTTTCTTTTTTGTAAATTAGATTGGCAGATTGACTGATGTGCATTGGTGGACGTATTTTACTATTTCCTCTTAGTAGGAATTGTTACATATGTTGTTTGATTGTAAACTATAAAGATTAGTCAAAAAACCAATAGATTTGGGATACAACATAAGCGTCTACATATGCAAGCAGCTCTCTGAGGCTGTCCTCGCACAGCTGGACTCGAATGAAGGAGTAGAACCATCTCAAGGAGGATCAGAAGAAATGGACAGCATGTGAGTTAAATATGAGTGTCACAGCAAAGGGTCTGAATACTTATGACCATGTGATATTTCAGTTTTTCTTTTTTAATAAATTTGCAAAAATTTCTACATTTCTGTTTTTTTCTGTCAAGATGGGGTGCTGAGTGTACATTAATGAGAAATAAAATGAACTTTTTTGATTTTAGCAAATGGCTGCAATGAAACAAAGAGTGAAGAATTTAAAAGGGTCTGAATACTTTCCGTACCCACTGTATACATATATATACATATATACATATATATGTATACATATATACATACACATATACATATATACATATATGTATACATATATACATACACATATACATATATACATATATATGTATACATATATACATACACATATATATATATATACATATATACATATATATACACATACACATATATATATACACATACACATATACATATACACATACACATATATATATACACATACACATATATACACATACACATATACATATATATACATACATAATATCAAAATATCCACACATTTATGACTACTACTACTAGTTGTGTTGATTCAATGGAGTTTGAGAGTTTTGATGAGTTAAAATATTTCTTTCCTGTCTATGGTTCATTTCCTTTAATAAATGTAAACAAAGAATTGAGCATGTCTACACTGTTTTAGTTTTATCTAATAATTTATTTATTTCCATTCCTATTTCCCATTGAAGCGAAATATGAACTTTGACTGCTGTGCTTTGCACCGATTCCTCTCTAATCATGAGTAGCGAACAGGTTGTTTTTAGCAGATATTTTTATACATAACTTCAGCAGACGGAAACCAGGACTGAAGGATGACTAGGATTTTATTTTTTTCAGAGAAGGTTTGTATCTGGTAAAGTTATTTGGCACTTTTGGCAAACTCAGAAGCAGGAGCACGAGGTAAGGTGCTGAAATAAATTATTTTGCCATGGACACATCTGGTTTTATAAGGATCTGACCTATAGAAATGGCACTAGTAAAGCCTGTGGAGTTTTACAGTGTTAAAGTAGCTGTATGAATTTTTGATAAGACGTGCTTGTCCTCTTGTTGTTGACGTATCGTTTTATTATTTTACATTATTTCCAAGTGAGATGCTATGGAAAATTGTCTAATGCAGAGACATCAATTCATTTTCCAGTTCTCTGCTAGTTATATTTCTGTTATCTTTCTTTCTTCAGGGCAGAGGGGATTCAGACATTGTAGCCATTTTTAATCACCCACAATCTAGTTTGTTGTCTAGCATATAGTCGCACTGACATCACTCTGAAAAATACAGTATAAAATGAGCTCAACATAAAACATTTTTTGTCAATATTATATACTATACTTTTACAGTAAATCTACCTCTTGCTTTTCTGACTGGCTAACACTAACTGCTTTCCCTGCAGCTGAGGACAGACTCTGTTGGGTCCCTATGAACCAGTCTTCTCTACACTGTAGCCACTATAGTCAAACACGAACTGACGAACAAACCGCTCCCTTTGTGTGATAGTACTCATTTGAACATCCAGGGGCAATACAGAAGGACCCTATGGTTCTTCTTTTGCTTTCTCCTTTGCTCTCTTCACTAACTTTATCCATTATTACGAGCCTACTTCAGCTGCTTCTACCAGCCATCAAGCGAACAACAGAGACGATCCATAATTGTGATGTCGCCACCTAGCTTGTTTAAAGATGGCTGCGCCCTGTTGGCGATAAAGTGAAATACTATCTAGTTTCTAGCAAATCTAGGTGATGAAGTTTGAATGCAGTGCCATATCGTGCCTAAGGTAAAAATCAAACGAACCACTGTCATATTGTTCAGTGTTTCATCTCCACTTTAGAAGTCAAACACATTTTTGTTACTGTCTTCACGTTAGGTGCCACTCATTACTCAGCTATTCAATTAAATGAATACATTCATAATACCAATTTGAAAACAAATGCGTTTCTTCCCCGCGATACGTCCAAGTGCCAGAGAGAGCATCAGGTACAACTGCAGCTGCACCCTACATAGGGATGCGTACACAAACCCACTATTAAATGGACCCCGTGGCTAAATTGTTAAAGATCATAGTATTGATAAACTCAGATGGTTCTTACATTAGCACTTTTTAACGTTTTGGCCTTGATTTTAATCTGGACCAAAGAGGTGAACAAACTGACAAACAGTGCCATCCCTAGATTCATACAATTATCGTAAAAATCATGTGGTAGATAGGAAGATAAAAGGGGAGGAACAGAAGAAATGGATAGAGAGAGAAAATGAAGAAAACAGGGAGGGAGAGAAAGCTAAAAGAAGCAAGATATAGTGAAAGGGAGGAGGAGGCACTGAATTAATTAGACAAGGCTAATGAATAGCATTAATATGAGAGAAAAAAATAACATCCACCCCTCCCTCTATCCTTTCCTGCTGCTGTGCCTCTGATCTCTAACACTCCCACTAGAACACACACACACATACACACACACAAGCACTTGAGATCCATTTGCGTTTCCTTTTTTTTTTTTTTCTGTGAGATGTTTGACAGGCTGCATCGCTGCAAAAAAAATGAAGTGGGGGTGCGAGAGAGACAAAACGGGTGAGACTTGAGAAAAGAGAGAGGGAGAGCACGACGAGAGAACAAGAGACTGAGAAAAAGAGCCAAACACACAGAGTGGGAGAGGGAGAGAGGCAAAGAGAGATGAAGGGAGCAGGTGTTCTCTTTATCCACCTGCCACTTCACTGATCCTCGCTATGAAAGACAGAAACACAGAGGAGAAATAACAAAAAAGGAGGATGTGTATTACCAAACCACTCTCTTTCTCTCACTATATCTCACCCTCTTCTTATTTATCATCTCCCTTTCTCTCTCTCTTTTTCTCCCTAAGCAGGTCTTCAAAGTGCAGAGCAACAGAGATACGAAGGGAATGTAAAGATGAATACAGATGAGTAAAAATGTACAATACTTAAAGGTTAATGTATGCAAATACACAAATAAACACTTTCACACATGAATTCAAAAAACACTCTGATAGTAGGTATTTGATGAATGAATGAGTACACAGCTTAATAACAAAAAATAAAGTGTAGGTAAGCTGTGTTAATTGCCCTACCTCAAGTAGAATAGAGAACAGTAATAGTGAAAGAAGAGATAAGGTCTGTGCCAGGTGCACAGTTGCTACATTATGTTTATACTGCTGTAAATATAAATAGAGAAACTTAATAAGGCTGAAGAAGTAGAAATAGATCAAGGCAGAAACTAAAGGAAAGAAACAAACAAAGAGAGGAAGGGAGGGAGAAATGGACAGATGATGATAGACAAGTATTTCAAAACTATCACAACAGGCATTTTCACTGTTGATGAATAGAAGTTAGGTCACAAAATAACCTGTGAATAGACTCTGTTAACCCTGGAAAATACATTTCCCATCCAGTTTGTTTAGTGCATCCAGTGAAACCGATTTACCTTTTCACCTCTTGGCTTCTAAAATACCTCCAATTCAGTGCCTTATTTCACAAAGAAATGTAATATGCTGGCAATGCTATTTCAATAAACCAATCTACAGTAAATCTGTTTCCCTGTATAAAAAGCACATTTTGATTCAAAGGTAATGAATTTTCTGGTGACCGTGCTGTGCAGTTAAAATTATGATGAGCCATTACTGTATTTATAGGTGTAGCTTCACACTCAAAGGCGCACACACACGCACACAAACACACGTACAGGGAGGACCAAATTGTGCGTAGGAACATACACAGCAGCAGAACATCAGCCACACACACAAACACACACACATTCATTTAACGTATGCTTTACTGTTCCAATATTTATGGATGCATTCCTATACTCATTTTGGACTTTTTTGCAATTTCAAGGATCGTTTCTCCGGCGACCAAAAAACCATTACATCACTTTTACATTACTCACAGCTGAGGTGGTTTGTGTGTGAGAGTGTGTGTGTACATGAAAGGATATGTGCAAGAAAAAAGTTATTGAGAAAATCAAACAAATGTGTGTGGGGTGTATGTCTTGAATAATTACCCTTCTATTCACTGCATTGAACTGTTTAGTACCATAAGGCGGCAAAAAAACCTAAAACTAAAATTGTTTACGATATTCTCTGATTTACATTCATTCAGATGTTCACATTTAGTTATTTTAATCGGAAAGTGCTTTTCATCATTAATTCAAGTGACCGGGTTGTGTATCAAAGTAACTTAATGTCATAATTTGATCAGGACATAACAAATAATAATAAATAGAAAGATGACAATAAGTCAGTTATTGCCCAGGCCTTGCATGGAGAGAGCCTGTATGTAGTATACAATGAATGTGTGTGTGTGTGTGTGTGTGTGTGTGTGTGTGTGTGTGTGTGTGTGTGTGTGTGTGTGTGAGATCTAATCTCTGTCTGTGCTCTGTGGTTGCAGATGGTTGCTATGGAGAGAGGCTAAAACAGCTAAGGCTGAGGTCAGACATTATTTTCTCCACACAGCTCTCCCATAACTCTCACTCCCTGCATGTCCTCTTTACAGGCTAACTACATATTATTTTGTTTTAGTATTTATGAATTTGTGGATTAATTGCACACCTATACTGGCCTGTTGATTTCAAACCTGACCTGTTGTACAGTAATACACTATCCATTAACAGAGGTCAATGTTGTCAGACAGAGCCGCACATTGATCAATGATGTAACAGCCACTTTCTTAAATTTACAACTGACCCATTCACTGCCTTGGTTTCTTATTAGTCATGCTATTGCAAAGATGTGTCTGAGCGAGACCTTTGGGTTACATCAAGTAAATGAGGAAAATTATAATTACATTTTGTTATTTTCACTTGTGCCAGGGCCACTACAGGAAAAACTGGGAGGGGTTGGGACATAATCCTTTAGTAGGTCTCTCAGCCTCTCACATTGGTGAGTTAATAGTCATATCAGTTTGGAATGATATCCAAAACTACGACAATAAGACTGTGGCTATTAAAGAGACACAAAAAACAAATTCTTTTAGAATCAATGAGGTAAAACATTCCAAAAACTACTCCGTTTTATTGCATTATTCTCTGTCAAAGACTGAAATAACGTCAGAATAAAATAATGACTTTTTCTTTGAAATATATTAGTCTATAATACTAAGCATGAGAAAAAAATAACACAGCAAAGGTGACATATTTAATGTAAGGGTGTATCATGTTATGTGACAAGAGATTTGTGGTTAAATACTGGAGGAAAATAGGACCAGAACTATGCGAACACAGAAAAAGGAATATTGACAATTGCTACTCGAAGAAGCAGATGCAAACATGTCAACCTGAGTAATGCCTTGTTCTGATTATTCATAACCAGATTCAGGGGAGCCTAATGTATCGTTCTACATGTTTGTTACATGTATGGTTACTGTCAATCCTGGCTCTGTGATCGAATGCATGACCCTGCCCCCACACTGTCAAAATAAGCACACACACACACTTAAAAAGGCCCACAGGAGACATGGGCATTCTGCACCCCTAACACTTAATTAAGCAGCACTCATTAGTGTATGCATGTGCGTTATATCTTCAGTTGTGTCTGCCTGTAAAAAAAAAAAAATCAGATGCAAGTGTATTTGTAGCTGTTTATTTTTGAGGCCATGTGTGTATGGCAGTCTACACATGTCTGTGTGCGTTGTGTGAGTCTATGTGTGTGTATATGACCCTGACCCTGTTTTAGCAATCTTTTGTACTGGGCTAATGATGGAGCTTCGTTACACTAACTATATCTGTTAGGACCTTGATCTGGATAAGAACACAGCTTTAATGAAGGGAAAGTAGGACACAAACACACATACAGGAACATCAATAAACATGAATGTAGACAAACACATGCAAAAGCTATCCTCACAAATACAGAACATACATAAACAGACTGCAATACAACAGTTCATTCACACAGACACACGCTCACATGCGCGCGCGCAAAAACGCTGACCTGCCACTGAAGGTGTTTTTGCCTTGGGGACGGTCTACCCCTGTTGGCCTCTCAACAGCGGGACTGGCTGCCTGCAGAGAAAAAACACACAGAAAAACTTCCTATGAGTCAGTGAGCCGCATTTAGAGACGATGAAAAGAGCAGAACAACAAGCACCAACAGCGCATTCAATCCGCCTGAAGGTGGAAGACTGAACGGACAGTCAGAAGACAAAAAAAAAAGTGAGATAACATGGATACTGAGACATGTGCATGGATTAACTAACAGACCGTGTAAATAAACAAAGATCTTGAATGAATGAGTTAATGGAAGAATTAAGAATTTTTATTTTGGCTTTTACTGCGCCGCACCCAATATGAAATCCTGAGCTCAGCAAGTGAGCTCTGCCATTTAAAAGACAGGGGAATACATAAAGGGAATGCTTGAATTGATGAGTGAAGTGATGAGTGAAGGAGTTGCTAATTTGATGGATGGACGATGTACAAATAGCAATTAATATGTGAAGGCAAGAAGACAGTGTTGTCAAGCAGCAATAAATAACACTGTCAATGGGCCTGGCAACTGAGAGAGAGAGAGAGAGAGAGAGAGACGGAAAAGAAAGAGTGTTAATGTGAGCCAAGGGAGCTGTAATAATACTACATATATATTTACTGTAATTACTTTACACAATGACATAGGGCTTGTATGAAGTGTGTGTACGTGTTATGGAGAGAGGTGAGCTCCACAGGGACAAGGTCCCATGCCCAACAGTATATTGGTGATGAATTTAGTACATCATCTAATACTCAACATGTGACAGAATCTGTGCGTATACATTCTTGTGTTTATGACTGCATACATTTTTTTGCAACAACTTGTCACTGCTACATGTGTGAGTCCACAGAGTTAACACTATATAATGAATAACTGTACAGTTTAATACAATCAGACACAAAGGGCTTTCAAACATTTCACTTATGTTTTCCAGTTTTTAGACGCTTTCCAGTTTTTAGACACTGTGAAGGAGAAGTATTGATTTAATTGGTCTACAGAGACCCTGGTGTCCTGATGTCACCTCTACGCCAGCTTGCTTCGGTATTTCAAAGCAAAATCATTGAAGGGGGTTTCATCTTTTTGAAAACGTGAAACATGTGTTAACTATCCATATTCTAAGATAAATCAGAATCTACAATACTTGCAATTCAAATTAAGACCTTAAGTTAAACAACAATTATTTTGTTAGTGTACAAAAAACTACAGCTCCACTGAAATTTTACCGGTGTGTAGCAAATATAATACATCATCATAAATGTTGATTTCTCCCATATCCATGATATCCTTCAATGCTCTCCTCTAATATCATCTTTCCAACTTTTTTAGCTGTAATCGCTGCTGTCTAAAAAATCTACGCCCTCTCTATTCTGCTAAGGTTACAGCCATGTCAGGATGAGGGGCAGTCACTCGACCCCCTCTTTCTGTCAAGCCAGTGATGTACGGTCTTGGGCTTGTGAAAATGGTGTTGTAAAGCAGCTAAAAAGAGAAATATTAGGCACAATAATGAAAAAAAAAAGTACAATCCTTGTCTAGACATATGGTGTGAACTGCAAAACATACTATTGAGTAAGACTGTTGTCCTTGGTGGGTTTCTTAAAGTAAATTGAAATTCTTTATTCCAATTTCCTTATTTTCTAAATTAAAGAAACCATATAAATCGAATTACCATTCAGTCCTCATCTACATGTGTGTCTGCATGTTCACACGTGCATGTGGATGTGGATATCTAAGGTTAGGTGTGCACACTGAGTGCATGTGTTTGTGTGAGCATATGCAGACAAACACGCAGGTCAATAAGGCTCAATGTTAGTTGTAGGCACTAATGGACTCTTAACATGAACTTTCACCTTTGACCTCTCACCCTACTGCCATATGACCTACACCACCTGTCAGAGAAGTGGAGAGGGAAGGAGAGAGAAAGAAAAGAATCTGAGAGTAAGACAGATGAGTAATGAAGAGAAAATATGAGAAAAGTGTCAGAGAGGTTGGGTCGAGAAACAACAGCTGAAGACGAGAAAAAACAAGGGACGAAACAATCAGAGACAATGGCTGATGAGAGGAATTGGATAAAGGTGAGATGAGATTCAACAGTGAATGACAGACTGCAGATACTGTAACCATATGTTTGGGGTCTGCTGGCTTGGAAATCAATTAGTCTGGCCTAGCTGCAGATGCTGTCATGTGAGCTTAATTACAACAGGATGACAGGTAATATTAATTATCCTAACCTCCTTGTCATAACAACAGCCACTCATACATTAATTGGAAAGTCTTAGGTGCTTAATTCTATGTCTTATTTAATAAATGCAACCCCTCTCTCTCTCTCTCTCTCTCTCTCTCTCTCTCTCTCTCTATATATATATATATATATATATATTTTACAGGCCCGCAACATATGTTACTTATCAAAGGATCATTTAGAACAAGCAAATGACTTTGACCGCATAAATGTGTCTCATTATTCATGTTAACCTTAAATTATCATTGATATAGTAATATAGCAAAATATAAATTTGTTGAATGATAAAGTGGCTTGTTCTTTAATGTTCTTGCTTAAGAAGTTAAAAACCTTATTTCATTGCAAAGATAATGATATTGAACCAGTGCATGTGAATACTTTTACCAATTAGAATACCACAATTATGGTTATTTAAAATAATCAATTACACAATACTGATATTTTATGCAACTTAACAAATATTGTGCACATATTAATAACATTGGTTACTAAAGGCACACATTCGTAAACATTACTAAACCTGCAAAATTCATTGGAAAATGAAAATCAAAAGCCGCAATATGAATATTTCAAGGTTGGTCAGAACTGTCAGCCAATCATGGCTTTCCTTTATTTGTAATTATAAACTTTATAGAGAATTACTAGAAATAATGATTGAAAGACCTGGTGCTTTATTAAGTAGAAATCAAAGATATACCTATTAAATGACAAAGATTTATTAGAAATATACTGAGGACAACTGCAGGGAGAAAAATGAATACATTAGTCAACCGACCTTGGACATCTCAATCGATACTTGTGAGCATTAGTGGCCCTCCAAAACTGGAGAATAGAGAAGCAGAATTTCCATTTTAACTCAATGATGGATAATCCCACCTTGAATAACTATGCTTATAATAAATGGGCTGTAAGCATTTAGTCTTCTAGGTCCAATCTAATAATTGCTAAAAGTGGATAAAAACAGCAAACTATTAGTGATATTACTAATTACTGAATACCCAATCAAGCTAAGTGTTCCCTGAAAAAGCTACCAGAATGAGTATGATAAATTAATAATATTCATGCAGGAAAGTTTGAGTGTATCTGTATGTTGTGTATGTTTTATGTGCGTCTGATGAAAGTGATAAACCTAAGGTAATCTATCTTGAAATATATCTTTGGGGATGATGAATTGAAGTGAATATGTGTTTTGATAAATACCATGTCAGAGGGCCAGATGTCTGAACAGGGAAGTAACAACAACATTAAAAAAGGAAATTATTCAAAATATAACACATTTTTCTATTAAATAATTGTGGTTAATTTGTTTAGAATAACAGGCTCACTTCTTTGAGTAGTAAATCAGTTTAAGGACAAATAACACAATGAAAAAGTGACATTCAAGTTTTTTTGTTTGTATTCAAAAGATGGAGTGAATAAATGAATTAATTAAGTAGGAAATAAACAACACAACATCATAAGCACAACATTTTGTTTCTCCAAGCATCATTAGTGCAACGGGCACTGAAAACAGTGAGTTTCTATTACAGTTTGTTACGGCATTGCTTAGTACCTGTCAGATTCATTTGGCATACTTAATGAATATGAGTTCAGCTCTCTAATTGTGCGAACAGGGATCAGGGAAAGCACAAAGAGGAGAAGGGAAAGGTGCAAACACAAAACAGAAGACACATACGTACAGTATATGCTTGTACGGGCATAAAAAATTGCTTCACTGACAAACATACATGTAGGCCAACGGCATGAAAGCCATGACACACACATGCAGACGGACATGTGGACACACACCCAGGTGTAGCATGATAAATAAGTGCTGTACTGCCTTATTAGCCCCAGTAGTATTCTGGGCAAGAACAAATACTCCCAGCCTGATTAACACATTGTAATTAACCTGCAACCCTGTGTGTGTGTGTGTGTGTGTGTGTGTGTGTGTGTGTGTGTGTGTGTGTGCGCGCGCTGTAGGCATGAGAGAAAGCAAGAGAGGGAAAAAGAGAGTGATTGTGTGGCTTACTGTACTCATTTGTGCATGGCATTTAGAACAGAGGAGCTGCACCAGTAAATCTTTCTGGATTGAAATTAAATAAAGAGAGGGGACGGATAGTAGGAGAAAAGACAGAGAGAGAAGAAAGACGGAGAATTACTGCAAGAAGAGTACTTTCTTCCCCTCATCGCTCTCACCAAAAGGCCAAGTGACAATTTGAACAATTACCCGGAGCCATTACCTCTATCTGAACCTGGCTGGTTGAGGAGAGACAGACCTATGAGCGAGTGATTAAGTGTGAGTGTGTGCGTGTGAGCGAGTATGTGAGTGAAAGAGCAAGAGACAGTGAAGGGGACAAGAAAAGACTGTGACAGTGATGTATGAGGAAGAGGAGGGTGAAATACAGAAAGAGAATTCTTTTAATACAGTAGTCACAGTGTCATTTACCACGTCAACACTACATGTGTTTGTTATTGCAGCACAGCAGGTGTGAGACGAAAAAGCATAGACAGAGAAAAAGATGTGAGGCATTGAAGAGCGTCAAGCAGACAGAAAGATGTGAGGGAAAAATAGTGCAGGGAGGTGACTGGACTAAACCATATGATCTATACATCTCCATTGTGTAGCTTCCTCCATTTTGGATCTCCACTGCTCCCTCAAAGGTTAGCAGGTATAGATTATAAACTAGCACAAAACCATGTGAAAGTAGTTTTAATTCAAGGAAAAACTATGTGTAGCTGGTGTAAGTATGGGAACTATTGTTCTGATCAAAGCTGCAATGTTAATGTGTAAAAAGAGACAGTAGGGAAACCTGAGGAGCTAGCCTGGGCTGTAATAAAGAGAGACTAAGTCCACAGCTGGTGGGGTTGAGGTCACATATATGCATGCTATCATGCAGGGGCACCACAGTCTGGACAGGCCTACTGTGTAATTGACACCCAGGAATATTTCATATTGACAGCCACAGGAGTGACAGCGTGCAGTGAAAAACCAGCTAAGACGTAAGGAGTGGAAGGTGGGTTCAGAAATACATGATCGACATTCCTAAGCTTTTGCTTACATTTTGGCTTACGTTCTGTGTAAATCAGAACAGATAGCAGGTCTTTTTTCTGGTGGATCATCATAACGCAGTGTACGTCTCTCTCTGTTCATCCCTAAGCAGCACACCTACAGTTTTCTCAATAACAACATTATCTACTTCTACTACTTCATCAGCATCAGCAATGCTAAGCAGGGGGACTGCCCACCTCTGAGAACATTCCCCAAAAGAACTGAACCTGTAACATGCTTTTCCACGGGGGAATACAGCATGGGTAAAAAAGGATGTTTGTCCAGTGAGGAATCTCAAGGGAAGAGGGTTTACCACTCAAGAGTCCAATCAGGCGTGAAGTTCCTTTAACCATTGAACTTGAGGGATTTGCTGTGTCCAACCGTCTACTGGGAATATATAACTCTAACACTGTCATAACAAGTAATCAAAACTACATCTCTATGCAGCCGGCACACTGTATTATGATAATATTGATTACCATGTTCTCATAAGTCATTGTGTGCATGACTCTGTAGTGTGACTAAATTAGTGAAAAGGAGTGGATTTGTGTAAAATACATGTACAATAAGAAGCATCTCAGCACCTCAGAGAATCTGACAGAATAATTGTTAGGGAATGAGTGGAAGATGAGAACAGAGGAGGGAATAGGAGAGTATTTAGTCTCTTACTTTCACACAGTGGACAGAAAAACATTTGGGGATGATAATTATGTAATATAGCCATCTCCTACCTCCTGTCAGATGTGAAAGTGGAAAAACAAGAAGAAGAAGAAGCAGCAGCAGTGAGGATATTACACAATGTAAAGGGATATTATATGACAAAACTTGAGGGATGGAGAAGCTCATTCTCATTTCAGTTTGAGTTCAAGTAATTGTAAAATGACATAAAAATGACCAGGGTCTGTATCAATTTCAGTACTTTCACTATAGCTACATGGATGCTCAAAACTCACCATTGTCTTTTTGTTAATTCAAATCATGCTGGATTAACACAGCTACTGTTTATATGGTCAATGTACATTTTTGAAGAGAAGAAAATAAGTATGATATATAATTAACAAAACAAAAGTTAGGTTTTGTTGAAAATCAACTACTGAACAAATTATTAGCAAATTATCAATTTTGACATTTAGTTGAAAATATGAAAAAAAGCAGAGATTAGAAAAATGAGATCAGCAGAGGTAAGGAAGGAGGAGAGGAGGATGGGGAGCAAGAAGCAGATGAGAAAGAGGAGAAAGGAGCAAGCGTCTGCCCTCTGCCCTTTTGAGAAAGGGAGTGAAAAGATGAAAAGAGAAAAAAAACGGAGAGAATCATCTGTCTTTGTTAGTGGAGTTTGATGTGACAAAGCATGTCTGGATTAGAAAGAACATGAATACACCACAGGCACCACTCAACCCCAACCCTTAAACACATATACCCACTACACACAGAAGCACACTGCTGGCAAAAGAGTTACCTCTTATTGAATTAAATTTTAAACTGGTTGGCTCTGATACAATTGATGTATTTACATTTCTATACTTTGTAGCTATGAAATATACATCATAAAAGCTAGCAGTCAACCAAGCCAGTTGAAGTTGTTCAGTAAAATAAAATAAAAATAATCACTGTTCATCTGATATATATAGAATTATTCTGAATTGTTATTTCAATAGAATATCCTCCCCAATGACAAATGTGTACAATGTTCAGTATATATGTGAGGCTTTGTTAGATACAGAACAAGGCCTGACACAAATTAGAATCTCAGACTTCCTTCAGTTACTTTCATTTTCGGTAAGGGTGGACTTTGGGATGAGCCTTTTATCTGTGTCTCCAACAGAAAAAACAACTACCTGTATTGATACTTAGGGTGAAATTTGGCCATTCCAATAGGAAATACATTTGAAGGTAAAAAACATTAAGTAAAAAAGACTATATCAACAATTTGCAACACTCTGAGCATTACAAGCAGTGCCGTCCTGGGAATCCTACTAGAGGAGAGGCCATGGGGTCATTAAAATCAAAGTGTTTATTCCCTTGGGAGATTGATTGTGCTTAGCCTTTGTCATGGTGATCTGCTTATTAGATTACAACAGCACAGAGGAAAGCTCACAGTGACCATGAGGATTCATCATACTAAATCAATGTCTTCCAAAAGCTGGTCAACCTATATGAAAACAATGGAAAAGCCGACCGTAGGACTAAATGAAATAAACTTTTACACTTCTTAAAAGTTCAGAAAATCTGATTAATGCTAATGTAAATGCAATATGCTGGGTCGTATTAAAGTAAAGCACTACCTTTTCAAACATGCTGCTCCTTTTGCACTGCTAAGCAACCAAGACCAGTAGAGGGTGTTGTGTATGCTAGCAATTATTGAGACGTATATTTAGAGTCTCTTGTTGACACTAAAGGAAAGTTTATGAAATGTTGATGTAAGGGTTTACTCTCTGGGGAGCTGCAGGTGCTTTTTTTCAGTACTGATTATTCTATACGCTGGATATGACATACATCATAATCACTTGATTATGTGTGTTTTTTTTTCCCATTGTGCATTTGTGTCCTCAGTCACATGGGGAGAATGTTTCTGTGTGTTGTAGTTCCTCGGTGTGCATGTTTAGTGTGTGCAATGTGTATATGGTGTTTCATACTGCATGTTCTTTAATTTTGGTGCCTCAGAGTCTTACCATCATGGCGGTGTCCTCATTGAGGGAGGGTTCGGTCTCTGTCGTCTGGGGGCCGAGGGCTGAGTCACTGCTGCTTCTCACCAACAGGGGAGTGTCTGTAGAAAATACAAAGACACACATCTGATATGTGCAGGTAGCTTTGGGCTCTATGGGGCAGAAGCAGAAATGTGTGTGTTTATAAAGTACATATGTAGACACTGGATAACTACTGTTCTACAGACTTTAAATCAACCACTTTTTTTTTTTTTTTTTAATAAGAAGTCACTGCAGGAGGAATTTGATGATATATCAAGAAACACCGAATAAACAGCAGTTTCTTTAGCTGAAAAATAACTTCAGCTTCAGCAATATTAATAACCCCCAATATTAAAATGTTATTTCATGTTTTATTTTTATGTCTGTTTTCAGATTTAATCCACATTAAATCTGCTGTTTTTATTTAAGCTGTGTTCTTTTTCTTCCAGTTTCCTTTGTTGAAAACCAGAGGAGCCTGGCTCTCTGTCAGTCCAATATGACACAGTGAGACTACTTCCTATCAGACTGTTAATGGAACAAGAGATATAACGGCAGGGAAAAGAACACCCAAGACAAGAAAAGAATCATGCAAAATTTGTGAGAATAGAGAAAGTCTGCATCTGCGGACACACGCACACAAACACACACACACATACACAGACACGTGACTGCCTTAAAATTGCTAATGCTATTTTGATGGAGTCACAGTTCAGCAGAATTCATGTCTAATAATAATCTTTTAGATGACAAGATACAGACCCTAAGCTAGTCATGCCACACTACAGAAAAGAGTTTGTGTGCCTTTCTTTACGAGTGTCAAAGCATAATGAGGAAGAAAGAAAGAGGAGAGATGAATATTTTTTTTTTTAGGTAAGTGAAAAAATGAATTTCCACTCTGTCATTGCAATGTAACCAGCTTCAGTATCTAGAATTTATCTAAGACAAATGTAATAAGATTAAGATTATTATTTTTTTCTATAGAGCTAACTCTAGTGGTGTCTAAATGCCAATGAAGACATACAGCAGAATGAGCTTGCCATCGATGGAAATTAAGAAATAAAGAGTGATTAAGTGTTATGACTTGTGATCGGTGGACACTGAGCAGGGGGGGAAAACGTTAAGAAAGAGTGAAACATTGTGAAAGAAGGCATGAACCTTACCTAACCTAAATCTAAGGGTTTCATTCCTACTTCTTTTAGTCATCCAAACTCATCAGCCTGAGACATTTATGTATGTTTATGTCCATATCCGTTGATTACATACTATAGCAGTGTCATCAGAAAACTCATTCCAAAATGTTGTTTTTGGAGATACGAGTTCATTAGGTCTGTAAGGAGCAAATGTGAAAGCCTGAGTGTGTGGGAAGTTAATGTATGATCCCTTCCTTTAATATCTCTTCAGTGAACACACTGGTGTTCATGTGTCCTAATGGCCAATAAGTGGCTGATTTGCAGCTCTCTGTGTGCATGTAGATAACATATGATAGTGTCTCCCTCTTCACATCTCACCAGCCCACTGCATAAAATCATCATTTAACAGAAGCTGATGGATGGAGTATGCAACACTTTTGCCTGTGCTCCTGCTGGAGCTTGAAGAAATAGTGAAATGGTGAGAAAAGTCAACACTGCAGAAAGCTTTGCAAATAAATAAGAGTTATTACTGGAGGTATTATTATGACACAGTATGTGTGGTAAACTGCCTATCCTCAGACCTACCATCCCCATTCATAGAGCCTATCAATCCATCTATACATTAAGAGCGTTGTCATGTTAGCCTCTATGGTTCCACTGGGAATTAAATGAGAAAGGTGGTGGTGATGGTGGAGGGAACCTCTAAATGAGTGGACTACTCAGAACACATGCCAAATGATATTTGTAGGGTCATATATTGATTGTCACAAAATGGACCCTTGGTGCTCTTAAGACTAGCTGGGGGTATGGATTACATCCAACCCCTAATCAATTCATCTCTTCATTGAAGGCATTGAAAGAGGGATAAATGGACAGAGGACAAAGGATGGAAAAATGAGAAACAGAAGAAGCAGATGGAAATAGATATAAAGGGACTCACATGGAAAAAGATACAAAGGCTGTGAGATCAAGTATTAATAGCATGATATGTGACTGGATATTGTCATGTTTATTTTTGTTAATAGATTATCAGCAAATATTTTAAATGTTGTCAGTATTGGTCTATGATTTTCTCAAAATTGGCAGCCAATCTCTTCTAAAAGCTAAAATGAATAAAATATTATCGCATTGTTGTAGAAAAAGTAAGAAAAGCACAGGTGTTACTAATAATATTTGATTTGCGACTGCTCATTCACTCAAGTGTCCCAAGTAAGTCATGACAGTGTACCAGGACCCTGAAACTGAAGCAGCTACAAGGAATTCAGCCATCATTTATTTTGTTTATTTTCACCTGTGCTTTTCCTACTCTGACACATTTGAAAAAGGCCTACTTCCATGTGATAGACAGAGGGAAGAGCGATATTAATTACAAAAAGCCAATACAAAGAAGTTAAAAAAGTCTGTAGACAAGAAATGGAAAAGAATGGAGGAGAGTGATACAAAGGAAAGTGGTGTAGAACAAAAAGACGAGAAAAGACAAAAGATTTGGAGAGACAGAAGAAGACAGCGAGAAGTAGAAACAGTGAGCAAGAGACCGAGAGAGACTTGTGATAGAAGCCCAAGTCTAACCTTCTCACACTGACAGTGATAGTCTCCAGAGCTCCGTTACCTCTAATCTACCATGACAGTCACACATTACTACTAATCTCTGCTGACAGGCGACCATGCTGAAACAGACTAAACTTCCTGTCTTAACAGTGTCTGGATCATACAGCAAAGGCCCCTTCACAACTCAGGAAGGTCATACAAGCTGAAATGTCAATTCAGTTATTGCTGTTAGAAGTAAAACTAGTAGTATAGATGCAACATAGTTGAGTTGTTGTAATATTTACAGTATGTGAAATTAGATCTAATGCAAGGGGAAAAGAATATTACTGCACTAATCTACTGTACAAAAGTGTGCTTATTATTTGTGGTTCAGTGTGGGAGTCCTTGAGCTCAATAAACTCCTTGGCATCCTTCAAGCTGATGGAGAAATGTCAATTGCATCATGAAAAACAAGCATGGAACATAATGGAACTTGCTGATAGAATGCAACCTAAATAGATGGATGAGCATTATCACACTTCATTTGACATATTAATGACATTTTGAAAACAACCATGACAGATTATGTTTAAATGTCAAGTGTTCAACCAGCAATGCATACAAGTGGGGGAACTGAAGGTACACAAAATCCATCAACCACATGGTATGTTATATTACGGTAAAAATGTAATTTGGACAAGTTTCTGTGACAGCTCAAAGCCCTCTCACACTCACAACCACACTACCTCTACTGAACGGGTACTTGGCTTGAAATAAGACAGACAGAGATGATGGAAGGGAAAGGAAGAGGGACCAGGAAAGAGAGGAAGAAAGAAAGAGAGTTAAAGTGAGAAACAAAGGTCATTCAGATAGGTCTAGTCCAGGTAACAGTAAGCAGACACAGACATCAGAGTTCGTTCTGCAGCCTGACATTACACATACACTTCCTGTCTTCTCTTTCTCCTGCTTCTCCTCATCTGATTTTCTTTCATCCCCATCTCATTCTCCATCTCAGAGACAGTGCTGCCAACATTTCAGCTGTCCTCATCTTGTTTTCATCACTGTCCTGCAGAAAATGCCAATCACATCCTGACCTTTATCTGTGCTGTAAATCAGAGTTAACATCATTCCTATTGTCTACAAAACATATGTGTCTCGGCACAGAAACTAAGTAGCCTATATACTGTACCCAGTTAACCATTATGTAACAAAGTACTTATTTCTAACTTTCAGATTGCTACAGATTATTCATTCGCCATCCATCCATCCCTCCAAAACGGTGTTTTGGGAATTCACTACCATCAGTCACCTACTTGGCCTAGCAGTCAACCTCCCCATCAAATTTCCACCATGTTCAACCTGTTTCTTGTTTAAGCTCAGCTGTGACATTGACCCGTTTGTGCACTGACCTACAGGTTACACATGAAAGGTAAACTCAGGGTTCCTCAAAGGACTTTCTTCTCTTTGTAAAGTCAGAGGACTCATTTGAAACAGCATTTAGACCACGTGGTACTAAACCTTGGAAATACACCTTGGAAGTCCCAGAAGCAGAGAAGAAATTTCTGGCACAACTTTACCTACTTCCAAGCTGCATCGAGTCGGAAAAAAGTCAGAAGAGGTCTCCAGAAACAACATATTGTTTTTTATAATAGTGCTGAACTCTTCATTACAGAGTCCCAGGCTAATCAACAGTGAGGGAAACTCTAGAAAGACAGAGTGTTTGATCTCTGGGATCCAGCAGGTTCAGACACAGTGGTTGCCAGAGTTAACATGGACTGGCACAATACTTTGCCTAATTTGGACAAAATGTTGTGATGAGATGACAAATGCCAGAGCCTAAATTAAGTTAAGGTCATTGCGTTTCCTCTAGAGAGCAGAGAGCTACTACATTTATTACATTATAACATTGAGCACAGCACTGTGGCTGGGATGAATATGGTTTATATCACACTTGTGGTGAGGCAAGGGTGAGGCAGGTGAGGGAGAAAGGAAAAATACCACATGTCAAGGATGGAGCAGGGTACTACCAACATAAATATAAAGTAAATAAATTAATAATTACTCACTTGACTTGAGGGCTGAGGAATTGACTTCAATTTCTCCTCCTGTGATTGGCTGGAAGACAGAGAGCTCGGATTGGTAGAGGTCAGGGCTGGGGTCTAGTCTTGTGTTGGCCACACCCCTCTGCTGGGCTTCCTGCTCCTCATACACAGCCATCAGCTGAAGAAAATAAAATAAAAATCTATTAATTTTATCCAGGAAACTCAGTATTTCATCAGAGTGGAGCAGCAAAAATTATTTTCAAAGATTATTATATACCTCCACTCACAGTCACTCCAGGTTTTCTATTTGCAACTCCCTACTCGCTCTCCACTGACACTAAAAGAAAAGCAACTCCAATTCGCTTCATTCGCTGCCATTCATTTGCATCATACAGTAAAATGCAGAGCAAAATTAAGAGCTAATGTGAATGCATACAAAGTCACGGAGAAAGTGCTAAACAGAAGTCACCCAATTCAAATCCACCCTAAGCAGTGCAACCAAGGTCAGCTATATCTTACCTACATAAAAAACTCAAACTTGAACATTTTGCAGTTATTAGCAGGTGTATGGTCACAGTTATAGAATGTGCATAGACAGAAGCTAAAGGACAATCCTGGGACAAACAGTTCCTGGGGAAAACATTCTTGGGTTTTAGGGACAAAGACAAAAAATGCAATACACCCCGCAGGTGACATTTCTTTAAATGAGCAAGAAAAAAGGCATAACATTGCAGTTAGAAAATCGTGTGTGGCTTTGTTTGAACATGCACACAATTTCGGAGTTACCTTTTGGATGAGGACGCTATAGAGGACATCCAAGGAGCCCAGCATTCCTGTGACAGAGTGAGTGTCTACTGTTTAACAACTGTCTCCATTCGTGTCTACCCTTTTTGTGGTTATGACACCCTGCTAGCTCTAATTGTGTTATATAGAAGAATCCCTGTCTATTGAGTATTGCACTGAGTCTGCGTTTAGCCTAACATAGCACAGAGCTTGTCAACACAGTGTTCTAGGGGCCTCCACATAATAGCTGAATAGACCTGTGTGTGTGAATATGTATGTATGTGTGTTTGGTGTCTATAGTGGCCAAGAGTAAAGAAAGGGGACTTTGCCAGTAAAGCCAGAGGCTTCCTGCTACACTGGAACCCACAAGTGTGCAACATACTCTCACTCGTACAGACGTGAGCTTACACATGCATGCCACTAACAGGCACAAACCATATGAAAGTGTGTGCACTAGTGCAAACACAGATGTGAGTCACTGCACTGTGATCTGCTGGCTGTTTCTTCTGCACAAGAAAGTAAAAAACAACGAAGCCAACATCGTGATGATACCATATACGATATGGAAACACTTTCAACTAAAAGATTACACAGGTCATAGTACAAAGATATCTCTCTCTCTCTCTCTCTCTCTCTCATTTAAAGGGCATGAAAGTTAAGAACAATGTTGCCAAAGCATCAAAAAAATTGTCCAAATATTTGGACAGTACACAATAACAGTAATATTGAACATTAATACAACATTAAGATTGATTATATTAATTATATACAGTATATATACAGTATATCCTATGCATGTATTTGTGTGTGTGTGTGTGTGACTGTTTTCTGGGTTCAGCTCTTGGGTTTTGAGGGCTTCGAGTGGTGATTAAAAAAAGCGAGTGCTCTCTTTTGACTGAATTATCATAGGGTATCTGCCTAATTCTGCTCTACATGCATGTGTTGGTGTTTTTCTGTGTACATGTAAAATGTATCTGCAGAATTCTGTGTGTAAAGATCCTGTTGGACATTTGTCCCAACAGGTACAGCTCTGATGACTGAGTGGACCTCATACTTCACCACCATACAGCACAATGGGCTGGATGACACTTTCAAATATTTTAAGCCAGATTTTAATTCTTTTAGTGCATTCACGGCCATGTTGAAACTCCCTGATGCTGTTATGGTTATACCAAGGTAGGTATAACTCATATTATTTAGTAGTCCTGTTCAGTAGGGGACAGTAAAACAAGGTCATCAGCATAAAACAGAGACTTCACCACTCTATCTAGGAGGGAGAGGCCAGGAACAGCACACTGGATCCAACTGAACACCAAGTTAATTTATATACACATTAAATAAAGTCTGCCTTAAATTGCAACGCCGACGAGGATCTCTTGGCTGGGTGAATAATTCTGTTTGTTTGTCTCCAATTTTAACAACACCTGTTGATTTAACCATATCATACACTGTGCCCCCTATACCACAATGTAGAAGTCTGTAATAGAGCCGTGCAGGTCAAACACAGTCAAAAGTTCTCTTGAAACCAATAAAACAAGTGAATATCGTACCATTTTTTGTTTGGTGTACATGTTTGTTAACTAGAGTGAGGGAGAGTATCTACATGGTTGGTGGTGCGTGTTTTGAGAGGAAGTTTGATTTGTACTCAAGATGGAATGTTCGTCAAGAAAATCTAGTATTCTTTTTCTTTCAAAAAAAATAAAAAGCCCTCTGACACTTGTATCAGGAGTGTTGAGGCACTTATTTTCAAAAGCTTCTCCTTGATCTACAATACCTAATTTGTACATCACCTGGGACAAAAATTAATAAATGTGAATGTAAAACTCCATAGTGATAAGTGTAGAATGTTTCTTGTGTTTTGTAGCTGTACATGACCAATATTACACGTAAATAATAGGGGTGTGTATGTGTGTATGTATGTGTGTATATATATATATATATCTTTTTTTTATTATTACTTTTGATTCCATCATGTTTACTTATTTCCGAAGGTACACAAGCTTTTTTAATGTATGTATGCCTTTGTGTATATATACATAATTTATATGTGCCCTTTATTATCAGCATAACCTCGGCAGGCATAGTCTTGAACTATTCAGCACAGCCTCTCACTTTCTCACACGTCACGTTTTGTCACACTCCGTTCTTCAATCTTACACACATCTTTCTCATTGTTTAGTCCTATCTTCCCTCCTATACCAAACCTTATCTGACTTTTCTCTTTCTAACTTGCTTGTTGTTTACTGCCTTCCCTTTTACAACTATTGTCCAGCAGCTACCTACAGGGATGGCAATTAAGCAGACAAAAAAAAGAGGGATACAGAGGTGGAGATACAAAAAAAGAAAAAATATATTTAAATAGAAATATCTAACATTCTTATCCAGTTTCAGTAAATCAGTACAACAACACACACACACACACACACACACACACACACAGACGGCTAGCAGAGATTCTTAAAAAAGAACATCTGAAAGAATGACAGGAAGAAAAATGGGAAGACAAATTCAACATCGCCTTGCTGAGTCTCTTAAAAAGCAGAGGTGGAAAGAAAGGACAGACAGCCAGATGAGAGAGGGGAGGACTTTGCCTCTGTTCTCTTCGACAGGGGACTCAAAGACCTGCCAAACAAAATGACACCGCAGCCTGAGCATGAGAGGGAGAGAGGGGTGAGAGAGAGAGAGAAAGGTGAGACTGCATGGAGCGAAAGCACAGAGGGAAAAAGAGAGAAACTGCCGTTGAGAATGTGAGCGACAGAAGAGAATTATAATGATAATAATGAGGGGCACTGACAAGCGTGCTGTAATGTGCAAACCTTTGGGATACCAGAGAGTAAGAGCAAAAAGCAAACCTGAAACTTGAGATTGTCTGAGAGCGTCACCGGGTCAAGTGCTAGTGCACTGTGTCCATTTTCAGTAAAATGAAAAGTTACATGCTGCCAACTCTGTCTCTGTTCCTCTGGGACCTCTTTTTTTCTGACCTCAAGATGAGTGCTATAATGGAAGCTTATGCTTTAATGTTTCCAGGTACAGCAGACATCAAATGTTTTTCGCCCATAAGTTAGAAGTCATTTGTTACTTTTTCATAATCGATCACTGTTATCGTGTGCGGCTCCATCATGTTATATGTAACATTTAACCTTCTCATCAGCCATCCTGTCAACAACCTCAACAGACTCAAAGATAAAGATGCTAATAAACATCAGATTTTTTCTCTGGTTTTCAGTTTTAGCTTACTGTCAAAACACATTTTACTTTGATCGTGTTGTTGACAACCTCATGTAGAAACGCCTTCATCCATCTGTGAGCTTGAATATTTGAGCTAAGAATGAGGTTTCATTTGGTCTTCGTTTGGGTTTGTACAAAAAGTACTAACAAAGACTGACTATGGCACAAGCCATATAAAAGTGTGTTGTTTTGTAATGTTGTGATTTTTTGGGAGGGAGGTCAGAGCGCATTACAGTGTGACAAAATGACAAAAATGTCTATGACCCATTAATGTCAACCATAGAGTAATGCTGTTCAGCTTCAATTAAATGCGCACATAGAAATCAAGAGGTTAAACACTAAAGCTAGCAAAATCCCTCCCCCTAAGGATACTTCTAGGCTCTCTCTCCACTCCCTATATTTATCAATACTGTGTGGTCAATACAAGGTTTACACTGGTTACCTAGGACAAGTGGACACTGTGTGTTGGACTACATGACCTGAGAGCTTGGATGAATCAAAGGTCTGACCCGACATGCTAGAAGTCCAATGGGATTTCATTGCGGCACTGAGACTCTACAAACAATTGCACTTTGTGGACCGTCCTTTTAGTTACTTAAATGTTTGGTTCCATAGACACACACCCACACACCCACACACACCCACACCCAGTCAGCTTGTGTGATCATCATCACTGCCTGCAGTTGAGTGGGGCTGTGCTGGGAATGATTTGAGGTCTTTTGACTCCATATACCAATAACAATGATAAATAAAAGCGCAAAATTAGATAACAGAAAAAGCTAACAGCTATAATTCTGCCCTTGATTTTATGGGGGCAGGAAGACCATGAAGCCATTAAAATTGTTTTTAAATTTTCTTGGCTCACTCAACAACGGTAATATTCCAGTAAGCTGTACATGATATATGCATACGCACATGTGCAATCTATTGTGTGCACTGCTCAGCATCTCAAAGATTGTGTGTGTGTGTGTGTGTGTGTGTATCGTGCGTGGGAGAGGGGATGGAGAAGTGCAGAGTTGGTTCCTTTCCTTTTATTAAAATTAAGAGAGCGCATGCAATTGAGATAGGCAGATTAATAGCAGTTCAGGATTTAAGTGCTTGACACGGCATCGGTGGGCATGCACGCATACACACACACACACCCATATTTTTTCACATCATACCCTTTATAATCGGGTCGATTAGGGTCTGATTGATTAGTTTGGAGTGGATCAATAAAATGCTACAATCAGCCAAATGCATGAGCATATACACAGACAGTGCACATACACTCTCTCACATACACACACAGAAAACAATCTTTAAATATGCTCAAGCTATCTGTCCACCACTGAACTTTGATTTCCACTCATGACCACTTACCATAAGAAAATCTGTGATGGTCAAGTGTGTGTAGGTGTGTGCGTATTTCAGTCAGCAAAATCCTTAGCAGTGACCACTCCATCACCATAGCCTTGAAAGGGGGAGGTTGCCACACACAATGGCATCTGCCCATCATATGGATGATGATATATACTGTAAATAATGTATACATATATACTGTATATGTATATATCATATATGCTGTCTTACACAGATTATGTTACAGGTCGGTTACAACTGGCTCAATTGGTTTAGGGTGTGATACATTAGAGGATTGAGGGTGTTCTAAAATAACAATTTTCTATTTCTCTCCCTGCAAATATGCTAATTTATTGCCAACTGTGCTATTTCAGCTTTCTGTGTTGCTTTTTCATTAAAACGGAATGTTATTAATGAACTCCAATGATCTGACTACAACAATAAAGTGAAGATAATAAATGTATCTTCCAGGTTCAAGATCACAAAGCTCTCTGCACTCTGACGCAACTGTTCCTCATAAGAAAGAGACCAGGTTTGATCACTCAGTGACACACACACACACACACACACACACACACACACAATGACAGTGGAATGACAGCACCACCTAGCTCTACACAACAGAAGCTGCATCTGAAGTGCACCTTAAAGCCGCCGGCCGATTGCCCCAACCCCTGGCCCTTATTGTGTCATACATGTATTTACTATTTAAGCAGAAGAACAGTTTTGTGCATGTGAGAGGTAAAGAGAGAGGAACACAAAATGTTTACTTTATTAGCTGTCCATATACCGGTCTGTCTCTTTTAGCTGAAAGGAAGAAATGTGTGAAAAAACAATGGCTCCATGCCTTGTGGTATATGCAGAATGTTTTAAACTGCATCCTTTGTAAATTAAATGTGTTTTTGAACTTGGTGCTACACTCCACAAGCCCAGTGAGTCACTTTCTTCCAGCATGCCGTCATTCCCCTTTCTGCCCTTTTGATGTAAAAAAAAAAAAAAAAAAGGCATTTTTATGTCTCATGACATAATTTTGATGCAGCTCTTTGTGGTGCACCCATAAAAGAAGTCAGTGCAGGGCTGGCAAGATAAGGTCACTCGGGCCAGCATACAGCTACTCTGTAGAGCTCACAAGAGAAATCATTTTTAAAAAGCCTTGCACATTTCTGTGTGATGCCCATAAAAATAATTGTGCAGATCACAAAGAGAATTTGAATGAACCCTGAGGCAGGTCAGCTCTTCTATGCTAGGCTATGTACAAGTTGGCCTTTTCGTCTTTCATCAGCAAATATTCCTGCTTAGCCCTGTTTTCCCCTCTGGCTTCACTTTGCCTCCTCTGTTTTGCTTCCTCTCATTTACCCTCCATTCCCTTGTCTTTCCTCTTCTCCGGATGCCTCCTTTCTGCATAATTCTGCTTCCTCTCATTTACCCTGCCTTCTTTTTCTCTCCTGCTCCTGTTCTTCCTCTTATTCCTCCTCTTCTCTGCCTCCCTCTCCCCACCGAGTTGTAGTGGTTCCTTATAACACAGCTGATGTAAATCATCATGTTCCAGCACTTTGCTCTATTGGATACACCCACAAAGCCACAAAGAGCTTATCGATTAACACATGAATGTGATACACCCGCACTCACTCTCTCAGACTCTTTATAACTCACTATTTTATTCCTTCGTGTTTTTTTCTCCCCATCTCTCAATTCTTCTCCTTTTCTATTGTCTTATAATCTTTAAAGAGTCAAACATCAACAACAAAAGATTTTGACTGGAAAACACACTTTACAAAAAAGGATACGAGCACTCACATACTGTACACTACACAAAAGGACAGGGACAAAAATATTCACGCACACACAAATCTCTGACTATGACCTCTCTGCTGCAATCGATCCATCTTCCTACTAATCGATAATCAGGATGGTGTTGTCTCCGTATGGAGAATATGGATGAATGAAATTCACCTGCTCAGCAGTTTTAAGTGTTTGTGTAGGTTTGTGTTCGCGTGTGTGCTGACCCTCTATTGATCTCCAGTCACCTTACCTCTCAGTAGAGCATGAGAAATCCAGACAAGACAGACAGGAAGAAAAAGATTAATGGGGGACAGAAATACTGTGAAGAATGAGAAACACAGACATAAAGACACACAGCGACATAGAGAGAGAGAGAGAGAGAGATTCAGACACACAGTACAGACTGTTACACACAGACAGCAGAGAGCAAGCATGTTATATAGACATATTATTGAGAGATCGAGGAAGCAGAAATTACTCAAACTGTCCAAAGCAGCACATCCTCCAAAAGCACCAGCAGAGCAACTGCTCAGTGACTTTGTGAACTTCAGACAGGCAGAACTTCAGTGTCTGTCACACAGCCAAAATATAATGACAAGTTCTGTTTCCTCAGTCATGCAGACTGTGTGTACTTGCCTGCATCCTTTTTTTTTTTTTTGCATGTGCGTGAATGTCTGTGCCTTTGTTTGTCTGTATTCATACATATATGTATGTATGCTTGTGCATGAAGAATAATATCTGTGTGTACAAGCATGTGTGTGAGTGTGTGTGTGTTAACCATCTACCACCGCCTCCCTGAGGCTGTGTGTAGACCACACTTGGCCATATGGAACAACATTATGGAGGCACACAGTGGCACAGATGGACACATTCTGTGCGGGCCATATTCTCAATGATCCACCAGTAGCGGTCTGAACGACAGCCCTCATAAACTGCACAAGCTCCACCCATCGGGAACAAGGGAGAAAATGTGTATGAAATCTGTTTTTTTTCCATTACATTCTCTCCAGTTTTTTTTCATTGCATTCTTCCCTGCCGATGAAAGCTTAAAAAAATTGTTAAATGTAAAAATGTGTTTAAATGAGGTGTTTTTTTAAATACAGTCAGACCTCCATTTACCCTGCGGTGGTTACCTATTTTCTTTGTAGCACTAACATTGCATAATGCCCGGGCTACACTGAACACGTAACGTAAGCGGAGCGTTCGTGGAGGAGATGTCCAACGAAATGTGTCTTTTTAAAGATTGTTTTTTGCCATTTTTATTGCTTTATTGAGAGAGGGGATAGACAGAGTGGAAATCTGGGAAAGAGGGGGGATGACCTGCAGCAAATGGCCCAGGGTCAGACCCCGTACACTGTGAAGGACTCAGCCTGCGCTCTAACCAGTGAGCTACTGGGCGCCTCAAAATGTGTCATTTTACTGGCTACACCTGCAGCGCACATATGGCGTGGGGTCACAGGGAAAACAAGGTGGTGAGCTTTTGTTTTGGTGCTATGAAACTTTTTCACCAGGTTTGAGTAATATGGGTAAGTTAACTTCTACAGACTGTAGTAGACTAAGTACATTTGTGTTACAAATGATCTTTAGCAGAGTACAGACAATGGCTTACTGAAAGCCACACAAACCTGACAACAGGCAAATTTAAATTTGGATTATCATCAAGTTACTTACTCATTTGATGTTAATTAGCGACAGCTGATACCAGTTGTCGAAAACATTGTAATTTTAACCATCAGTGACGCAAAAAACAAGGAACTGCTCCCTGAATGTTTTGTACACTGCTCTTTGGAAAGAGAGACGAGATATTAAAGATTCATTAGCATCTGAATCCCTGTCTTTTGCCAATCTGGGTGTCAGAACTCAGTCAGTCACTCTTTATTTTCATTCACATATGCAGTAAAATGCTCACGCTGTTGTAAAGGAGAGCAGTAAAAACACATACTAAAGTAAAGAAAGGATAGACAAAAATTGATACAAAGAAACAAAATATGCTGCAAGTCAAAATTATGGCTGCAACTACAGCAATTATTATCATCATTGATTAATATTTCTTTTTTGTTGTTGTTTTGATCAACTACTTGTCATTTACACTATAAAAACAAACTGAAAATAGTCGAAAATGGCCTTTACAGTTTCCCAGGGCTCAAAATGACTTGTCAAATAAACTGCTTTGTCCAACCAACAATTCAGAACCGAAGGATATAAGTTTACAATTATACAGAAACAGAGTTTTTTTAGAAGACTGAACCAGCAAATATTTGGGAATTTTTCTTGATAAATGACTTTTCAGTGACTTTTCTGCAATAAACTGGATAATTGGTTAGTTTTTTTTTTGTGTCAAGAGCAATGACCCCACACCAACTCTAATCCACAACTGTATTCAACCGTTAGAACATACAATGTTTTGATCCAAGCTTCAGCTTTATCAGGTCAAAATACGCTTCATGGCCAAAAATACCCAGACACTTGAACCTGTGATTGCCGAAAATTTAAATCCAAAACCAAGGGTATTGGTGTACTGCATGCTCTTCCACAACTTAAGTCAGAAAACCATTTTTATGGATCTTGTTGAAAACAGCTTTGCAATGCATAGAAACTTGAAAAGTTGTCAATGTTCAAACCAACATCAAGGTTTAGTCCACAGCTCTCACATCCCCTGATTTATCCAGCTTTTATTCCTCCTCTCCTTTCTTTCTAACATCTTATCTTATTCGATTCGCTCTCCACATAACAATGGATGTCTGAGTGGCTTTTGAAGTAGGATTTGCTGTCTGTCAGATGTGACTGATTAGGCTACACACACACACACACACACACACACACACTATGTTCTCTCTCACATACATGCAAACACTGTTTCACACACACGCACACACAAAGTGTTCTTGACTATGTGAGGATTAACATGTCAAAACGCTAAGCAGTAATAACTGTCAGCTGACAGTCCTAAACCTGCATCAATGCACTACACACATACATGCACATACACACGGAAACACACAAGAATTAAGAGAACAGATTATATCACACCTACTACTAGTGCATATATTATAAAGGCTTCTCAAGGGGGACAGACAACATGAGCAGAAAACTGATGATCAAATTGTTTTTTAATCATTTTAAAAATGGATAGTAATAAATTGACTAATTCCTTTATTGTCTAGTACCTTAAAAGTTTTGAAAACTTTAAACATGTTTGGTGGACGGTCGCTGTCCTGTTCTATACAACGGAGGATTGCCACTTTAGCCATTCACATGTCTATAATCTGTAACCACTTCAGGGATTATGGGGTTAATTGTCTAAAGGTTGTCTCCTGACCCCCAGACAGCTTATCTGCTTCAGAGCTGAAAGGAGAACAATCAATCTCACCATGTCACTTCAAACCAGTGCAAGGAAAAAATACTTTCAACACCCTTGACCGTTTCTACCCAAGAAGGAATAACGTTCACCATTCAAATCAACAATTTCTGCCATTTGAAAAACTGAAAAAGATGACTTAATCCATCACCCTAAAGCAGCTTCAAATGGGTTATTCTTGGTTCCGTGTCTTCTAAACAGGAGTGGTTCTTGAAAAGCTCAATTGAACATTATATAGTTCATTAAGACATTACTATTTACTACGAGTTCATGTTGTTACGTCTATGTGCACGATTAGACTGAAGAGAGGAACAGCACTGTTTTTCTGCATATTTATGTACATTTTGTCTTTGTCAAATGTCATTGTTTTCTACAACATTGGTTGATCAAACTTATCTTCATCAAACAACAGCTCTTTGATTATTAACGGTGGACACAAAAACTAATTATACTTTCCTTTTATTAATTATGCAACAACAGCTAAAATCCTAAAAGAAAAATGTTTCATATATGGTAGCATTTGGTGTTGACATATAATTGAAATTTTAAATCCTCTTAAAAGTTTCAATACTCTGCGCCATATCCGATGGAGCAGAAAGCCTTGCTTATGTTTTATTATATATAGTGGTGTCTAACTCCAAGTAAAATTCCGCTGTCATGTCTTTGAATGTGTATGCGGTTTACATCTCAAGCAAATGTTTATATGCCAAGGCTAAATAGGATAGTCTTGGCAACAAAATAATTTGTGCAGAGAGGGAAATTAGAAAATGAAGTGTTTCACAATGAGAATTATAGACTGTTGGCAACAATGTTGTGACCTAAAGTTTGACCTAAATTATCTCCCTGATTGGAATGATCTCTTCCTATGTGAAGCTGTGCGACTTCACTCAGTCTACTCATTAGTGTCTGCAGATGCTCCCATTATAAAAGTGCATGTGTGTTTGTGTGTGTGGGATTGTGAGGAAGGGGGAGGGAAAGGGAATGAGGGAGACAGTTTATAGGGGTTTGTGGTACTGGAGCGTATGCATGTGTAATATGCTATCATTCATATTAAAAATCTGTATTAAAAGACAGAAAATTTATGAAATGATAACTCTTTTCCATGCTTGTTAGGCCAAAATAGCTTGTTTCTCTATCAGTTTTCTGTTAAGAGGGTTTTTGTAAATCAAACACAACACATAGTACCAATACTAAGGAGAACTGTGCATGAGCCAAGTTTGAATATCTGACTCATCAGGGGTACTGGAGCATAACTATGCAATTTATGTTATGAAACCACCATTTTGTAGCCTGGCATCGACAGACAAATTCGCAAATGCGTATTAGTCTGGAACCTCTCATATTTGATTTCCAAGGGACGTTATCAACGTGCAGAGACGACCAATCAGAGCAACGAAACGCCGTCCTGTCAGACGGTACGTCCTGTCAGGAGTACAGCAAACACATATTTCTTTCTTCAGCACCAACTGCACGCACCAACAAACATGTATGATGTATGAGCACACCAAATGAATGAATAAAGATGTTCCATTCTTTCTTTAAAATATTGGTTCTTATACTTGACTTATGCTTCTATTTGGCTCCATTTCTTTCTCATGCTGAATTTTTACTCTTTTACTTCCTTTCCGTCATCATACTGTCTTACCTCCCCCTCCTCAAGGTGAATGACAGAAATTATGTGACGCTTACTCAGGGTAGTGATGATCTGCGTGTGTGTGTGTGTGTGTGTGTGTGTGTCTGTGTGTGTGTGTGTGTGTGTGTGTGTGTGTGTGTGTGTGTGTGTGTGTGTGCGCGCTCAGTCCAAGGGGTTAGGCAATTAAATGAGCCTGTTATCATCACTCACACATTCAGGGACAGGTTCACTCTTTATAAAGCTCTCACCGCCCAGCGCATTACTCTGTCAATGTATGTAAATCTTTCTGCTAACGGCTGGTAGCTTCGTGTGTGTGTGATGAAAACACACATTTACACACAATAAATCTCTCACACAGTGCCTACAAAGAGGACACACACACACACACACACACACACACACACACCATAGACTGCTTTTCTTTTTGAAAGGTTGACATGAGAGGTGGTCCTTCTAACATCTCTATGATTGAGGTGAAGAGTAAAGCTCATAGCCAACACAGAGTGATTACATTAGTCTTCCTAAAAGATCATATCTCTTGTTCACAAGACCATGAATCAAATCCATCTTGACACTAAATGATGTGTACTTAAAGGGACAATCCACCTTAACACAGATTACACACTGCACAATACTCTAGATGAAGTTTGAGGTGAGCGTACAATCTCTCAGGTAGATATCAACACGTTGCCTTGAAACAGTCTGAGGCTTGCTGCAGCAAAATGCGTAATACCTTCAAAGACTTAAATGGCTATGACTTGAGGCTTTTAAGTCATTAGATCAAGCAGCAAATTATGCTGTCTCAGTTTAACCACAATGAACTACAGAATGAGACTGGCAGGTCTTCAGAGGTTCCATGTAAGGGATTTAAAAGGAGGCTTTCACCAATACAAATCTGCATGTTGTCATAATCTCAGCTGCTTTGACTGTTCTCATACACAAAAAAAAATAATTATTTCAAATTAAAGAAATTTTTCCCGATTTCTCATTTTGAGAGCAGATCAAATCTTTTCACTAGGCCATAGCTCGTAAGAACCTTTGTGATTTTTGATTACTGGATGAAGGAAGTTTTTATGAGGAATCTTGGATTCCGTTGAATATCTTTTGTTAACTCAATATATTGAAGTCAAAACCAAACAACAAAAGTCAGATTTAAGAAAATTTTTGGCCGATGCCGTTGCATATTTGCATAATAATGTGTGAATATACAGCATTTTAACACAGTTGAATCAATTAAAATAATGGCAAAGCTTGATGTGCTGCCTTGGCTTCAAGATCTATAGCCCGCAAAATATTTTGAAAACCCTATAAAATGTCTAATACGGTATCAGAAATGCCAAACCATCAATCTAAACACAAAGCTTATTCTTTTAAACGCTGAAAATGTGATTAAGTCCCACAAGTTTGTAGTTCTTGTAAGCAGAAAAAAAAAGATAGAAAAGGAGAGAACAGGCAGAAAAAAGAGCAATGGCTGGGGGCTGAAAATGTGAGCTACTACTCGACTACTCCTAAACCTAATGGCTTCTTTTTTCCTTTCATCATTCTGTTCATTACACCGATTTGCCTGTGTGTGTGTGTCCACACAGTCTGACCAACACACAGGCATGTGATGGACCAATTCTTAGTCATCTGGTCATTTAGTCAGTCTATCCCCAACAAACCCCTCATTCAGGCACTTCATTAATATAATCCATCAGCAGAATGAATCCATGAGGAGGTTGGCTTCATAACAATAACAATTAGTAACACACACACACAATTTCATGCAGTACTGTGTATCCATCTATTCTAGGTGGGCCCCAGGTGCAGCTCTGTTTTGTTAATTAAGAGCCAAGGTCCATGAAGACGATAGGCGTCATCGTTTATTATATTCATAATTAACCCTTTCGCTTTCACCCTCTCTGCCTCTCTCTTTGTTTCATTTCAATCACTCTGTTAACCCTTTCTCTATCACTTAAAACCAATCTTCCACATCCTGCTGGTTGGCTGCCTCATGCTGTCACCTCATGCCCATCTCACACACTCTCACCATTAACCCCACATTTGTCTTTATTTTACTGTCTCTTCCGTAATTCTTTAATTACCAGCCTCCCCCTGTCTTTCATTTTATTCACTCTTGCAATTAACCCCTTTCTTTCTTGAACCCTCACACTTCTCCTCTTTTCATGCTCTTACAAATTGCACCTGTCTCTTTCTCGCTCTCTTAATGCTCCCTTTTGCCTCTCTCTCTCTGGATTTCTGTCTCATCCTCCCTCCTAGTATCTTTCTCCCTCTTTCACCAACACCATTACTCAATTAACCCCCCTCGTTCCTGGCTAAGGGTCAACATATGTATCAGGTCTGGATCACGTCTGTATGTGCCTTTGACAAATGAAGAGCCAACACACACACACACACACACACACACACACACACACACTAAGGTGTGACTCAAAAATGATTGGATTCATTAGAGGAAAGGGTAAAAGAAAGAGGTGTGTGGTGAAAGGGAAGGAAGGGGGCGAGAGGAAGCGGACGGGTGGAAGCCAAGGCATTACTAAGCACTGGTAGAGCACTCAGGACATGGCGGAAGAAGAGCTAAGTTCAATGGAAATATATGAAAGAGAGAACCCAAAGCAGCAAAAAAAAAAAACAGGAAAGAGCAGACATGGAGTAGAAAGAGAGGACAGAGTAAATGAGTGAAGAGAGGATAACTGCTGTATAGAGGGAGAGTTGAGGTGGAGGCCGGGTAGAGCAGAAGGATGAGGTGAAGGTGAGAGGGAGCATTAGGTTCATTATGGTGGGATCTGACTCCTGTCTTCTCTTTATCCTGTCATAATGAGCAACCTCGACGTAACAGAGGTAATGATACATGAGACAAGCCTGGATATCCGTTAGGGAAAATGTCCATTAATTGGAAACTCTTGAAGTAGAGCCCTGTGTATCTTAAAACATTCTTACAGTTCACTGTAATATTTAAAGGCAGTCGTAGTATACACTGCAATTTTGATATTTTGTTTTAACATATTTATCTATTAAGAAGATATAATTAAAAAAGATAACCTTTTCTGTTATTCTGAAATTTCTTCATACAGTACATTTTCATCCTTTCCGGTATAGTTTGTCTTTTGATCAATACCATACACGTGCAGCATTATTACCATACTAACTGTACAGCTATAGGTTGTTGCATAAACATTTTAGCATGCATTTGCATCAGATATACCAGCACTTCAGTCGTTGTTATTAGCCTACTTCAGGAATATACCATATGTATTTGTGTTTTCTCTTTTTCTATTAATTAGTAACTGAGAGGCAAGATACATAATTGT
Source organism: Lateolabrax maculatus (assembly GCA_031216445.1). NCBI lineage: Eukaryota > Metazoa > Chordata > Actinopteri > Acropomatiformes > Lateolabracidae > Lateolabrax > Lateolabrax maculatus. The sequence continues at coordinate 18,747,043 of CM062208.1, read as the reverse complement.
GTTTGACTGCGCCAATGAGTTAATTGTATCAGCCAGTTTAACATGATGAGTGTTCGTCCAAGCCTACAAGGTATTAGACTGATCCCTTCATGTGCATGTGCAACCATACACATGCATGTACACACATCCAGACAAAAAGACAAGAATGCGTGCATTTAGCAGATGGCTGGTGGTTAAGAGAGTGTGAATGATAAAATCTCCCCACTATTCCATTGCCTTGTCCATTATTCCACTCCACTGCTTTTGAAGAGTATGAGGGTGTGTGTGTGTGTGTGTGTGTTTGTGTGTGGGGGGTGTACTTATACATCTATTTTTGTGAGAACCAATTTGAGTTTTAGACCATGGGAGTGAGGACATTTTTGGAAAGTGAGGACATTTTGGCCTGTCCTCACTTTCAGAGACAGCTTCTAGAATTAAGTTTAGGTTAAGGTCAGGGTAAGGGTTAGGGTTAGGCATTTAGTTTTGATGGTTAAGGTTATGGTAAGCGGCCAGGGAATGCATTATGTCAATGAATCACAAGTATAGAAATACAAACGTGTGTGTGTGTGTGTGTAAGCATAAGTATATTTGTGTGTGGATCTTTCTGCGTGCATTTTCATCTCCATGTATCTGTGTTTAAGTGAAACAATCTACTCACGTCACTTGTGTCGTAAATGAACAATATTAAAATTAAACCATTAAATTACAACATAAAAACAGATATTTAATTGAGTTTTGCGCTATTCCGATTTTATTGTTTCTACCCATCATGTGTGACAGGTTGTAAGCAATCAAACTAATGGAACATTACGAACCTATTCAAAATGTGCCACATGAGCTGGGCTATATTGTATTACCCATCTGTGTGTGTGATCAAGTGAAACATGACATGTCTGTAACATGAGGCTATGCGGCATTAAAGGTTATGTTTGAAGTCATTGTGCTCTGGATGAGTTATGCTGCGTGTCTGTGTGTCTGTGTGTCTGTCTGTAAGAGAAAGACATACAGATGGAGGTGGCAGGTGTCAGCAGCATTTTGACTGATGATTCACTGAAATCATACACACATGAAGAGGCCATTGCAAAAACCAGTAACTATGCCTAAAATGAACACACGATTAAACACATACACACACACACACACGCACACACACGCACACACACGCACACATACGCACACACACGCACACACACAGTAAAATCCCCATTAGAGTTTACGGAGTAATAAGATTTAGGATCAAAGAAGGCACTACCCTTGCTCTAACTGCAGCCCCACAAACACGCCCACAATCATGGTTATTATTTTATCTTTCATAATGGATCCCTGTTCAACCCCCAATCATGAATATATACCATTTTATCCTATCAAAAACACAGAGCATATTCATTATACAGACGGACACTGTAAATCAATGCTGAAGATATAACCTAGTAAGTCATGTATCTCTCAAAGCTGATAATTCAGCGACACATATACAGTACGCACATACAATAAAGGGTGCCCTGTTATTGACTGTCAGTGTAGAGTGAGATATGTGTCAGTGTACCGCAATTTACCAATGAGGCCATAGCCTCATCAAATATAATTCACAATTCAGCTGATAGCTGAGATCTCAGCTACTAAAGAAAGATAAGGTTTATGATCCCTCTACCCTTCTCAAGGACTACCAGATACACCTACACACACACACACACACACACACACACACACATCAATGAAAACACATGATTACTATATAATGAAAAATGTCAGGCTACATACAGAAAATGAAATTATAACTAAATCAGACTTCATGGCTTTTGTACCCTTTTGAAGGACTACGAAGCGCGAGACACACATACATACATGGTAGTTCATAGGGCTTTGCGATATGACAATATAATCGAGTGACAATAGAAAAACATCTATCGTTTCATTTTATGCTTTGTTTTATTTCGTTGAGTCACAAATCACACTGTTTGTGACAATATTAAGATGCTTTGCTTCCCCCCCGCACGACACAGACCAGGAAAAGGACTCAGACCAGCCACTGGCAAGTGAGCCCAGTCCTGAATGACAGGCACACAGAAAGGGCCAGTAAAGAGACAGACGGCCAGTTAAAACTATAAAGATTTTTTGACGGTCCACTAGCCCACCGATGCGGCTTCGTGGGTATGCCAGATGGCCTGTACTCCTATGGTGCTCACTGATGATGCTGTGGCACGGCAACCTTATCAGTTATACATTTGTTTTTTAACTGCATGAGAGCGTGTTAAAAGTGTCAATTCTGTAAGTCTCCCGGTCAGTGCGTGATAGATAGAGGATAGCAGCCCTGCCTACTATTTGCTTATTTACATTTTATATTTTGTAACATGCCTAATTCAAAATTTGCACAAAATGTTCTAAATAAAAAGGAACACCACAATCAAATACAAGTAATTACCTTTTATTTGTCAAGTATATAATTAAAAATTTAATAAGAAATAGGTCATTTTATTTAATCTATTTATTCATTGAATTAACAGCAAAAATATGCTATATTGTGATATGTATTTATCGGGATATAAAATTACCTCAATCAGAATATAAGATTTTGGTCATATTGCACAGCCCAACACACACACACACACACACACACACACACACACACACACACACACACAGTCGTGTGTCCATCACTTTAGGGGACATTACATTGACTTACATTCATTCCCTGGAGACTTACCCAAACCTCTACCTGCCTAAACCTAACCATTACTATTACTGTTACCATAACCATACCTTTAAACCAAAACTTAAACGTAAATGTAAACCTAACCTTACCCTAACCTTAAACAAAGTCTTCACCCTAAAATATAATAATTTGTGTTAGGGGGACTTGCATTTTGTCCCCATAAGGAAGGCGAGTCCCCACAATGTGACTCACACAGGATGACATTTAACCATTCAATCATTATGCCATGTCGTCCATTTGCTTGACGTAGTGAACATAGCAGGTTTCTGTTGGCACACAAACATTTAATAAGAGACAATGACATGTTCAGAAAAAATAAAAAGTGGTGACAAAAAGTGAAAGCTTGGGTTTGTATGATGTAAAATGCTATCTAATGTACCTAATGTAATATGCTATCATGATGTTTATAATAAAAACATTTACTATAGTTTCAAAATTTGAAGAGAAAATGATACGTGGAGGTTTTTTGACAGATGAATTAGGCAAATGGCCAGGTATTCCACTTAGTCTCAGCAGGTTAAACCTCAGTTCTGTCTCTTCCAATTATCCATCATAACTTTTGCTGTTTCATTATAGCCAATATGATAATGTAGTTACCCGTAGTGACTTCTTTTGTGACAGAAAAAAAACAGACCAAGAAGGGCTGTCACGGCCTGGCCGTGTCGCTTGTTTTCCTTGTTTCCCTTGTGTCTTAGTTTCCCCTTTGCACCTGTCTTGTGTTTAGGTCTCGTTTGCACTGCCCTCGTGTTTCCCTCCTTTTCCAGGACCTGCCCACCCCAGCTGTGATTAGTTGTCTGTGTATACATGTTTCTTGTTTTCCGTTGTTCTCTGTCTGGTCCTCATCGCTTGTGGAGTGTTTCCTTGTTCCTGAGTGTTTTCCCTGTGTCCTGGAACCTCTTTTGTTTTTTTATGTAATAAACACTTTTGTACGGCAATTTTGTATCTGCGATTGGGTCCTTTCCCTATGTTCCGTCTGTCTTTGTGCTCCGACCGTGACACAGCAAATAACAATTCACACCAGGGCCACCTATTCCATTACCCCCAAAGTTTACACCCCACAAAACACACAAGTTGAACATATATCCCACCTCTCCTTATACTCCACTCCCCACACACCTACACATTAAGACATCCAGTCAAGGAAACCAGTGCAATGTCTGAAAGCAATAAGCAGCACTGCTTTCTTTAGTGGAAGGTCAATATTATTCTCCCAAGATGGCCACTTCATGGAGGGCCAGGGGGAAAGGTGGCTATACTGTCTATACTGTGTGTGTGTGTGTGCCTGTGTGTGTGTGAGCGTGTGGTCATGGGTTTGTCTTTCCTGTTCATTCACTTAACCTTTGCAAGCTGACACCACACTTTAAAAGGAAAATAGGTCTGAACTCAGTTGCCCTGGAAGATCTATTGATAAATATGATTGGGACAAGCTGGAAAAACAGAGGGAAGAGTAGAGAAGAGAGGATTAGGTTTTGACAATGCATATTTGATGATTATTTGGTCATCTCAATAGTTCCAGTGAAATTCCATATATTATAAAAGTTCATAAAACTATATCAAATGTAAGGACAAAGAAACTTTGTGACAAACATGACTAATACATTTCATGGTAACTTGAATGTAGCCTGAATGCAAGTGAGTGACGTATGTTTTCATTGGTTAACATATTATCATAGCAAAGTAAAGGTTAAGTAAAATATCAACAGAAAACACACTTTATGAATAAAAAAGCTTTCATGAGATGGACTGAGTCCAGGGTCAACCCAGGGAGCTCCAGTTAACAGAGCAGCTACTCAGAGACAAAAATCAGTTGAGGGATAGACTCAGTGGTATATGAAGAAATGCATACAGAAGGCCATAATGAACCAAATACAGACAGTTGATGATACTTAATACACAAACTATTTGGTTTATTAATATGAAAAGGGCAAAAGGTTCCAGATATATATAGAATTAATACTTCTGGGGCATGCTAAATAGATCATATTAAAAAAACGCATTCAAAACCTAAATAAATAAATAATAATATGAAGATTATTGGACTAGTGAATGGAAATTCACGCAGTAATAAAAACTGTATTAAAAGTTGCTCAGCCACTACAGCACAGGAAAACAACAAAGACTTAATGATACTGGCAAAGCCACAAAAAAAGAATCATCATTTATTAATTCTTAACACAATGCTAATATGATTACTAAGCATGCTATGAGAACCCTCTCATCAACTCCCTTAAAGCACAAATATGTAACTTTCACATGCATGCTGTACATAAGAATCCAATCAAATACTGCCTGCCTGTCTGGTGTCTTATTGTCTTCATTATCTTGACACACCAGAATAAGCAGCTATAGTCACATTACAATTGCATTATTTTTACTAATCAATGCTTTAAATACGGCTGTGTGTGTGGTTGTGTGTGTGTGTGTGTGTGTGTGTGTGTGTGTGTTTCTGTGTGTAAGTGTGACAAAACAAGGTTTGGAGCTGTTTCATAGTGTGTGATGACTGATTGTAGGTTTTTAATTAGTCTCCGCTTTATAATACGGATGTACACACAAAAGCACACACTGCATACTAATAAAACTCATTGAGTTGTGTTGTATAACAGTAATCAAAAAAGAGAAAGGTACTCTGAATGGATGCTTGCTGTGATCATGTGTGTGTCTGCTTGAAAAATGATATTTGTGTGTGTGTGTGTGTGTGTGTGTGTGTGTGTGTGTGTGTGTGCTCTTGTACAACTATCTTTGTGAGAACCAGTTTGAGTTTTAGACCATGGGAGTGAGGACATTTTTGGAAAGTGAGGACATTTTGGCCGGTCCTCACTTTCTGAGACACCTTCAACGGGCTGTTTGAGGGTTAAGACTTGGTTTTAAGGTTCAGGTTAGAATTAAGTTTAGGTTAAGGTTAAGGTAGCGGTTGGGGTCAGGCATTTATTTTTGATGGTTAAGGTTAGGGTAAGGGGCTAGGGAATGCATTATGTCAATGAATGTCCTCACAAGTATAGCTGTACAAACGTGTGTGTGTGTGTGTGTTCGATTTTAGAAACCGGGGCTGAAGTTGCTGTTTCTTTCGGCAGGTATATACTCCACAGGCTTAATCTACATGTCATTTATGATGAAAACTGTAGAGAATGATTATGGGGCATTATACATAATAACCCTTCCAACAGTATCATAATTGCCTCACTCTGACTGGCTCATATATTGCTCCTCAAAATGACAGCGCTAACCTGGTGAAAAGGGCGAAAGAAAAGAGATGGAAAGGGAAAGCAGAAAGAGGGCAGGACAGAAAAAAGGGACCGACATGTACAGTAGTGGGAGAGCTGGATGAAGAGATGAGGATGAGGACGAGGACGAGACAGTAAGACAAAGATACATTGAAAAGTGCTGGAAAGCTAGAGAGCAGGCTTAGATAGTTTCTAAGACAGAGGTGTAAAGGGAGCCAAAGGTCTTTTATCTAATAATTGATTTATTCCTATTTCCCATTGCGGCAAAGTATGAACTTTGACATCCATGATTCTGCCTGCTCATGTTTACATCTTTGCACCGATTCCTCTCTAATCATGAGTAGCGAACAGGTTGTTTTTAGCAGATATTTTTATACATAACTTCAGCAGACGGAAACCAGGACTGAAGGATGACTAGGATTTTATTTTTTTCAGAGAGGGTTTGTATCTAGTAAAGTTATTTGGCACTTTTAGCAAACTCAGAAGCAGGAGCACAAGGTAAGGTGCTGAAATAAATTATTTTGCCGTTATAAGGATCTGATCTATAGAAATGGCACTAGTAAAGCCTGTGGAGTTTTACGGTGTTTAAGTAGCTGTATGAATTTTTGATAAGACATAAAGGCTGAGGCTATTCTCATGTGCTTGTCCTCTTGTTGTTGACGTATCGTTTTATTATTTTACATTATTTCCAAGTGAGATGCTATGGAAAATTGTCTCTAATGCAGAGACATCAATTCATTTTCCAGTTCTCTGCTAGTTATATTTCTGTTATCTTTCTTTCTTCAGGGCAGAGGGGATTCAGACATTGTAGCCATTTTTAATCACCCACAATCTAATTTGTTGTCTAGCATATAGTCGCACTGACATCACTCTGAAAAATACAGTATAAAATGAGCTCAACATAAAACATTTTGTCAATATTATATACTATACTTTTACAGTAAATCTACCTCTTGCTTTTCTGACTGGCTAACACTAACTGCTTTCCCTGCAGCTGAGGACAGACTCTGTTGGGTCCCTATGAACCAGTCTTCTCTACACTGTAGCCACTATAGTCAAACACGAACTGACGAACAAACCGCTCCCTTTGTGTGATAGTACTCATTTGAACATCCAGGGGCAATACAGAAGGACCCTATGGTTCTTCTTTTGCTTTCTCCTTTGCTCTCTTCACTAACTTTATCCATTATTACGAGCCTACTTCAGCTGCTTCTACCAGCCATCAAGCGAACAACAGAGACGATCCATAATTGTGATGTCGCCACCTAGCTTGTTTAAAGATGGCTGCGCCCTGTTGGCGATAAAGTGAAATACTATCTAGTTTCTAGCAAATCTAGGTGATGAAGTTTGAATGCAGTGCCATATCGTGCCTAAGGTAAAAATCAAACGAACCACTGTCATATTGTTCAGTGTTTCATCTACACTTTAAAGCTGGAGTGCGGGACTTTTACATATAAATTAACGTCTGATACATTCAAGCCCTCCCCAAACAAGTTCACATAATGTTGATTAACCCTCTCACTGCCAGTAAGTCTCTGTATTTCTACACCAGAGTTTGAAATCTGGTGTCTGTGGACATTCCCACACTGGTGCACCAGAAACCAACTGGAGGCTCTCTGGAGCCGACATAAGTTCACCAGGCCGGACTGAGGGAACTCTAGAGTTGTCGGAGAAGCACTAAGCTTGTCTATTAGATGCAAAAGGCATCACTTGGTTTTTTTTTGTTGTTGTTGTTGGCCAACTGTTGTATTGAGTTTCAGTATTTTTGTCGCTTCCTGGGATCACTGCCAGAAAGTGGAGACAAAAGTTCTGCATTCCAGCTTTAAGCACCACATTGGTGCTGAGGTAATGTTTCTGAGTTGAAATGGCCTTATCTGGGGTATAAGAGAATATCATAATGGGAATATCAATATATGGAATTCATTCGATTAATTAATCAGCAAATCATGTAATTAATCGTTTGACAGCCATAACATATGTATATGCACGTAAAAACAACAGTGAAATTGTGATGTTGAGAGTGCAATGGTGCAGGCACAGTATTGAGTGTATGTCATTTGCGTTTTTGGCAGCCCTCGGAGCCCGACACACAATTACTGTTATACTACGCGTAAAACGGAAGAAAATAGACTTGAGGCGTAAAATTACACTCTGGGACGTGTTTATGCGTATATAGCACGAGTAAAGCACGGAGTGTTAGGCAGCCTGTGTGGACGGCTGTAATGATACAAATAGAAAGCATATCAGTTCTATCAGATATGCGTGAGACAGACTACAAAAAGCAGCTGAAACGCCTCCTATGTAGACACGCCATGAGCCTCTGTAAAAGCTAGGGAAAGGCAAAATAACATTCCCTCTGCCTTCCCAAACATACCATTCCAAATCCAAACTCTTATAGTTTCTTCTCCTTTATTCTTCCTCACCTTATTTTCATACTTCTCCACTTACCCAACAGGCTACAAGCACACATAAGAATAAATACACATATGGCAAGATACAAGCAAACAAAACATTGAATTATTTGGCTATAGCACACTTCAAAACAAAACAAAAAACTGTATTTGAACTTGAAAATGTGATTTCAACAATATGAAGCAATTAGCTATCAGCCCCACAGTTAATTGCCTTATAAAAAGTTAAACTAAAATGATAATGCTGAATGTCTAAATGATTATATTCCAGCTCCATTGTAAATGCTATTACCAGTTCACACAATCAGTGATGACAGAAATCCATCTGTAAATGATGCAACACATACATCGGGCAAATTACTTTTGCATTTGTGTTTATTTGAGTCCGTGTATGTGCACATCTAAATAAATTGTGCAGCAGCCCGACATTATCATTTGTCACTTACGCATGCTAAATTAACATTTGTGTAAGCCCATAATTGATTAATTTGTATCAAGAACTATCACGGCTGGCAAATATAGCATTAATGTGCATGCATGATATAAGTTACAAAGGCAGTAATGGACAGAAAGACGGAAATAAATTAGCAAGTTTTACAGAGCTGCATCTGTTAGCAGCAGCAGCTTGTGTTATTCACCACCAGAGTTTTCATGATCATGGATATGGAAAACTATAGACTTAGAGAGCACAGAAGGGAGGGAAAGGCCTGCTGATAACAGGGAACCTGCTCTGAATAATTTCCTCATTAACAGAGATTTGGCTACTTTGTCAATGATTCTGGTATAGTAGTGGACTTTAATTATTTTAATTATTTAGGAATAACTAGCAGATCATTTGTTTCAAAGTGAGCATAGAGTTGTTAGAGGAGGAAATAAGAACAGAAAATCACTTCCAACTGCTTCACACTATGGCCACAATGTGCAGTTTCTTCTTGACTTCCTCTTTTTTTTTTTTTTTTTTTTATGGCCCATGTTGCCATCACATGAAAACAGAAATCACATCAGACAAAGTTAAAGAAAGAGAGAAAATTTGAAAATTATTTAAATATTAACAAAGCTGAGGGATGAACTGTTGGCCTGATTGTCTTCTCCAGCAAAGTGTTTTGGCTGACTGGAAAACTAACACACACACACACACACACACACACACACACACACACACACACACACACACACACACACACACACGTACTCCCTCTGAGTTGGCCTGAGTCCACCAACTGCCCATCTCAACGTCTACAAGTCAGACCTTTTAAGGTTGATTCATGTCATCAGCCAGCCAGACAGTATAATCGCCAGACGTGCTTCAAGTTTGATCAATTCAAAGTGAATTTTAACAAGATTAGCAGGGCAATTTACAAACAGTTTTCCAGAAAATTACACTATTGCAGCATTACAGGGCCTAACTGAACTAAACTAAAGGTGCCCACTGGAAAACCCCAGGAACATCGGCAATCTCACAAGCCCTTCTTTCTTCTGATGTTCACGCCATGTTTGGTAACATAATGAATTAATCTATGACAAAGTTTTTCAAATGCAAGACCAGGGGAAGGATACAAGAACATTTTCAAGGAACTGAATACACCTTGCAGCAGAGGTTGACAGATTTTAAAGGCTGATATAATAACAGTTTGGAGCAGGAAAACACGGGAATATGTTCTATTTAAAATTTCTGTGGATTATTACTGGCCAGGAAGGACGACTGTTGTACATCCTGTTACATTGTTAAATGCCACACTTACAAGCCATTAACGTTTGTGCATATCCCTGGGGTAAGGAGGATCCTAAAGTGTGCAATTTCATTTCATGAATGGATAGGCCTAACGCCTGGGCCAAACTGCCTATTTCTACCTACATTAAACCTGGAATGAAAAGGTATTATGTAATTTTCACTGTATTTTTGCTGTGAACCACGCAGGTGTGACGGAAAAAATAGAATAGACTCCGAATCTGTAGATTAGACGCCGCTGCAGACGCGATGCTCACGCAGGCTGTGGCTGGTCCAACCTGCTGACATGGGCGCCAAAATGTAAAGCAAGTGGTTCCATCACACACGTATGTCCCCGGCGTTAAGAGTTCAACTGGAGCAGTTTTGTAATGTGTGATGAATGATGGTTGAAGGTGAAGATGAATGAAAGTTTTTAATTAATTAGTCTCCTCTACATAATACCTATGAACACAAATGCACATACTGCAGATTAATAAACTCACTGAGCTGTGTTGTGCATAACAGTGAAGAAAAACAAGAAAGGTACTGCAAATGGATGCTTGCTGTGAACATGTCTGTGCATGCTTGAAAAAGAATATTTATGTTTAACACTGATGTGTGCATAGGGATGCATGCAGTGTGTTTGTGCATTTGATCAAGAGTATGTGTTATTAATGTCCCACAACAAACATCAATATCAAACAAAGCAACAGTGTTTCTCCCCTCTCTCTCCATTACCAGCTAACCTTTAAAACAAACCCCGGTCTCTATAAGGCTGTTTCTACAATACCTACAAGATGGGAAAAATACATTAGGAATTACACTTCCAGCTACATAGAAAATGCTGATGGGAATCCATAATTCCTGCTTACTTTTCATTTTCTTTGGCATAAAGCTGTGAGTGGGCTTGAAAAACAATATGCAAGGGAAACATTAGTGTAATGGAGAAAAAAGATGGTGATGGGTTGTGGTCTGTAGGTAAACTTGACCAACACACACAAAAAAATAGTTGCCCCACATTATTTCTCACCTGTTTTCACCTGCTATAGTTTTATCATTTCTTTTGAAGTGGGACTGGGCTTATGTTAAGGGTCCAGCTACTGAACACTACTACATTTCTTCAAAAAGGTGCTTGTTTTTATTTTTGGAATGAAAAGCTTTATTTGCCCTCTACTGTAGCTATACGTCTGTGTTAATACTATATGACAGCTGTACACTACTTGTAGTATGGCACTTTGAGCTAAGCAAAGCTAAACATGTCCCGGGCAAGTCATCTCTGATCTAGACACACAGATGAAAATACAGAAAGGAACTCGATATCAATCCTCCCAAAATATCTGTCCCTCTTGAGTTCTTCTGTTCTCTTCCATCTCTATGTTCGATCCGTGTTCCCTTTCGGTCTATCAAGGTAAACACTTAATAATTATATTAATTAATATATTTATTTTTTGTTAGAGAAATTACTTTTCAAGAAAGGTTCTAAATAAAAGGAGATAAATAATCAAATATGAGTCATTTAAAATATGGATATGAAATATCGGGTTATGAAGTTTTGGTCATATCGCACAGCCCTAGTACTAACACGTTGATGAAGCAACAGTGCTCTTGGGACAGGGAGCAGGGGGTAGGAATTGGGTTTACCCGGAGAGTCACTAAGGCGTTGGATTAGATGATTGATCACAGAATGTTTCCTTTTGTGATTTTCTTTTTTTTTTTTTTTTTTTGCTGTGGCTGCAAAGATTTTGCCAAAATGTATGTCGACATATACATATTCTTAATTTAAAGAACACACACCCTCATTTCCTCACAGCTGCTACACAAATATCACCTCAAGCGTTCATAAATTTGAGCTCTCTCTCTCTCAAATGCTTCATATGACTTTATTTCAGTCATAGATTTTTGAGACTGTATTTTTGACCGCCGTCTTCAGCAGACCTCCAGAATCTTCTCTGTTTTCTTTGTGGTTAGAAACCCAAAGCCAGGCAGTTTGAGTCTGCCTACAGTAAAACACTCATCTGGGATTATGAGCCATTTATTAATCTCAGCTCAGTAATACTATGAGAGCCTCGCTTCAGAATCCAATGAATATTTCACACTTTCATTTCATATGCAATCTCTGGTGCTCAGAAGTGTGTATTGCTGGGTATCATTGTGTACGGTTTATTTCCGTGTGTTTGTGTGTCTCACCATACGTGTGTTTTGGGGAATTAGTGTGTGGCACTTTATTTGATCCCATTTTTGAAATGTGTATTTTGTAGTATGCATTTGCTTTTGTATTTGGTTTTCGGTGCTGCAGAGGGATGTTTTCACTGCATTCAAAATATATTAACAAAAAGCATTACTACCCTTGTTGAGTGAATATGAGGAGAGACAAAAATGCAAAACAATTTAAACATTAATTCACGTCATTAAAACTCCATCCTCAATACAGAAACCTGCTAAACCAGCTTTAACTTAAGACCTAGGATTCAAATGATCCAATGCTTATCTAATCATATTACTTCTAGCAAGAGTGATATACTTCTCCTGTTTTTTACCACAGCTCTACTGAATCACCTTTGTCGAGGACAAAGTCAGTAACTTTTAGCAGTGGAGCTCCTCGCACTTGTGACTGAGAGCACCATTATCAGCTCATGCATGGTTGTATTGTGTCATTCGCCTGTTAATTCACATCTACATAATATGGGGCACTGCATTGTGGGACTGCTAGCAGAAAATGTCATGTACAGTACATGCCTAGCACAGTACTTTCTTACGTTCCATTGTGGAATTGGTGAGTTGCACAGGGCGAGTGACAACTTGCCAACAGCAGGACTAGTGCACGCTGCTCTCTGAGTCTCTACAAAACCATGGCAACAGGCTCTCATAATAGTAATCCCCTAGGTCAGTTGCTGGTCTCCTGACTCCTGTCACAGAGTCATATGGCCCTGGGCTGTGGCTGTTGTGTAAAAAAACTCATCCAGCAGAGAGAACAATCTAGGTCATAAACATTTCTACAAATGTCATGTGGGACTACTATTTCTTTACTGAAAAGATAATTCCCATTTGCCATATTTCTACAACAGGTCTGTTGTTAACCCTATCAAGGGAAAAAGAAATGTTTATAACACAAGAATATTAAAAAAAATTAATTTACACACTAACAAAATTATGTTGGTCACAAAATCTGAAAAAAGAAGATTTAAACCATAACAACGATTATTGACATGAACAGAGGCTTAAATCCTGGCTAGAGAGAGAGCGATCACTTCAGTTCTTCCCAAAAGGTTCTTACAACCCCTGAAAGAAATTGCCAACTAATGCAACTTTGTTCTTAATTAGTTCAGAGAATCTCCAACAAATCCTGCAGTATTTATACATCCTTAAAGGCATAAAGTATAAGCTAAGGACTGGGAAATATAATGTACATTAGATTTTCTAGCCAGTAGGTTCTTCAACTTTTTAAAGCTGTGACCTAGATGAAAAATTCACCATACGGTATGGGCTCATTAAAACATGTTGATACTGTTTTAATGTACAGAGCCACCAAGAGGAGGTTCAAGATTCATTTAAGGTCCTAAGCTATGGTTCATAAAGCCCTTAATCTAGGCCATTTATCACATTCTAATAAAGCCAGAGTCTATGAGACAGTATGAAAAAAAACAGACTTTCCAAAGGGGAAAATGAAAAATGACATATTCCTCAGGGGAAAAATAAGAAAAACGGGGAATATATGGATTGAGTTTGCAAAGTCTCCAAAAGTGAATTGGTAATGACACTGCCTAACGCTGAAGGCAAGTTAAAACCTTTTCCCTTTGAATTTTGCTTGTGAGGCAATATTCTATCCAAGGGAGTGGCTTATAGGCCACTGCAGCTCAATACTCACACATCCATACACACACAAAATACAAAGCAGATACCCACTCAAACATTCGCAAGAGCACATACACCCTTGTGCACACACACAGCCATATGTGACTAATTAATAGGTATAAATCAGAAGAATTATATGCATTATATGAGAGGTATCAAAAGGACTCAAAAGATAAAGATGGTTGATTTAAATATGGTGATTTTGTAGCTCTTTGTAGAGAACAATAGCTGCCAGGCACTTGTTTCTCTTCTTTGTGGACCGTTTGGCTGGATATTTTGTTAGTCACTTGCCTGCCTCTGTACTCTGCTTATAACTGGTCATTTAGGACACAGGCCATTTTTACCTAACCTCACAAGCCTTAGTTTCAATTCACTGGTGTTAAGTTTATTGTCAGTTTAAAGTCACATGAAACCACTGAATTCCTTGTTCACAATGTCTGTTTTTATATTAAAAGAAGTCAAATTCAATGAAGTAAAACTATCTGGCCAATTTAATTACTTCAGACTTAAGTGGCTCCGATTGATCGGTAACCGATCATTATCGGCCAATATTCATTTAAATAGATCAGATGACGCAAAACGCGAGTCAATTTCTATGTTTTTATTAGTGTGTAAGCACCTGAACCTAAGAATCGTGTTTTCGCTAAGAGTGAGATCTGGACCCAGGCAAGGTCAGCAGCCAACGTTTGCATTTACAGTAAGTGAGCTGAGGATAACATTAACGTCACGTTAACTATGAGGACTCAAAACTGCAACAGCTTAAATCATGTTACTAATGTTAACAATTACTTGCATAAAAAATACAATACATTGTCACAAAAAAAAAAAAAAACACGTTAAGAAAATCCTGATCGGAGCACCCTTAATCAGATTAAAAGCAAAAGCAAACACGAAACAGTACATGTTACCCCAAGAAGTTCTTACCTTGTCCTTGTCTTCTACCAGATCACTGAGTATATCATCAGGGTCCAGGATCCCCCCGTCACAGTATTCAACATGGTGAGTCCGAACCAAGAAATCTCCTTCCTGTAACACAGGACAAAATCAGTGTAAATCGACAACTTAATATGTGAATAAAACTGATACCTGCTGACCACTCTCCCCATTTTACTTATTTTACTTATTT
Organism: Lateolabrax maculatus; assembly: GCA_031216445.1. NCBI lineage: Eukaryota > Metazoa > Chordata > Actinopteri > Acropomatiformes > Lateolabracidae > Lateolabrax > Lateolabrax maculatus. Next base: position 18,732,033 of record CM062208.1, on the reverse strand, counting down.
TATATATATATATATATAGAGAGAGAGACTACTTCTTTAAATAGTAGGTGCAGGTGCCAGTCCCACACATATCACCATCAAATTAATTAAAGCAATAAGTACAGAGGCCTAAAAAAGGTGATAATGATGATGATGATGAGAATGATGACACTAAAAGTGTTTAACGATTTGCCAGTCAGGAATACAGACATTATTCAGACTAGCGCAAACCCTAAAACTCCCCTCACCAACTTGACTTAGTCTATTTACCTTTACTATTTTTGTGTGTATATATCTTGTAGCTTAATCTCCACAAGATGCTGGAGTAGGTATAACAGGTAGGGTTCATAATCACAAAATGGAGAAAGGCAGTTTTGCCTCATGGCAGGTGCAGAATATCAGGATAGTTTTTACCTCTATGGATATACGATGAAGCAATAATTACATGGACTGTATTCCAAGTAGTTTGTATGTAAAGATACATGTAAATTAATGTATACATGAAAAAAAAGATTAGGTATACATTAATTTACATGAAATCTTACATAAATTAGATGCTGTAAATTATGATATGGAAAGTTAGCAAACAATAAAATAACTAACTCTAATTTTTATTTTGTGGCAACTTATAACGGGATGAAACCAATGCACACAGCAAAAGGCCTCTACTACTGGTCACCAACTCCTTCCCTCTAGTCCTAATTTATACTGTATACCTCTCTCTGTTCAACTCCCCACCTCCCCACTCCTCCCATATTTGCCCCTTTGTTTGTTTCTTTCCTCCTTACATCTTCCACATCTTTCCCTGGGTGCCTTGTACAGATTACAACTCCAGCCTGGCCCTTCCTCAAACCCCCTTCACTCCCTTTCTCCTCTGTGTTGGGTCTGTGATTAATGACATCGACACTGCATTGGACAGCTGACTACATGGAGCTGGTTGTTGAACAACATATTGAGACAACACACACACATATTGGTGCGCACAAACACACACGGCACATACAAAACCACAAACAGCCTAAGGAAAGGTATGACTCAAACCATTACAGGGTGCTGCTCCATTAAATCACTCTTTCAGGGTCAGGTGCTTGTCAATGCTTTTCAAAAACTCCCATCAGGGAGAGGGTGAGATAGAGTGAGGTGCTCTGTGTCCCTGGATATCAGTGCAAGTCTCAATGTCAATGTCAGTTCCTACACTAAATGTGGCTCTGCTGCAAAACGCTTTCCAATAAATGACTTACTTACGTGCAAATTAGTTTCTTTGTATTTATATGTGAGATCTGGATAAAGATATATCTTCCTTACTCATCTGTTTTAAATACAAATCAACATACCAGCAGTGGAAATTCCAGTACTTTTCAACAACCATTCAAAAAGTTAGACGCTGCTTGCTTGGCTGTGTCTTACAGGAGTTTTGGACATGTAACTCAACTGTGTTCATTAAGGCGAGGAACAGACATGTTTCGAAATAACTAAGTCTTTCACCGTTTAAGTTAAACTTTTTTTTTTCTTAAGTCATGTTGTGTTAAAGTTATTGTGTCTATCTCAGTTATTCCTCCAACGTTTCCTATTGGGTTGGAAAGCTGCACTTAAAAACAAATAATATGTTAAAGTGCACTTAATGAGTGTAGTAAGGCAAGTAAATGTATGTTTTGTTACCTTGATGACACACTTATTCTATAGTAAACACACTGCTATTTACCATACTTTAATACCATAGTTCATTGATAAGTGGACTGACATTTGGTTCGGTTGTTTATGTCTTACGTACAGTGATTGATCGTGAGTCTAGTTATTTTTCAGTGCCACCTGGTACCAGCTGATATGTACAAGTAACTTATAAACGTGGTTGTGTTTGCCTACTTAAGATAAAGCATGTATCCTAAGTTAAATATAGCCTGGGTCCATTAAAAAAAAACACAATTTATTTTCTATTATGTCACAAAACCAACTACCATTCAACCATCACTGTTACACAAGACTCTGACACTGTGGCTGTTTATACTGTTAAATTGTCTCTCCCTCTTCCTCCCTTATTGTAGGAATTCATTGTATGACTCCATTGTAACACGGACTTGGCCGACACCCAGGCCTGATGTATGAGAGAGATTTTCAAACATTGTGTTTACATTGTTTTATTTTCTCTTTTGCACAGTGTTTATCTTCCTTGAGCACCATCAATCAGGGTTTTGGGGCATATTAACTCTGGGGCAACACATGTGAATTTTATTTATGATTACTACGGAAACATTTCTGTGCCAAAGTGTCATGTAAATTATTGTTCTCTCTTTTCTGCCCTCGGCTTTGCACATGAAGTGTTTCTATTACTGCCTAGGCTTCAGAATGAGTTCCAATAGTTTAAAATGTTGTCCATACTGGTTTAATGGCAAGTCCTCATTCCATCAACCCCACACAAACAGTGTGTGCAAGAAACTTTCCTGACTATGCCTTGACAAAAAGACATTATAAACTCTACCATGTGTTAAATTCTTAATAGATAACAAGACTACGGAGAAGCATTAAGAGTGGCATTTTCATTGGCTTGCTAAAAGTCAAATATTACATTCCAGCTAATATTCTATTAAGTGAACACACAAACAAGAACAACAGTCAGAAAAAACAACTCTGGTCTACATCAAAGCCTTAGGGGACCCTGTGGGCCTCTGCTGACCCACAGTGCAGTTCACACAGCAGACTATACATTATGCTATTCATTTCATTTCAGTGCATGGTCACAAGAAATTAGCATCATCAAATTACAACAGCCCACGTTGACCATGGGGATGTGGGGATGTGGGGATCTGGGGCCTCGGGCAGTTTGCCCACTTCAGCCCCTTTCACAAAAGCACCGCTACCCTGACACTGTCCAGACATTTTCCGGACACGGTGTATGTGTGAATGCAAATGTCTGCGTCAGTTGGAGCGGACTTTAAACGGACTTTAACTGGCCAGCTACCGAGCACAAAGTCTGCATAATGTCCAGGTGAGCCCATGTGCGAATGCAGCAGGTAATTGTCCAGGCAATTCATGGTGAGCGAGTGGGTGTGTTGACTTCCAGCAGTGAGCTGCTCTCATCCACAGCTGCTGGATTTTACACACGCAGCTAAAAGCTGCATTGTTTTGACTCTCCGCTGCAAAGCTAGTGCTAAGAGATATAGGACTTCCTGTAAAATAAAAGTAGTTTTATTTCTGGTGAAAATCTTAAAAAACGCTGAATTACAAACCGCAGAGACTTTTTCCATCACGTCCTGCCTCCTGCACCCCTCGCCTAAACCAAACGGACTATTTCCAGTTACTGTCAAGACATCTGACACAGACATCTCCTGCTGTGTGTTATGTGTGTGAAAGGGCAAGTCCGCACATAGTCCGGACTTCATGTGTGAAAGGGGCTTTAGAGTGGTTAGTAATCTAGCACTCTGTGCAGTATAATCTTTTATTTGGGCTGTAGTAAATCTTGTTCTTTTCTTATATTTTTTGCAATATTACTGTATTAGTGGAAAAAACTACAGATTCTAAGTTAATAACATTTGAGTGATTCTAGTGCCAATATTTGATGACCAATGACCGATGGATATGAAGACATTATGAATAAAAAGAAGCGTTGTAGCATATTTTGGTCATTTTCATTGGACAAAACTGGTATGTGGGGTAGCTAGTAGGAAAACAAAAATGTACATGGAAATTGCTTGATGTATGGTCATTAAGGGTACAAAGTGTCAATGTCAATACAAAAATAGACACAGGTTTGAGAGATATTTTACCTATGGCAGAAAAATGTCCATTTCAGGACTGCTTTTCTTTTTCTTTTTTTTTTGCCTCAGCATCTCCATGATTATTGAATTCTTGGGTCATAGGAATTTTAAGAAATAAAGGGTAAACATGATTTCAGTATGTTAATTGGAATAGAGGGCATTTGAGATGGGAATTGTGTATCCGGTAAGGTTTTGTATATTGAAAATAAGTGAAATATTTTGATAAAACCTCTAGTATAAGGAGGAATAAGTGGTACCCTAAATGACCCTTTCAAGCTCCAATGGGAGTATCTAAATGTGTTTCCACATAAAAGGTTGGATGTGTTTATACATGTGCAATGAAGATATTGCAGTGGCCTTTGAGCACTTCCTAGCCACCAATCGGTGAGTAATGGAACATACGGACACCAAGCATGTACCCAATCAGTACTGTTGATCAATTAATGTGGTTAAAGGATAATAGTAATTTCTAGTACATCATTTGCTACATTGCCCATCACTTTTAATTAAGTTATTTGAATTTTACTTATTCTTTTTTAAATATGGGATATCAAGTTTAACCACTCAATTGATTATAGCATCTCTAAGAGTTAATGCCTTTTTCTATAATGAGGCCCTGATAGTAAAGAATATAGCTTGCATTAATGACCTACATTAAAATGACCCTACAAAAAAACATGCATTTCTTTTTTTCCAATCAATATTTCAGAGGATGGGACACATATAAGTAAAGATAATAAGACCATTATCATTATGGACATTTTTTCCTAGAGGTTAAACAATGTCTTTAACTATGTATATTTATTTATGAAGGGAACATGGAAGGACACTTGCATTTTGTATACTAAAAGACTAAATGACCATACATTAAGCTATTTCCCCTTTTTTCAAATTCAGGGTGTTGTAGAAAATCAATAGGCATGCAATACAAACTTTACATGGTTCAGTCATACTAAAAATATGCTTGTCTTCCATCTTACAAAGCTTGGGGGGTTTGGAATACCACTTTACTGGATTTTGTCTGACTTGACATGGAATGACCAAAAAACTCAATAATTTGCTGGTCATGTGACGTCATACATCCACAAGGGCAAAGGTACTTATTTTTCTCGATTTCACGTCCTTAAAATCCTTTTCAGACATGGAATACGTAACATTGCTGGCTTCATTTATCTGTTAAAGTGATGCCATTTTACCACTCAACCACAGGTGTATTTTACTTTAATGTTTCTTACAGCTCAGTTTAGACATGAAGGCACATTTATAGGAAGAGCTGCATGCTGGCACGATAATTGGCATCTGATGCATGAGAGGAAGATAGAGAGAGAACAGCGGTGAGTTAAACATGTTATGACAGAAAGGAAGACATGTTTTTTTATTCTCTCTCAGGCTGCATCACTGATGGATTTTAAAAGTTAACTTGGCCATTCAAGTCTAATTAATGACCGTAGTGAATGCAAGCGATGCCTGTCCCCACTTCTCATTGTGATACCTTTCATATATTTTCTCATCAGTGTCTTCAGTCAATGCTATTTAAGAGCGAATTCTGCTGCTTTTTTTTTTTATAATATCCGACAGGGAACACGAGCACTGAGTGACAGAACGATATGTTGGGACGATAAGTTGGGAATTCCTATTTGCTCACATGCAACACCTATTTATTTAATTTCCAGCTAATGGCACGTCCCTGTGGGTGCACAATTTACAGGAAACACACAGGAAAAAACACATCTTCTCTATGTATTTATAACTCACCACTGCCGATGTAAGGCAGGACACAGGAATAACTATAAAAAAATTTTTTTTTTTTTAATTACAGAAGGAAACCAAGACCTGCTGTTGTTTTTAGGTCAACAACCCCCTTTGATCTCATGTAGGCAAGCCATAGAGCTAAGAAGACAAGAGATGGAGAGGTACAGAGATAAGAGCTGTGAGCACACTGATCTAATCTGATAGTCAGGGGGAGTGCATGGATAATGTGCTACATATTTTTTGTGAACTGCAGAACCCTGTGCCTCTAAGTCTGGCAGTTAAAAAACCTAGAGGGACACTGATATTGTAGGACTAAAGATAAAAGATGTAAACACACTGATCTAATCTCAAAATCAAGCGGATTAGCACTTAATACAGTGTTTTTGCCTGATACTATTACAGATAATATTGGGCAATTTTTGGTACTTGACTCTCAGGACATGACCTAGAAATTATTATTAAGTTGTAGTAAAATTCCCCTAGCGTTAATACACAATGTAGATTATTCAGTGTTGTCAGGTATGTGTTTAACCCCCCTCCTTTATCTCCAAACAGTAAGCCTTTTAAGTCTGGTAGTTGACACAAGAGTTTGGTATGCATGCTGTTGTCAAAAATGGAGGCGGTGCAAAGAAGTGGACTTGGGTACATCGCAAAACAGTCATCCAGGGTTCGCTTTGAGCAAACTCTGGAGCTAATGCCATCATGCTGAAAGGCATCCACTCCACACACTGGCAGCTGAATGCTACAATAAGTTGAGTCTGTGGTAGCTCAAAGCAATTCCACCAGAGAAAAAAACAGCAAAACATTTCAAATATTTAGGTCCCAGGCCAAAAGTGAGGGAAATTATCACAATTCTATCAAGCAGGTCAGTTATGCCAATAATAAAAGTATTTTTGCTACAGCGTATTATTTTGTAGAGGAAGTGAGTACTAATGCAGCACTTATGTGGAAAAATAACCATATCTGAGTTAAATTGTCCCTTAACCCATCGTGTGACTCTGCAGTAACAAAGCTGGTAAAAAGCAAGAAAATTGCGAGTGGAAATGCCATGGTAACCATTACTCACCCTGTTAACATTTCAGCACTCCAAATTTAAGCCGTGCACAAGGTGATTCTTCACTCATCTAATTAGGCAATGTTATATTTATCTTGATTTTTAAAATTCAATTTCATTAGCATCTTAACTTCTAGTCAGAAATCATAAATTTGGCTTGGTGTTGACATTTTATCTGCATACAAGGGCATTCATTCTGATATATTAATGATCTAGCTATGGAAAGCTTGTAAGGCTAATTTGGAAGAGCATGTGTGCCTTTACATCCAACATAACTTGGAGAATAGAACAGAACAGAATAGAATGGAATAGGTGTCAGGCTGGATCAACACATTCCTGCGGTTTGTCTGCAGAGAAGGCGGCACGCGTCTCCTCCCTTCCCCTCCCTCCCTCTCAGAAATAATTGCCTGTGTTCTGGCATGGGGCCAGGATGTTTTACGGTTTTATCAGCTTGTTTGGCCACGCCTCATCAGCATTCCTGCCCTGGCTAATGAAACTGCAGCACACACCCACACAGGCAGGCACCCTTTCATACACATCTACCTGACAATCTATATGTGCGAGTATAAGCATACACATGTGTACACAGACCATCAGCTTACAAACGCAACTGGTTTCACAGTTTGTTTCTATACTTGTGGCCAAGTCAGGACCGTACACAACACTTATACACAGTAATATTGCACATGTAGAAACATATACAGCATATATATTTGAAGGAGGTAACTACATTACACTTAAAAAAGTGAATATATAGACTATGTTGATGAATACAGCAGACGAAACCTGAAACCACGTAAATAGGCATCCATAAACACACAGCCCCACATGTCTGTTTGGCCAAAGCTAATTAAGAAGTCTGTTAACAAGCTGATAACTTCCTGACAACTCCCCATGAAAAACAACCTCCGCTTTCCTTCCTCCCTCTTCTTTCTCTGGCCAAGCTTCCTCTTCGCCCTGCTATGCCAGCTATCTCCATTTTTACATTCATCGTCTTTGTTCTGATTTCTTCAAAAGGTTTATTAATTTCCTCCCTGCTGCCCCTCTACAAGAACCTTGTGTATTCTTGTGTTATTTAGTCTTTGATACTAATTTCATTCTCTATTTCCCCTACCACAATTTCTGCTTTGCCTCCGTGTTCATCCATCAAGAGTGATAGCTCCGTATTATAGCTGCCAGCAAGCCGTTTTTTTACTTCTTGGTTTTATAAACAAATATTTACAGATCATGGTGCACGTGAGGTGAATGACAATTAACTTAAATATGACACACTGACTGACTGATCTGTGAAGACAGTTCTCACTTCAACAGTACACTCCCAACCTTCAGCATGGCACTGTACATTACATGGGTGTCCCAAACCTCTCTGAGTGGTTGCATTGGAGCCAAATATTAAGGCATACTTCAGTAGATTCGTATTGGCTATATTAAAACCAATCAAATCCCTTTTTCTTTTTATACTTTATTCCATTGTTCTGTGTATATGCCAGCTGTTTTGTAGGTTTTTGTAACAAGGAATATGTTTTAAAATAGTTACTAGGCCGCTAAAATGGCTTTTGATGAATGAAGAGCTAAGCAAGCCAATAGTCACACATACCTTACACATAAACTGGATTTGTTTAACCTACATACTGTGCACATTGTTTTACAATTAGGAATCACATCTGAAAGGGACTCCGCATTAATAGATCATATTAAATAACTCACATCGGGGTCAGATGAAAAAAAACAAATAATAAAAGCAATAATATGACAAATCGGGTGCATTCCCTGTGTTTCTATCCATCCTGTGGGCTTCAATTTGAGCTTTATGTCGAATGGGTTATCTCCACTTAACTGTGTTTTTACATCTTACACACAACTTATTAACTGATGGTAAGTCCTTACCATCAGTTATGTATACAGTATTTAGTGAAGCAGACTTAACTTTTTCCTAAGAAGAGCTTAAAAGAGACTTTTCAATGCAGTGGTATAACAAAACTCTGGTGTATCCTACATACAAACACATCAGCATCTCTTATTGGCTTTCACTTTCTTATCCCATTTGTCTCTTCTCTCCCCCCATGGTTCCATACTGGGTAACACAAAGGGGGTATACAAATTCTAATAATTATGCAGTGATCAATGTGAAAATGAAAATAAAAATCAATGCAACTAAAACACAAAATAAATCCTCTCTGAAACTCAACTTACGACAAAACCTCAAGGATCCCCTCACTAAAACCTAGATTGAATGCTTATTCTAAGAGTTGGCTCCTCTTAAGCACCGCTGTGGGAACTCCTAACAAAGCAGCTGATAAATAGGAGTACCAGTGACAGTAAGCTACAGTGGATGCATGCAGGAACACACAAGATTTTTAAAAAAAATGGTTTTATTACAAGCAGCATACTTTCTGAGTAGGATGAAGCAGACAGGTAGGAGGGAAGAGGGAGAGAGGCAGACAGAAAGCGAGCTGCCTCTGTGACAATTTTAAAACATGATTTGCCTAGCACTGGGAGGGAGGATTAGGGACTGGACTGCTCTACAACACACACATATCCTGGCTTTCTAATCCTAGAACACATTAACAGCCATAATTACACAGCTACAACAGATTAGTGTGCAGGCAAATGACTGAGTGATGGGAAAAGGGCGAGAAAAATACACAGAGAAACAAATAGAAAGGGAGACGAGGGGGTGAGATGAGGCAGTTAAGAAGAATATCTATTATTGGGGGGGTTCAGGAAGGGGCAGTTAAAATAGGTGAAAGAGGAGTATGAAAAAAGTGAACACAAACAAAAGGAGAATTTTTAAAATGTCAAACAACAAACTTAGAAAAGAGAAAAAGGCCAAAGATATCAAAAAGTTGGAAGAATGAAAGCAGAAGGAGAAGTAAAAACAGAAATTACAAAGGGAGACTGTGAAGTGCTGACAAAGGTGTGGGAGAGAGTAGGAAGAGAGAAAGAAAACAGAGGGAAAAAGAGATGAGAAAGAAGAAGAGCTGTAGGAAAACAGGCCAAAACACACACAGTGATGCAAGCTGTGTGTGCTCAACAAGGCATTCCATTCACACGTACAGTACAGGAAACAAAGTATTTAAACACTCTGAGACCTAATCAATAGAGCAGGGAGGTGCATCGTTACACACATTGCAGCTGCAGGAAAACACACAGCACTCACTCAGTCTCTCAGTGAACATTAATAACACCTAAAATATTGCTGCTTTTTTGTTAGGCCAGAGAGAAAATGCACTACAACATGGTGTGCATTAAGCTTTTGTTTTGCATTTTTAAAGGTCAAACTGAAAATTAAAACGCATCCATTCATTGTGGCTCAAATCACAAGGTATATTATAGAGCAATGAGGTTACAGTCTGGTCATTTGCCGTCACCACAACTTGATCCATGAAAGAAAAATCAGCCAACGCGAGCTAGACCCCCTACCTTTGTATAATGTGGGACAAACACAACACTAAGTGTGCAGGAGCTGTCAGTGACCCACCAGGTGATGACATAATGTGAACAAAAAGTAACATCTAGGGGACCTAAAGCAGTATACATTTATGCTGACTATACCCAGTTGCCCATTCTGTTAGTTTAGAGACTTAAAACATTTAAATGTAGACTATTCCTCTATACTTCTAGGCGGAACAGAGTCATCTTGTAAAGAAGAACAGGAGGCGAAGGAGGAAGTGTTCAAAGAGGAAGAAGCGTTCAAATGAAAGGGAAGCAAGGGTTCCGGCTATGTGGAAGGTGAAGAGGCGATGTACTTGTGAGAAGAAAAGGATGATAAATAAGACAAAGGGTAGAAAATATGAGTGCATCTCGAAGTGCTGTCGCAGTGTCTGTGTATCAAAACACAAACGCACACAGCTTCGACATCACCCCCTCAATCACAACTGAGGCCATCTATCTATATGACTGGTGTGCTCTTTGAATAATGGAGCCAATATGAAGCGAGTCACTGAGAAGATTTGGTCGTCTGATGGGGGTCACGGGGTTCCTGCCCTGAGAGCAGAGCAGGGAATCAACAGCAGTCATGAAGGAATCACAAGAGGGAGTCATTTGCATTTAACTCTCACAACTAAAGTGGAACAGCTCGTGCTTGCTCCTGTGCAGATCATCACAATTCATATCGGATACGCCTTTAATTTTTTATACGCCAATTATGGAGGACTGGACCTCCATGGCTTTGTCTAATTTCCCAAGACTTTGGGATGTGAAAATCATATGGTCCTTTCATGATATAAAAATGACAGAGCTCTCGATTATTCTTTTATGACTTCAGGGAAAACCTCAAATGTTATGAAAGTGCTGTTTCATAAAAAGTTATCTCGCCTCTTTTCTAAGTCTTTCAGGAGTTCATAAAAATTGTATTATTACACATTATTGCAAAACTACTTCAGACAATGAATAATGTAGCTAACTGATGGCTCAAAGGTCAGATAAAAAAAGAGTTAAAATTACATCTGTTCATGCTTTTGTTCTTGTTCTTGGGCACTCTTGAGAGTATTTGGTGTCAATGAAAATTAAACATTCTACAATAACAATGATTGCCACTCAGACAAATGAGCAGCATTTACATGAAAAAAAACATGCATCACAACTGCCTTGTTTGGCGATGTACCTGCCAGTACCAGTAGAGAGTTACTTTCAAATTATGGCACATGTTTGAATAGCAAGCCTCAAAAATTGTAATACAAACACTCATAGCAAGCATGGTTTTGGTATCAAAAACACAATACTGCACTGGTTCCAGTCACAAAACTTCTCAAGCAATACCAGGTCCAGGTGGGATAGATGTGTCATCTCTTTAGAAAATGTCATCTTTGGAAAAACAACAATATTCAAACACCCCCATCTTGCTGGTTTGCATTTTAAGGCCGCATGCCATTCAAAAACTATTTATTCAATGAGATGAGAGATTGTTTGTTCATATTAAGAATAAATACGGGGGTGGCCGTGGCTCAGTGGTAGAGCGAGGTCGTCCAATAACCCAAGGTTGGAGGTTCGATCCCCGCTCTCCCTCCCGAAGATTGGTGGACTACTTGCCACGGCCAAGGTGCCCTTGAGCAAGGCACCGTACCCCCAATTGCTCCCCGGGCGCTGTGAACTGCTGCCCACCACCCAGTGTGAATATGGCACCTGTCTCTTTGTGTGACCCTGTGTGCATGTGTGTGTTCGTACAGGTGCCACTGGATGGGTTAAATGCAGAGAAATAATTTCACAATTTGTGATGAATAAAGTTAATAAAATAAAAAAAAATAATAATAATAATAAACAACTTTGGATTTGAAGCAGCTATAACAAAACATTCAGTCATCATTGCCTATTCTCCCTAGAAACTAATCCCTCTTTGGGCGGTACCTGTTCCAGGAGTTTCCTGTATCTCTGCGTGGCTTGCTGGATGAGGTCCCTCACCGTCCACCCGTCCCTGCAGGGCACCACCACACCTGTCGGCCCAAAGGTCACCGTCACCTTCATTGTGGCACCCTGCACCTCGTCCAAGACGCAGGCCCTCGGGAGGTGGGCGATGCTGAGGCAGGAAGGATGTGGCCCCAACGGAAAATGCAAAAATAATAATGCTAATAATAATAATAATAAAATGGTGGGAGATGCGAGGCTGAGAGTGAGTGGGCTGGGGGTCAAAAGCTACTTGAGGTCATCATCCTCACGCCGGGGTTATTAGGGTTATCTCTCCCCTTTCTCCTCTCCCTCCAGCAGCATCCAACAAGTGTCGATAATATTCAGTTGGCAGAAAAAGGTTAAGAGCCCTGCGGTCTCCTCATGGTGGAGTGGGACAGCGGCTGTTACTCTGCGCTCCCGGAGCTGAACTCACCCTGCGGACTGATAGCTCCGCTGGGCTAAAGTGTGACTAGCCCGACACACGGACGTTAACCGGGCTAAGGCAACAGGCGGCGGGGCGAAAACTTTCAGTCCGCCACTACACGTCCCCGCACCCTTCTCCGCTACTTCAGGGGGGGGGGGAGGGGTTGATTTCCTACCGCTTGTTCCGACACTTGAGCAGAAAGTTTATCCAAACTTTTTCCCCTCGGAGTTGGCGAGCCGAGCCAGCGCGCTAGCTAACGTTAGCCACCTTAGCTGAACTTCGGAGGGAGGATGCCGCCGCCGCCGCCGCTCGGGCATCACTCCCAAACTTTATCCTCCCGCAAGTTTTCCTTCTTCCCGAGGAGGTCAGGAGCACCCGCTTCACCCTCGAGAGGCTCAGTGTTACCCGGGCAGAGGGGGGGGGTAGGTAGTGAGAGGAGGGGGGGTATCTTCACAGTCTGGGTCAGCACGGTGAAACAGACCCCGGGTCTGTGCGCCGCTGCTGGGAAAGTTTTGGGATGCCTTCACGGCCGCTCCGCTGCCGGCCAGTTCCTGACCGCCGCCGCTCACTGTCACTTTCTTAAAGCGGAAGGACTCCAATTACTGCCGCCGTGAAACTGCGTGAGGGGGACGAGGCACACTTCGCGGAGCCGCATTCCCAGCGACGGACGCGGCCTTTAAACAGCGGCACCCGGCGTGAAAAGTGCCCACTAGTGACAGAAGCGTGATCTGAATTCATCTGTTGGGACAACATGGTTTGAAAGCATGCACCCACTGGGCCTCTTCACGGCCTCTCGGGGCGGTGGTACAAGCTGAAAACAAACCCAGGGCTGGATGATCACCTTATGAAATCGTTAGGGCGAATGTATCAGCACTCGGTTACCAAATATACACATCTGGCAGACAAAAGGCAACAGTGGCATTCATTTATAGTCATGTCTCTGGCCACCTGGTGAATGTAATGTTCACTCCCACTGGAGCTCTGTTTAGGTCTCCAAAACAATGAGATGGAAGATGCTGACATGCTGCAGAGCTGAGCAGAACTGTAGGGTTGGGTGTTAACAGGCCTTTTTTTTTTTCTTCTTTTTTCTTTCCGCAGCAGACATTTTAACTTGTCACTGCAGGGAAAGCACAGGTGTAACTACTGACATTAACGCTGGCTGTGTTCCATTCAGTTTCCCAGGAAGCCTCTCCGGTAGGCCGCCATGCACAACACCAAACCCTGGGACTGGCTTACCTAAGTGGAACGCGGCCATCATAGATGTTTTTGATTACAGCTGTGCTTTTGCTGCTTTGACAGGTCGAAATGTCTGCCCTGAAAAAGCTCCGTTCTCTGTGGGTTTGTCACTACGGGGGACCCTTTTCGAGGTACAAGGTACATTTATTGTCATTCTGCAACACAGGGTTGCACAAGGGGATGAAAGTTATAGTCCCATTTTGCTACTTACTTAAAAATAACACATTTTATGGTGGAGTGCGGAGGATGAGTTAAGGAGTCTTACAGCCTGAGGAAAAAAGCAGCTCTGTAGTCCAATTACACTTAGCCATTTGATCCATTGCTAATTAAAAAAAAAAACTGATTAGATGAGCTTTAAAGTGGAAGTATAGACATGTTTATAATCAATTTTACCCATTCAGATGTCAAGAATAAAAGTACTACTTTTGACCACTGGTTGGGCATGGACCTTTTTCAGGGACGACATTTTGACATGTCGCAGTAGGAAAATCACAGGTGTAAATAATAGAATATATGATGGCTAAATTCCACTTAGCTGCTTGTGTGCTGTACTGTACAGCCGGTGCAATATGATTTAGAGGTTGTGGATCAAGGTAATGATTAGGAGCAAACTGTAGTTAGAAACTGATACATTTATTTATTTATTTTTCTTTCTCCTCTGTTTTTGAATATTGAACATGAATTTGATTACATCCGGTAGGTGACTATACATTTATATATAATGCCAAGATATATATTGTGACCATGTCCTTGTGCTCTCATCAGTATTATATTATATTGCAGTGCTAATACCATATAGGTGCTAGTGTAGTCAGGGAGTAGAGGCCTGAGATAGGTGTCTACACATCAACAACATAGATAATATAGAATATGTGGAAAAACTACAAAATATGAATTTATTTAATAATTACTTGCGGAGAGAAACATATAAGCAATTTCTTTATTAAAGTACTTTCCCTTCCCAGAGGTTGATAAATTGATTCTTTGAATGTGTTTTATTGTTTTTTTTTTTCTTTATTCTTTTCTATTTCTTGTTATTAATAAACAGCAAAGTCAATGAAATGTTAGTCATAAAACATAAACAGACACTGGTCTGATTATGTTTTACCTTTGTAAAACTAGAGGTGGCACGCATGCAGTGACAGTCAAAATGTTTTTTTATGGTATCATTCATTAATTAAATGTGAAAGCTAGAATATTCAGGGATCCACATTAATACAGCAGACAGTCAAATTTGCATCTCACAAACCTCCCAACCAAAAAATCTCCTACTGGCTGACAGTAGCTCAACAGTATAATGTGGAAGCCAACAAAAATACAGTATTTACAAAACATTTTGGCTTTTCACAGTTTGATTCATCTTCAAAGAGGAAACCCCTCCCTGTGAGGTGGAGTTTGGCTTGTAATTAGCAGCTCAGATGTATGCATGTGTATGTCTGCTAATTGATTTGGGCTAGGTTTAGTTTCTGGGTCACTGAATTCCATTGCTACTAATGAACCCCAAGGGAGGAGAAACATTGTGCATGCATGCATTTTTTTTCTTCTTTCTTTCTTTGGTGAAAGTTTGAAAGTTAGAAATGCTCTTGAATAATTATTTAGAACATGAATTTTGAAATGTTTGAATTAACTGTGATGTTGGACAGTAAGAGGAAATCCTTTCTTTTATTTTCTCTCTCTCAGAATACATATTTTTTGATTTATAAGTCTACAAATAACTTTAATATAGCCTTAATGAAAATGTTTAAAATATTCAGTCATACACAATAAGAATACACAGTACATGTAATAATTAAAAGACTTAGAGTTAGTTGGTTTAATATCACTCTATTTCATCTCAAAGAATCCAATTCAACCCAATTCTTCATGTGACATGTGATGTGTCAGCATCAATTTAAACTTAAATTCTACAGACTGTATTGACAATCTATGTTTTCATTTTCTGACATAAAAGAGGCTAATCCCTGTGGTCTCTGTGGCCATATCCACATAATAGTGGATAAATCTAGTGCTGTGCCACATATAGGGAAAAGGACACATCCTTCCTTAGTCCCAAACTGCCATGGAGACAAATTATGGAAAATTAACCACTAATGTGTTTATTTACAGTGTGAGTATAAATAAATGGAGCTATGACTGACTTCAGGTTGGGCAAGACCAACATAACAAACATAACTAATCTAACTGGGAATGTAACAAATGTAACCTTATTAATTCAAACTGAACAAATTATAATGATTTAACCTTCCTAACAGAAAAAAAAAGGAGAAAACATGGTCAACAACACCAACAGCCAACACCTACAAACTCCGGGAAGACCAAGCCATCGACAACAACAAAATAAGCTGTTTGTCCCTGCCATTTAAGAACGACACATAGAAGCGTTTTCAGACCAGAAAACGTAATTTGGTAGGCTGTCACCAGTATGGAACCAATTGCCTCCATATACATACCTATTTACTGTACATACATGCACACCAACACAGCTGTTACACATCAGATGCCTTCATTCATACTGAGAAATAGAGAAATAGAGAAAATGCAGCTTATAGTGACAGCAACAAAAGAAAAAAACTGACATATCTTGGCTCATATAGGGGCATTAGCAACTTGTGACTGATAAAAAGAATGAATGAGATTTAAATTCATTTAAATTCAAATTTTAAAAAACATTGCTCAATGACATACACACTATTTTTATATTATTTAGTTCAGTATTTGTAGGGACATTTAAACAGCTTGATCTTAACCCAGCAGCCAAAAAATTTTTCCACTTTGGATTTATTTTTCACTCACAGAGATACACTCACTTTCAAACCTTTCCCAGTTGATCCATATGGTTATTTATTCCCTTATCTCCCCCCATATGGTAAAATCTTAACCTCAACAGTGTTCTGTGTCGTGCCTCCTCTATTATGAACTGTGATGAACCATTGCGGCCATGCTAAGATGTGAATGCTCCCCTGCTGTTGGGCCAGGTGCATCCAGCTACACTGGCTAACAAATCAATATGTGTGGCAGAACATGTCCTGCTTTGAAAAGAAAAAACGGCTAAGTAAAGGGCACAGTGGGAGAGAAGAGAGCATTACACTGTAAGATGCTGGTGTAACACATGCAGGAGGGAAACATTCATACACACACACACACACACACACACACACACAGCTCTTAATTCAAATTTCATCTTTTGTACTTTATACAGTCTTTCTACTGACTACTGAAATAACACAGAATGATAATATTGAAGATCATGTACTTATGTTTTCCACGTGTGTCATCCATACAGGTTCTAGTTTGGCTACAGCCAACTTTCACTGAGAACGAGATCAAAGAGACAAAGAGACACAGGCAGACATTTGGTTGGAGAAGGCATAATAGAAGTTTACATAATTATAGCGTATTTAAAAGATACATGTGTAATACTGTGCACACTAGAAGCCTGCTTACTAGGCTGCTCTTGCTCTGCACAACTCCAAGAAAAATAACTTGAACGTTTTTGCTTCCATTTAACATGTGATAATACTGTAGCACAAACAAATGCTTTACTGTATATCATCAACAAAGAGATCACCAGAATGCTGAACAGTCAAATGTGGCAGTAGCATTTTTGTTCTTTAGCCAAAAAGTTTTGATAAAGACATTGTACCCTACCTGCTAAGCACCAACTGGCAGACAGAAAAAGTTAAAAAGCAGCTGGTGTACAAAGAGGAGCGTGTAGCAGTAAACGAGCCAGATATTTCCCTCAGGAGCAAAATGAGGTTGAAATGAGACTAAATTCGACTGGGTGGCTAAATTGTCCAAATTATTGCTAATGCTGCTTCTTGTCTGCTGGATGTGTAAATAAGCAACTCTTTGCTGACACATTCACCATAACAACTTTGTTAGGTGATATAACTGTATGTCATTGGTGTTTTTACTGCTTGCTGCACTGTCCACACATGGTCAAAATTAATGTAGGTTTTAAGTTGCATTATTTCTATTTTTTCAGTTGCACAGCAAAGACCATTTGAGGTACACAGTACAAAGTGCAATATTTAATGTGAACTTTATTTGTGTTATTTATTGCATTTAGAAAAACAAAGGTTAGTACACATGAATTGTATGTATGGATTCAGCTGTTCCTAGGGGTGTTATCAGAGGTAGTCACAGCTACCTATGTTTCATTGTGGGTATATAACCCACAGAAAGTCTTTATTTTTGTTTGATAAAGAATGCATGTCAAATGCTCCTATATCATTGTAAGTGGCTTTTATTTGTGTGATACTTATTTGTCTTCATTTTGCTTTAGTCTGCTCACATTACTTTGCCTGTGTGTTGCAGTCTAAATCTCCAAATCTCATCAATAAATTATATTAACCAAATAAATCCAGCCTAGACAGAATCCCATGCCCTGGTGCTCGACATGTTATATGTTACTGAAAGATTTTTCCTACACCCTGCAGACTGGTCTTGTGTGTTTGTGTGTGTGTGGGGCTGTGTGTGTGTGTGTGTGTGTGTGTGTGTGTGTGTGTGTGTGTGTGTGTGTGTGTGTTGGGGATGGGGGGAATGGAGGGGGCAGTTACAGACAGGTCGATACTAGGACTTGTCAGCAGGGAGATTTCGATTAGTCCACACCCCTAAACCATCAGCCCCCCATACACACATATACCCCACTGCACAGTGAAAAGAATAGCAGGCTGTCAATAGACTCACGCTCACACACACACGCTCACACACACGCACACACACAGCAGTAATAGTAGACCCGTTGATTGTCCCTTGTCCCTTTAGAGATCTTCAATGTCTGTACATATGTATTAGCGTCGCTGCTATCCAGGACCGAGTAAAAACCATTCCTAGCACCACTGGGAATCCTGGACTTATTATGGATGAAAGGTTAGATGCATGTATAAAGCAAAGTAAACATGTTTGCCTTATGTAGTTATTTTCCACTCTGCTGTGCCTTTTTTTTTTTTTTATCCTGAAAGGGATTTACATTTCATTTCAAATAACCATTCCTCTATGTTTGATGTGTAGGTAATAACAGTGTTGGACAATATACTGTAATACATATACTGTAATTGAGAAGAGTAATGTGATTAAAGATGAAGTGATTTAAGGCCACACATTTCAGGCTTTTTATTGAATAATGTGGGAGAATTAATAAGCCTGCTAGTTTTAATTTATAATCCAAAGTCAGTAACACATTAAAACAATACTTTGAAGACTATGAAAAT
This sequence comes from Lateolabrax maculatus, assembly GCA_031216445.1. NCBI lineage: Eukaryota > Metazoa > Chordata > Actinopteri > Acropomatiformes > Lateolabracidae > Lateolabrax > Lateolabrax maculatus. The sequence continues at coordinate 18,713,238 of CM062208.1, read as the reverse complement.
GCTTATCCTATTGTTACTCCTTGGGCAGGTTTACATATTTTAGTTCCCTTGATTGTACTACTCAGAGCCCACTGTTTTAGTAAAATCAGAGGGCCATTTAAGGGGCCAGGTTGCCATATAACAACAACAACAAAAATAGTTAGATAAATAAATATAAAAGCTCAGGTCTTCCTGTGCTAGCTGCATTTTCATCTGGGCCTGTAATGCACCAGACTACCAGCTCTAAACTTGTTTAGATTGTAAGGAGAGGCTGCATAGAAAAATATGGAAAAAGGCAAAAAATTGGCACAGATGCTTTAACAACCTGGGGGAAATAAAACAATGACTTAAGTTTCACAGCAAGAGCAAAATAATGCAAAAGAAACCGAAAATGAGAAAGAAAAAATATTTTTTGGCAGGGACCCCACAGAGAATTTGAGAGAACAAAACTCTTTTGTTAGAGAGGGGCAGTGCTGGATGAGGAAGGGATGTGAATAGGCTCCCCACTAGTGATGACTTGAAAACCCTGAAAACAAAACAGTGTCTTTAATTTCACTTTGTGAATGTCCATGAGTAACATTTCCCGTTAACATTGCCATGTTTCTCTGCCAAATATTTGGATGAGTGAGAAAACTTAAGCAGACATTTAATTTTTTTCTCGTAAGAAAGAGAAACAGAAATAGTAAAAACACATATCACATCTATCAGATTAATATTGTTAGCAGGTGTTACATTCATAATACAGACAGAAAATATGACAAAACACCTGTGAAGATACACACATACACACACCAATCACAAACTGAACCTGATCACACTGCACAGTTTGCATCTCTTTCACATACGCGCGCGCACACACACACACACACACACACACACACACCTCTGGCTAATAGCTCAATTAACACACTGTCACATGAGAAAAATGTGAGCCCGCTGAATCCACGTGTCTCCAAGGAGGACAGTGAAGGGAGAGGAAGTAATTGATACTATATTCACAGAAAGCTGCTTTGAAAACTAATTATGTGTGTATAACAGGCGGAGAATTATTCCGACAGCTCCTGTAACCTATTAGTTGTGGGAACTGAAAGGTGTGTGCAGGTGTGTGTGTTTGTGTGTGTGTGTGTGTTTATATGTGTTTTATCATGTGACTGTGCTGTGATCTCTCCTATCACCACCAATGTCACAGAACAAAGTTTCAATATATCAAGGAAAACTACATCAAGGAAAACTTTCTTTAACCAAATATCAGCAAATCACGCAAAGTGCCACGTGTGACATTGTGATATACCTTGAGGGGTAAGGCAGGCATTCTTCTTACTGTCATCACATCCTATGAAAAGACCAAAATGTGATAGTATGTCTCTCTATACTTCATGTATTCCCAATCTTGTCTGTGACAAGCCCAATCGCATGTGGGTGAGGGCCACAGACTTACTGGAGATCTAACTCTTTTACAACCGGTCAAAATATGTTTATTTTTTTTGTTTTTTTTAGGGCTCAGTAATATCCTAAAAGAGCTGGATACTGGAGCAAACATTACTCAAACAGGAATAAATAGTGCAAATGTTGGGAACTAGTTTCAGCTGTGGAATAATACACATTTTGTGCTCTTGTGAGTATTTATGATAGCCGGATGATCTGTGTGGGACTGATTTAAAATAAAGGGTCCATATTCATTGTAATAAAGCAACTTGTCACCCAATGTTTTTTTAACAACAGTAGAGCTCCATGGCAAAGAGAAATAAGCCATATCAAGCTATGCAGGCAATACTTGTAGATTCTATTCATTGCTGGTTTTTGATTCTTTTCATGGGATTTGTGGTCGATAAGAAAAATGTTGAATATCATCGGCCTGGTCCTTTAAATCAATACAGATGGTTATATTTGTCTTTTCAATGCAATAAGAGTTTGAGGTGAGCTGATGAATAGGGCGATGGAATGGGAAGCAGTCAAACTCTGAATTGGATTCAGAGGAATTGCAGACCAAAAGACCAACGGGTTCATGCCCTCTATCTCCTTCCTCTCTCTTTTACAAAAAATATGACATTTTCAATGCATGAAGCAATTTAATCTCTCTCTCTTCTATGAAAACGCCTGTAAATGAGCGACTGTGAAATTAAGGAGATAGCCCAGAGATTGGTCAGTCTGTGGATCCCTCGCACTCTCTCTTTCTTTGGCTCTGTCCTGTCTCCCTCTAATACAAAATATAAGATATTATCAATGCATGAAGCAATTTAATCTCTTTCCCTTCGCTCTCTCTCTTCTGAAAACGTCTGTAAATGAGTGTCTGTGAAATTAAGTGGGAGATCGTTCTGTTTTCTCTAAGGTCAGTCCCTCTCTCCCCTTCTCTCTCTGCTTCTGTGATCAGTCCATTTGTCAGAGGGTCAGACTTGCTCCCATCTGGGAGCAGCATTTTGCCTGCCAAACATTCCCCATTACCGTATGTAAATTCATTAATTGCAAACCCATAACTACATCATCCTCATACTTTGACCTCTCTTATCCAGCCCACACACACACACACATACACACACAGACAGACACACGCACACACCCTCTGCCCTCATGCAAGTACGAAGCAAATAAATAAATAAATAATTGAATATACAAGCATTTTATGTCTGGGGCAAATCCTCAGAGAGGAATAAAACAGAGAGACAGTAAAACAGAAAGTGCGGAGGAAATATAACGAAAAAGAAGGAAAGAAAAACAGAAAGAAAGAAAGAAATGTGAAGGGTAAGAATAAGGCGGGGGCTTATGGGGGCTTAAAAAACAAGGCAATGAAAAGAAGAGATGATAGCAGACTGGCTGACTGACTGCCTGAATGAAATCAAGGTTTTTCAGAAAACAGAATAAGATGCGGGGAAAAACATCCTTTTGTTATGTTAAACAAGCCATCTCATTGGAAATGTCTTGGCCTGCTTTATTCATCCTAACATTGTCATCACAAATAATAGGGGAGATTGACACAAAGTCTTTCTTTGGATTAATCCTCAAGCACTTCACAGAATTTTACACAGAATGCAATGTGTTGATGCCCCTAAGCTGGAGAACAATATGTATATGCACTTCTAGCTATCCACCTACTGTAAGTGTGCAAACTCTTAAGCTGTCTTAGTAAAGACAGCAGTAACAAAGAATTGCTCATTGTGTGCTTCCTGTTTGCAAATGGCACACTTCCCTTTCATGTATATTTGTGCATTTCTGAAGATTGGTACAATAAAAAAGCAAGTCATGCATCCTTGAGAGAGTGTGTTCAAGTATAATGGTCGCCTCTGCTGAGGGCAATGGGGCTTGCACAGAATATCTTTCCTAAAAAGCACAAGTGAAACACACAAGTAGCTCATTGTTTTGGTTTTACTGTTCTGGTTCAATCTTACCGCTCCATTGAACAGGTACAGTAAGATAAACCCAATGTAGTCTTCCTGTTCAACAACAAGTGTGACTAACTGGTGAACATAGTGGAGCATCTAGCATCTAAAGAGCCAGATATTTCCCTCAGGAGTTGGTGAGTACAAAACCAGAGCTCATAGGAGAGTGAATATTTGACTCATCAGATGGGTAGAAATAAAACTCCATTAATACGAATGTTAAATTTACAGCTTGTTGCGCCGCCCCAAAGTGGCCACAAATACATCAATTAATGCAGATTTATATGACAAAAAAACTAAAAGCATGTAATTTATACAGGCATTAAAAACAGAGGGCCTATAATAGATCCTTGTGGTATCCCAGTCTCTTTGATAAATACCACTCAGTCAAGTCAGTTAATCAATCTTCAATACAATCGATGTGCAATGTGTTACTTTTTTTTATCATGACTTTAGTCATGACTTCAAATTATTGTTCTCATGTGTGACTGAGCTGTTGTTTGTTGTTACACCAACACTTGAAACATGGAGTACAGAGATCTTACATGTTCTGTGTTTTACAACAGTGTCACACAGTGTTGCTGGGAATTCAGGTCAGTAAGACATGCTCTGAAAAAACAATTTCCTACAGATCATGCAGTTTATATCACGGGTTATTCACTCGTGATATAAACTTATTATTCACAAAAGAAAGTCAATCTTTTCCTGTGCAAAATGAACATTACTTTACACATCTGGCTATATTTTTCTAATACATCCTGCATTTATCTTGTGAAAAGTATGTCATCACCACAAATAAATTATGGCACTGTACAGATCCTATAACTATTACTGTTCATATAAAAAAATGCATTGTCAAGAGAGTACTTGAACGGAATTGAAAACAAACACTGTTACCATAGTGAAATCTATTTTATTTAGCGTTTATCTAACTTGCCTCTGAGCGAATCTGATGTAGAGTACTTGACCTAAAAACTCAGTGGGAGAGGGACACATGTAACCACAACATTCAAATCAAATCTGTCTCTATTTTATCAATTGTGTATTACATGCCACTTTCTCCACCCCCCTTTCCTCTTCTACAATAATTCTTTATCCAATTGTGGGTAAAGAATTAGCACTTTAGTAAAGATTTTAGGACTTTAAACTTTAAATACTGAGAACTCTGATAACAAGTGCTCCCCCTGGAGTTGCACTGACACATTTCAGTCCCTACCACTTAGTCTCTGTCACAGGTTTAAAGATGACTTAATCTTTATATAGCAGTATTTTTACATGTAAATTTTTATTTCTATATTTTGTAGATGGTGCTTGGCTCTAATGTCTAGTGTTATCTACTGCACTTTCTCTTACATGCTGTTCTTTTTGCTTTTCTCTCCTTTCCTCCATCTGTTTTCAAGAAAAGCAGCCACATAACAAAATATAGAGTTTGTGTGTGTGTATTTCCTTGTGTATGTGTGTGTGCGCGCACACAAGATTATGCCATCATTAAATGTGTAAATCAATCCCAATTCTGCTATTGCGAGTTGAGATTATGTTGTTATTTTTCTATCCCCCACTGTGAGAAAAAGTCTGACCCACACAGAATGAGAACAGAGGGAAATTGAGATAGAAATGGAAACAAAAAAGGAAAAGATTCAGTAACCAAAAGGGAGAGAAAGGATTCGAAGAGACGATGGGAAAATGAAAATATTCAGTTCTGACTGTGAGAAGAAGTGAATCTATTTTGGGGGGGGGGGGGGGGGGGGGTAATGTATATTCAACAACATACACTGTTGTACATAGCCACAGCTATCTTAGAAAAAAGCCAACAGATCTATTTATTAGGGACAATATTTTTATATTCCCCTCATATAAAATTCCATTCCTCTGTTCACTTGGGCGAAATAGAAGCCACACATCCACAGTGTGTGAGATATTACCGTGTGCCTCGTGAAAATGAATAATATATGATTGGCCTGGGACTGTGGCGCTCCTGAAACCACAGGAAATGGTATCCTTCTTCTTCACACTCCTCTTTTCACATTTTCTCTTCTTCTGCAGTTTCTGTTGTGTGTGTGTGTGTGTGTGTGTGTGTGGAGTGGGGGGTTGGTCAGTGAACTTTTTAGCCCATAATAGTGGGGGCAGGGATGGAGAGGGACATCATAGCACTCTTAAATTGAATTTTCAACAGGCCATGGTTTGAACTGGTCACAGGGCCGAAAGAGGGAGAGTGAAAAAGAAATTGTGAACGCAATGGAGAGACAGTGTGTAAAAGAAGGATTGTAGTGTACTGTTTGGATAATAAAAGGAGGAGAAAGAGAAGAGAAAAGTCTGTTTTATTTGGCATTCAAGTGTGATTGCTGCCACTGACACACAAACACACACACACACACACACACACACACACACTGACCTTTCAAAGCTTTCCACATTTTTGATAACCTGCTCTTTCCCTCTCCTTTCCTTTCATTGAGGCTCAGGGTCATTTTCCTTAAATCGCACCCAAAAGTACAGTGATGGGAAAAAAAAAGCAAGCAAGCAGAGAAAGAAAGAAAGACAAAAAGAAAGAGAGAAAGAAGAAAACACTTATTCACATTGAACCAGCTTTAAAAAATGGAGTAGGCTACAGAAGATGATGACCATTACAGCATAAAATTTCCTAGTCATTGTAATTCTATGCCCATCAGCCCGTGTTTCAGCCTTCAGCCTTGTGGCATATACTTCACTGACAGGCACTATATTTTAAAGATGTCAGCATGAATGTTAATGCTCCATCGGATCAATAGTGTTTCTGGATGTTTGACCTTTTAACCTTCTTGAAGAAATACAGGTACTATGTTTTCTGTATAGCTAATCAAATTGACATTTCCCTTCAACTTTTACTGGGTGGATGTGCACATTATTTAAACATCAATGCTGAATCATCGGCCTCCTGCAGGAAATCTGTATCTCTACACATTTTCTGTTTCAGTGTTTGTCTTTCTTAAAGGAGACCAAAAGGTTCGTATGAATGAAAGTTTCAGAAAGTCCACACCGGTGGCCGTTAAGGCAACTGCATTCAGCATCCTGTTACTTGCGTGAGCTCGCAGTCCGTAGAAAAGAGTCGCATTCCCGTTTGGCCAGACGGGCTTCACTATGAAACTTTATTTTTGATGTGCTTATGTATTTACATCTAATGAAATCCAACATCAAACTTTCCATGTAATTATTTCATATCCTTATGTGTAGAAAGTTTAAGTTCACTATGTATATATATAAAACGTTACAACAAGTTCGAGAGCTGGGGCACAAAAGGTCCACAGCTCCACATCCACAGGTGTGTGGACACCGAGGGAACCATGATACATAATTAACTCACACTCACAAACAGATATAAGATAATTACACATTATTAAGTGTAGATCTCTTTCTCAACACACAGGAGTCCGAGTAGATCGGGCAGGCCGAGCATACCTACACCGGTTGCTTGTTGATGTTAGCGGACTCCATTTCTAAGCTTATGCGAGCTGGTGTTGCACACTGTTAGAGTCAGCTTGGTGACTTTTCAGACCCTCTTAATGACTTTATTTCTAAAAAGCGACTAGGCTAGGCACCCGGGAGCGAGCATTACACCACATTCCCGGAACAGCTGTCCCGAGTCCTTTACACTGAAATCAGTCTACAGACTGACAGACACAACAGAGAAAGTCAGGGTCTCACTTTTAAAGTTATGTTACAAACCGTTCACACATTTGTATTTTATTGTCTCCCCAAATTACAGACATTTTCGGTTGCTGTTAACTGCGGTTTTGTTACTACCTCCTCTACCAGCTTAAAGGCGGAACAACATTTCCCCCTACCCCATCCCATGTTCATACCTTTTATACAGCAGGCGAGGCAGAATGAAGGCACATTCCCGCCTTGAACATGCTGTGTAAAAGGGGCTTTAATTTGTTTTCTACAACTCCCTCTTTCTCGCCATTTCATCTTCATGCTAAACTCTTTCTGCCCAGTTAATCTGAGTTTATAACTATTTCAAATATTATTCTTTTGCCTTCCCCTTCTAGACGGGAATTTCCTCTTGGTGTGTCGTGTTTATATAACAATATGTTCATCCGTGGTAAAGTAAATCCTTACAAAAGAGAAAGGAGTCAAATGTGGAGAAAGAGAAGTGGGGTATTAGGAAACAGATAAATAAAAGACAAGGGAAAGATAAGAGATAAACAAGATGTGCTTTGGTTTCCTTGAGGAGAGATATCATAACACGCCCAAAGCCTGATGGAAACCTAAGCTTTGACAAAGAAGGAGAAAAAACAGACTGTGTGTGTTATTTTAGTACCAGGTCTTCTCCTTTGAAGAGGGTTTGTTCCCATTTGTCTTTGGAGAGAATGGCAACTAGCCTCCCTATGACCTTTCAAACTGGTTTCATCTTCTCTCAACCTCCACCTCCTCTTCCTCTCTCTCTATTATTATCTTCCCCACTTTTTCTCTCTCCATCCATGTCTTCCTTTCATCTCCATTACTGTGAGCTTGTCCAGTTAAAATCATAGCAACTTGTCACCCTCTTTAATCTCACTTCCTCCTTTAAATCTTTCATTCCATTCCATTGTTACTCTCCTATCCCTCCCTTCTTTAACAATATCTCCAATCAATTCTGGCTTGTAATGCTACACCTTCATCCACATTTCTACCGCCAGTCGTTCCCTCTGCCTTATGGGTACTTAAAGGGCAGGAGAAAAGGTACATGAGGAGTGCAAAGTTGGTTGTGAATTGAGCTAAGGTCCTAAGCCTGTAAGCCGAAGTGAGGACAGTATGGACACACGGAAAGGCTTGCAGGAAGATAAAGTACAGTTTATACCACATACAGTGCACTGTATACATGCTGTATAGAATGCCAGGATGTCATTTGTATTTAAGCCAGTATTTAAGTTATATTAGTGTCATTGTGGATTCCCCACTGCACGCAACAATCGAGCAGCAGTATGTCAAGCAATATGTAATGGATTGCAACAGTACATCTAGTGGGTCTATGATATTACGGTGAATTACGGGGTGATGTATTCTTCTGTGATTCACGTTTCAAGATTAGGCTGCAACTGCTGCTGTGTGACCAACGGAGAACAGAGGGACTTTGTACTGTGCGACTTCAGTGATCGTCATACCGACATGATGCTTGGTTTATGGTTTGTTACCATGGCACCGCAATGACACCCACCGTACATCTGGCTAGGGTGCTTACGGGGAAAAGGCTCGCACAAACTCAGTGTCTGAATGTGTTTGTGTGTGTGTGTGTGTATGTGTGTGTGTGTGTTTATGCAGGGTAAGGCAAGAAGTTAGCATAATGGAGAGGATGACATTTATCCCACAAATTGCCTTGAAGTCAGCAAAATAAACAAAATGAAATCTCGTCCTTGCAGAAAGGGTGTCTGGTGAAGGAGAAAGGGATTCTGGGAGAGGAGAGGAGGGGAGGCATCATCTGACATATAAAATCAGATAGAGTACAGTGTAGGCTTAAAGTTTAGGTTTTCTCAGTTTGCCAGGTGGAATAGTGGTTGAAGAAACCAACTAAATTGTAACTGAAAGGTTAAAGGTTTAATCCTTGCAGTAGCTAGGGATAAAAAAAAGGGTGCAACCAATTGCTATGTGTCATTAAGACATGTTCTTGTGCAAGGTAGGTGACTCCTACCTCATGCACTGTAAATGTTTTCTGGGAAGAGCATTTATTTATTTAGAAATGTATTCACAGACTCCTGTAGTCACCTGTAGTGTGTTTAGCACAGTGAGGTTGGTTTCAACTTATTCAGATCCTATTCAAAGAGTGACACTCTGCAGTGGTTGCATATCCAATGATCACAGATCACTATGTCTTTGTTTGAACCATCCTTTCATTTAGATGGGCCTGAAAAGATTGCTCTCAGCCTGCTTCCAAGTTAAACAAAGTAGAAGAATGGGTATGTGACACATGTATGAATTGATCAATTATGTGTTGATCATGGCGACCATTTCCCCCATCATGTTCTAGTTCCTTTATTCTGTTATTTGTGCCTGATGAAGTTGAGCTAGGATCTCTAATGACTTCTGTAGGTGCAAATCACTGCCAGAGAAGACATTGGGAAGGCACTGGGAAGTGCAGCATGATTTGTTGTTAGGCCCTAGAACAAAAGCTGATGTTGTGTGTGTGTGTGTGTGTGTGTGTGTGTGTGTGTGTGTGTGTGTGTGTGTGTGTATGTTTATAACTCCTGGTTTGTAATACATCAGTGTGAGCCTTATTGACAATATCTTTGAAGCAACAATTATTAATTCTATTATTCTCCTTCCTAGTTCGTCGCAGCTTGTATATATTTACAGCAGGTACGCTCACACCATAGAGGCGGCCTGGCTCAGGATGTACAGCAGTCATCTAGTAAGAAAGAGTCCTGGTTTGATCCCCGTCCATCTGTGTATGAATGGGTAAATGTTGGCATGTGTTGTTTGAGCGGTCAGTAGACTAGAAAAGCGCTATATAGATGCATCCATTAACCATCCCTTTACCTGCTGGTATTTTTTTTGTTTCCTTGGGCCGCACTACAGAAAACTGAAGACAATCCCAACATGAAAAGTAGTACCAGCATGCCCTTCAGTCCACACGAGTGATGTAGTTTGAAATCAGATATTACAGTTCAGTTTTACCCGCCATTTTTAGTAGAATCACAACCAAATGTGCAAGAGTAACAGGTGCAATGAGTTGCATTATGCAGGAGTTGGGTGGCTGCAAAAAGGACCTGATTTGCCATCAAGCTCTAATTGGTGCAAAGACACAACTAATGATCGTTAAGTGGGGAATGATAGCCCCAGGCTAACTTTTCTCACTCCATAAGGATATAATACATAATTCATAGCGAACAGCTGAGCAAATGAGGACAAAGAGAGAGAAAGAGAGAACAAGGGAAGAGATAAAAAGGACAAAAAAGGAAGAGGGCCAAGGAGGCTGAAGAATATACATAGACAAAGTGTTTTTCTCTGTGTGTGTGTGTGGTGAATGATAGATGGTGTCACGTGCATTCACGTGTGGGTGTGCATATATATGCGAATTTGGATGCTTAAGTTTGCATGTGCAAACACACGCGCACTTTGTGTGTGCGTGTGTGTGCCTGTGTGCATGTTTGGTAGGCTGCTCGGTGTGTGAAACTGTGATTGAGGTGACAGTGAGCCCGTGAGAATAGTTAGCATCCACCAGACACGCACAAACTCCCTCACATAAACACACACATGAACACGCGCACACAAGAACAGCAGCTGTTGCTAATTATTAATTCATGCTCAAATTCCTGTGAAAACTCAATGTGGCAATGAACACTGGGGACCGGAAGAGTGGGGGGAGAGAGACAGAATGATATAAAGAGGAAGAGAGATGGAGAGAGGAGGACAGAAAATGATGGAGACAGACAAAATGGGAGGGTGGGAGAGATAAATTGCGTGTGTGTAACAGAGTTATTGCTTTAAAAAAAAAGTTTGCATCATACTTTCCAACACTATTGAAATTAATTTAATTTCCTCTGAAAACAAAAGGTAAGACACTTTGCCAGTGTGAAAGAGACTTGGGTGTTGCATCCTCCTGGGATTGTAACAGCACTGCAACGGTGCAACAAGCATGCAAAACTGTGATTCTAATGGCTACATCTGTCTGGCTGTGATGAATACGTATGGGATTAAAACACTCATTAGTATTCACAAACAAATGTCAAGTTACGTAACTTGTAAAACACAGTTGATGCAGAGTGATTTGTCTCTGTTAATCTGTATCTGTGCCTCTAATTTACGCCTCGGATATCATCATTTGTGCGTCAATTTAGCATTAAAACCGCGTACACAAAATTCACAAATGCATGGAAGACTAAACGCTTTCCAGTAGATGGCGGTAATGCAACATTTATGGATGCCAACCGCTGTGACGATGCACTGCCTGTTCCGAAGGACAGAGCTCAGATACTGTCTTCTGGTCATATTGGCTAACTCATGGATCTGAGTGACTTTTCATAATAAATAAAGAGTGAATAAAAGAACATCTGCATGATAAAAAGTACATGATCAAAAAAAGTAATGAGAGGACAGAAGTTAGTTATGAGCCATGCTGCTGACCAAGACCAGTGACAGCCATGGATGTATAAAGAGAACTGGATACAGCGTTGGAGGCGGGGTCTCGTTAATTCCTATGGAAGTTGCTCAGTGGCGCATGAAGCAAACATCCTGGTATTCAAAATGCGGAAGTTCACAGATTTTCCCGCTCTGTTGGGCCCATAGAGCATGCGCACTAGCGTTACCGTAGCCCCGCCCCCCAGCTCGGTCCTGGGCTCGCTCACATGAACAACTTTACAACTTTTAGGACCTAATGATTTAAATAAGGGCTATTCAAGTGTAAGAACTGGGTAGTTGATGTACCTCAAAAAAAATTATCCACTGAGTTACAGACGTCTCTTTCTCAATGTTAGTCAATGGGAAAAAGTCTTTTTGGGCCCAATAGCATCACGTGATGGACCCGGAAGTTGTAATTCCACCGTTTGGCCGCTATGTCAAATTGGCTTCAAAGTGTGGCGCACTTCCTGGGGGCTTGGTGACAGCGCTTGGTTTGATCTTCTTCTTTGGTTTAGTTCATCAGCGGTCGGCATCCATAAATATTACTGCCATCTACTGGACAGAATATTTTTATTTCTGAGTAATTAGTGACATAAATAGATTGAAATTGGCTGAATGAATTGGTTGAGAGACTGAACTTTGTATAAATAAAAAAAGTGCAGGCTCTCTGAGAATGCCTTACAACAAGGCGCAAAAGAGTTTTTTAGTCCGCCGCTGCACAGGATCCGTTTGCAGCTAAGCGAGCCCAGTGGCTGCTGATGCTTGAGTGCCTACTGTATGTGAACTTAGATAAAGTCAAGAGAGAAATCAAACTGAGGGAAAACAACTGCTAACTCATTTCCTTCCAAAGTAAGGTGAGAAAAACACAGTTTATATCAGCAGTTGTTTAAACTGATGGCAATCAACCAGGTTTAAACATGTTTGCATTGTGTAACATAAATAAATCAGCATCATAGATACAGTGTCATAGGACATTATATCTTATCAACATTACCTAGCAAGGCTTAGCATCATGAAACACATGGCCCTCAGTTTCAGAAACAGCCACAGAGAGTGGAGCAGCGGCAGGTCCCTCATCTGTTGCCGAGGACGGAAGACAGCTGAGCTCATGAAGCGGAGCTACTGAAAGTTATAACAGCGATCGTTGACATTGAGGCGTCGTGGACCTCGAGTTAAAGACGGTTCCACTTTGGAGCGATTGTTAGCCCCTTTCCCAGTCAGCACGACATGTTTGGTATCAACGGATTCAGTGCAATCTCAAGATTCATATGATACCACTGCTTCGCGATAGCTCAAAAACTGAACCCACAACGGCCCTCAGAACACAGTAATCCACCATCATTTTCAGAGGGTTTAAAGTAGAACAAGAAGAGGAGAATTATTCCATTTTTAAGATCATGGTACAGCTCATAAAGTTCAGCACTGTGCATAAACTCAAAAAATAAACTCAAAGTTCAAAATGGTCTGGTGTTTGAATTCAGCTATTTTGGAGCATTCAAATGTTTCTCACTTTAAATAGAGTAAAAGTATTACATCCTGAGACTGCCTATGTAGAGCCCAGAATTCTGTGTTACCCCCCTGGACCTCACCACTGAAAACAACTGTAATGAACACCCCTTAGTATGTCTCCATTATGACAAAGATCAAAACTTTTGAAGTTTATCTTAAATATTTCTATCTAAATTGAAGAAATTGACATGTATCAAGAAAATCTAACTTAAACCAGCCATAAGCGTAACCAAATGTTCTCCTTGGCTACAGGCTCATTGTGTTTTACTGAAGCATTGGACGCAATCATAATAGCCCTTTCTTGACATTTCCAGGCAATCAATAATTACATGTGCCTGGAATTTTGTGAATTGCCTAAAGTGCAACACTTTTCACAAAGACGGAACCACTGGCTTATTAGCTACACAAAGCATGGAGGCTATTTTGCCTGATTCAAAAACAGAACAATACCAATACAAATACACGGTGACATTTGAGAATGCTACATTCAAAGTTATTTTTGGCCAATGACATTTCATTGTTACATCTATGCAGAGAGTTTGTTCAATTTTTGCTTCTTTGGGATAAGAACATGATTGATTGTTATTTGGAAAAATGAAATGTGGGCATTTTGAAGCTGTGTGTGTGTGTGTGTCAGAAGTGTAATTATAAAGCTACACTGTTTAACTAAAATTGATGTGTAATATACTGGGAGCTTACACAAACACAAACACACACACACACACACACACACACACACACTGGTACAATAAAGATATTCACATAAACTACAGTCAGAGCATGTTGCCTGCACATCTTCTTATAATTAGCTCACTTGTAGCTTCATCTTCTTTTCTTACCGTAAAAACGTGTCAGTGTCAGGCTCTAACTGAATCAGCTGTAGAAGGTTTTGCGGTTGATTTAACGGTAAATTAACACTTCACTTTAGCACTAATATCACAGGTAAGCAAAACAGCGAGGCTCTTGTCTGGTAGATACTGTGGAAGTGAAACAAATCTCCAAATCACAGTGACAGCGCCAGTTTTTGTGGCAGGAGCTACAAACTGACTTAAATTGTTGCCTTCTCCTTTGTCATCTGCTTGACAAATCCTAATTAATCAGTTCATTATAATGTCAGGACAAGCTTTGTTGAGGGAAGGAATTGCTGCACTCTCTAAAATGCGCCGCACCCGCCAGTGGCAAGAAGTCACTGACATTACTGTATACTGTGTGCCTCATTTTTTTAATGTCTGGACCACTAATTCTCTCAACATGTTACCTTGCGTACAAGAATGGACAAACAGGAACACTGATGATTAAGCCAATTTCCAGAATTATTTTATTATTCAAAGCACAGTCCACTGTAAAATAACCGTGGTGCATGGTTTCCAAAGACAAACAGAACAAAGACAAACTAAATTTACAACTAGTAATTCTTTCATTGTTAATTAACCAGTCATTAACTTGAGTGGCCTATAGCATCCAAACTAATTGCTAAGTTATTGTTTTTAGAGGACAGCTCCCATGTTTTTTCTTACATGTCTTCTTACAGCACCTAAAAGGTCTACAGCGGGGGTGGCCAACCATATGCCACGACGAGCCAATGGTCTGCAGGTTTAGGATTAGGTGTGAATGAATTCTATATATATCTATATATCTATCTATATATATATAGATATATAGATAGATATATTGTTGTATTGTATATATTGTTTTTTTGTGGATGTTTTTGGAGAAGGACTGAATAAAAAGACAGGGAGAGACAAAAGGTAAAAAGACAAGAAATTTAGAGAGAGAACAAGATGAGAACAGATGAGACACTGAGAAAAAGATAAAGACAGGCAGAAGGTTCCAGACACATTGTCACTGAAAAAGACAGACAGTAATATACTGCAATATAAATGCAACGACAGGGCTCAACATTAGCTTTTTGAGGCACCTTCGGACAAGTAAATTTACCTTTCCCTTGTCCAGGCATAAAAGTCACTTCTTTGACAAAATTACAATAATTAACTTTTTTCACTTTGTTTTGCGAATGCAGAATCCAGACGAACAAACAGTTGAAAGCACAAAAACAGTGTCAACATATAACTTAATTCATTGTTGTTTTCTGACTTTTTCTTCCTTACATGCATCTGCAAATTATGTGCAAATTACTGTCAAAACTCCAACAGCCACATTAAAGTAATTTGCAAGCCCCTTATAGTTATTTTTAAAATGCCATTTTGATGCTTTTCTCACTAATTTTATCGAGACATTACTAAACCCTGTTTGGAGACTTGGCTGCCATAATCTGGAGTCCTTTCTGCTCCAGCTCTGCACTTTTGTTTGATTTGCGATTTGGTTTATGAACCTGCAGAGGCTTTAATGGAAGAGACACACACTCTCTGATCCCCATTATCTACCTTCTGCTGCACAGAGAGGCAGATAAGAGGAGGAGGAGGAGGAGGAGGAAGAGAGGAAAAAGGATAAAATTGAGGACCACGTCATGGCCCACATTATCAAATCCCATCAGTGTGGGGGGGCGGGCAGACTGAGGTGGATACAGAAGAGGGAGTGGGGGTGTATTTATAAATTGAACAAGAGAGAAAATAGTGGGATGTTAATGACAAACTGAGATAGGGAAAGAACAGAGAAGGAATGATTTGCAAACAAAAAAAAAAAGTGAGGATCACCTATGGAGCGATAGATAATAGGAAGAACAGGCCAAGTGTCTCATGTACATGTGCAGGGGGATGAAGGAGCCCGGTCAGCCTTCATAAGCCATTGATTTACACAATCCCAGTCACCACCTAATATTTCATCTGTGCTACATTTGCAATCTCACATCCGCTGAGGCCATGAGCCATTACCGATGGCCAAGATCACAGCATGGTGGCCCCCTCGGAGTAATGAGATAGAGAGAGGTGGAAAGTGAGAGGCAGGGCTGGCAGGAAGGAGGTGGAGGAGGAGGAAGAGGAGGAAAGAGTAGAGGACAAAAAGGGGGATAATGGAAGAGAAGAGGAGGATGGGTATGAGGGTGGATGGAGGTTTCTCAATATGCCATTATGGAGCATGAAAAGGAGAAAATCAGAGATGGGCACAGAGAGAGTGATTGAGATGGGGGTTGAGTGAGAGTACAGGTAGAGAAAGACAGAGAGATATGGAAGGGAGATTGCTTTTCTCTAATTATGTCCCTTTTTGCTGTCAGAGAGGCGGCTATAAAGCTAATTCCACCTGCCCTCCTTCTCATCCCTGTTTTTTTTCTAAAAGCCTGTACTCGTTTTCTTTACCCCCTTTTACATGGAGCGTGTCAGAGAGTGTTTTCATGACACCGAAATGAACAGATGGCAATATCAGCCCATACAAAAGAGACATTCTGTGGTTCCTATCACCGTGGCGACAACCCTTGACAACCCTCACGGTGTACTTTGTTTCTGTTCTATCGAAGGCAAAGCTCCATCTCCCTTTGTCTGGCTTGCTCTACCTCTATCTGTCCATTCATCTGACTCTCATCACCCTCGGTCTCTCTTTGATATCAGAGTTTTTCACACAGGCATAATCAGTGGTAGCCATTGAAGCCCATCATGCTGCGTCTGCAGCCTCCAGTTGGTCAAATAGATCTTAAAATGGAATTGGCCGCACAATACTGCTCATGTAAAAAGGTGATATCTCTTTAATGGATAGCATGAAACACAGCATACAGATGTGAGATATCCGAAATGCAAATGCACACACGCAAAGCCATTTCATTTACATCCTTCAAGTATGAAGCATAATCTTACCACCATACATCAGTAGCCCTGTAGTCAGGGCATTTCTTATTAAAAAGCATATTATATTGTAACTTTAAGCTACAGATAAAAGTCCTAATTATTCCATTTTGATTATATTTGATTAAGTCTTTCTCTCCACACCCTCACAAAATCTCATTGAAGGGGTAATTTCCTACTTCAAAAGCTAATTAAGCCAATCAGCGCACAAAGGACTGGCTGTAGCCAGGACCCAGCATGTACTACATTTAACGACCCAAAATTTCTAAAAAAGTTTCATTTTCATTTCCTTTTTTTGCAAGTGATTCATGCTTACCGGCACTTTTCCCTGGATAATCAGATATTTAGGGAAAACTTTTTTTGGTTCAAACCTATATATTCTAAGGTATTTATTTATCTATTAATCTATCTCTGCATTAAAATTATCTATGAAAACATGTAAACTATGTGTCATGGTAAATAATCAAACTCCTACTCAGTAAGCAATTAGACTAATGCATTTACTCTGACAAGGCTAAGTCTGCAGGTAAGTACATGTATATATGTAATGTATTTGGGAGGTGATGGTGGCCGTCAGTTGCAGCCACGAATTTGAGCAAAATTGGAGATATGTAATCTTGCTTGGAAACCAGCAATGTGCACTTTTCACAGCAGTCCGGTGCACCGCAGAGAACTATATAAATGAACTGCAAAGTCCTAGCGAGGGAAAGCCCCTCTGAACGTGCCCAGAATGAGTGGCAGGATGCTCTGAACACGATTCAGTCGGGCCATCGCCGCAGGAACAGTGGGACCTGAATGAAGGGCTCTGATAGGCCCAGTGGGGAGGAGATTGCTCTGTCCCTGATTGGATGATTAGGGGCTGCGGGGGCTCAAATCAGCCGTTTTCAGGAAGAGAGTAGTTTGGTTAAGTGGATTGGCACTGTGTGTGCTCTTTGTGTATATGTGTGTGTCCTACTTGTGTGTTGTGTTTGTTTCTGTGTTTAAATGTGTGTTATGTGCGAACGTGTGTGTGTGTGTGTGTGTGTGTGTGTGTTCAGAAATAGATGAGTCCAGTTCAATAAGTGAGGTACGTTTACAAAGAAAAAGAGTAGTGACAGATAGATAGAGTGAGGGCAGAAGCAGAGCTCTCAGTGGGCTGAACACATTTAGTAAGAAAAAGAAGTAGAGAAGAGGAGAAAGGTGGGAACAATAGTGTATGTGTGTGTGTGTGTGTGTGTGTGTGGGTGTGTGTGTGTGTGTGTGTGTGCATGTGAGTCCAGCTAATGATGGGTTGAGGCTGAAGATTGAAGGGTGGATGTGGTGATAGAGGCAGAGGGGAAATAAAATTGTGACAAAAATATAAAAAGAAAAAACAAAGGAATACAGCAAAAGAAGAAAATAGAGAAGAAGAGTAGGGGAAGAGGAGTACAGGTGTTTGGACAAAGAACAGTACAGTCAGCTGGGTACTCATAGACCAGACTTGCATTTTGCAAAATGCCCTGTCCCTTTTTGGGGGATAAAAATTAAGATTCAGTAGATGTCAATGCAATTTGACGTGTGTTTGGATTACAGTTCTGACAAGCTTGTATGTATTCCTTTCGTATTAAACAAACCATTGTTTTACAGACATGTCTTAGAATTATTTTGCGGTCTTCCAGGAACCTGAGCCACAGCAATACGTTGATAAATTATAGTTTATTCAGAACCGTCATGCCCCTTCAGCCTCCACCCATCCAAATGGACCAACACACCAAACATTTATACGTATTTGATGGAATCAGCCGGTGTTGCCTGTAAATAACCAACAAGTTAATAGCTTTGTGAGACTGAGTGTTAGCTAGAGATGACAGTCTGGTGCTGCTATGCTGCATGACTCTACTCCAGCAGCCTCCACTCAAACTAGCTGCCCATCAATAGTAACTGTTGCCAGCATTATTTACCTATTTACCACCCTGACAGTGAATATTCATGTACCCTTTGTGGCTCACATCACAGTGTGAAAGATTTTAATCACAAAATCTTTGGCTAATTTCGACTCTCAGTAATTTCTCTTGTTATGTGAAAGTGGATTCTTCCCTCCAAAAGTGGACGAAATACCTTGTCAGCTGTCAGTCCAGTCGGGACTATTAGAATAATTTCTGTCACGTTTTTATGACTTGAATCCAGGGAGAGTCTTGCCATATGAGATGGACAAAGAAACAACTACACAAAGGCTGCTAAGACACTGTTCGACATGCAGGGGAGAAAAAGGCCTGAAATAAATTTCTCTACATTAGCTTCAGTCAAGTACAAAGCATTATTGTATAATGCCTCAGATCTATCTGCAGACCCATAAGCTGGTATAATATAAAGAATATTCCATTGTATCGTTATGCTGTAGATAACTCCTAATTATTCCATTCTGATTATATTTGATTAAGTCATTCTCTTCACACTCTCAGAAATCACACAATCTCATTGAAGGAGTAATTTCCTACTTAAAAAGCTAATTAAGCCAATCAGAGCACAAAGGACTGGCTCTTGCCATGACCCAGCATGCATCACTTTTAATTATCTAAAATTGCTAACAAAGTTTTAATTTTCTTGTATTCTCTTTGTGATTTGCCTCATAGTTAGGTGGTCTAATAATGTGCTTAATAAAGTCCAGCAAGAGTTTTCTACTAAGCATTGAAACTGATTATATGGCAGTGCTGTAGTTCCATTACAGTTTAATGTAAAATAACCTTAGTCAAGCTTCCCTACAATAAAGGAAAATCATTTTGAAACATAACAATGAATGAAGCAAAGCAGTGGAAGAATAAAGTTGAATGTGTTTGCTTTGTAACCATGTATTTTCTCTATGTAATCCATTCCTTATAGTTTTACTCTTAGAATTCTAAAGATCCCAAAAACAAAAATACAAGAGCAAAGGTAATGTAAGGATGTAAATCATCACCAGCATGGTCTCATTCATGATGCTGTCTTGAAGTTGTAATTTCCTTGATTGTGTTTATGTTAAATATACGGTAAGAGAATGTAAACATGAAGGAGTTCTTTAAGAGGGCTGAACTCATTTATTTGAAACTCATTTACTTGTTTTGAAATACAAAACATACCTTACATACAAACACTAAATAAACTCAAAAATAAATGAATCATAAAAAAGAAGAGATTTTTGAATATTAACATCTGATCATAATTAGTTTTACCGTCACAAAAAAATTAAAAGAGGTTTGCTACATAGTTATAGGAGTTATATAATAGAGTCTGTACAGAGGCAAGATATACGGTATATTGCTTATTTACATAAAACAGATTTTTATGCATCACCTACCTTGCTACCCAACATTTAGAATATGAATACAGTCCTCCTTAAAATGTTCTTCCTCCGAGCAACATGGAGTATGTCTTCCAACAGGCTATTGTACAACAGTATAACAATTACATCAACAGTTTTCCTACAATCATTCCTCCTTAATAAAATATTTTATGTGGGTCTTTGACAAAAAAGTAAAATTGCAGAAATGTTTATTATGAAATACTTAAAATTTGTACATCACATTCAGTTACAACAATGTCTTTTAAATCGAATGCAATGTTTAGGGCAATTAATGTGTATATCATTTAAAAACCATATAATTATATGAAACAATACACAATCAAGGCATAATTTTGCTGAAAGGGAGAGGGGCCAGATGTATCTGCCAAAGCAAATGAAACATGAGCTCGCAGTTTCGCCTGGTTCCCAGGCTACCCAGCATTACTTTGATAGTCCATAAAAAAACACACTCTGATATTCATACCCAGTTTGTGGTAAAATAGATTGTGACTCCATGTGACTTGAAGGCACTGGCTGGATGTGAAGCCATTCCAGACCTAGAAGGAAGTCTCACTGAGATGCTTTTGGTGGTCCCCATTGAGTTAGTGTCTGACCTGGCCTTAAGTTGGTGTGGGATTCTCATCATTAACTCCCTGTACTGGTTGGCCCAGAGTTTCCCACAGACATGCTGCGCCTCCCCCACACCATTTTCCATCTCCCTGACAAAACGCTGGTTGTGTCCTCACCTCAACTTTGTGCTGCTCGACAAGCTCACCAGGTCATCCATGTTATTTGGATCCAACTGATCTGAAAGGTCAAAGTGGCGATGGAGAGTGGAGATCTGTGTAGGAAGAAAAAAAAAGGCATTCACAAGTATGTGGGTGTATGTCAAATGACAGCATCAGCATCAGCATCAGGAAATTAACAACAGAATAGAGATGTTTCCAGCAATGTGCAAGATTAAGGCAGATCAAAGAAGCTAATAGTAATTTATTTTAAAGAAATAGCTATAGAAAAACATAACGGCATTTAAAACACTAGACCCATATCCTAACGCACACAGAGTTAAGAGCAAGTGCACTATGGAGCAGACTGTACAAACTGCCGTCACTTGGTTTCTACTGATGACAACCACACTGAGGACTAGTGCTGTATCTGAATGTACCATCGCCTGGTTCAAAAGTAGTTGAGCCGACTTTGCTGCATTCATTGCATCCATCACCAAATTAGGTAGGTGATATTGAGACAAGACTCCATTTTTAAAACTTTAACTTTACTTTTTTTGAGTACCTCTACTTAAATATGTGACACTTTTGTGTGGAAACCCTTAAATGGTTAATTCCATGGTCTCTAGCCCACGGTCACGTTAGCTTTAAGAAATGTTTTGGAATCAAATTACATGATCATAACCTGCTGTGGAAACCTGGCCTCATTCAAGAGAGCCTTTCTAACTGCATGTCAGTACATTTTTCAAAGACAAGCATCCCACAATTTATATCCTTTTGCTTTCTTCAAGATGGGGATGTAAACCAAAGTGTTTAAATGTGTGTGTGTGAGAGAGAGAGAGAGTGAGCTTGTATCACTCTGCTCAATTGTTCCCTCTCCGTTTCGTTTGTGTTTTTCTGCTCTGAGGCTTTTTGAGTAGTGGTCGTGTGTATGATGCGCGTGTTTGTGTCGGAGTGTGTCATTTTCAGCCATGTGTCTTGTCCTGTTGCACACTTTCTTCGTAGTAAACATCCCTTCAGTCTTTCTCTCCAGAGGGACAGTGGACCCTCTCAGTACCTACTGCTGTGACTCCACCAGCTAATGACAGACACACAAACTCTCAGTACACACAGATGCACACACACATACACAGTCCATTAATCACATAAATAAATGTGTTCACACAAAAACAACTCACAAACAATACAGACTACACATAGAACCGTTTCAAAGTAATCATATGCATGTCTAATCCCCTAAAGGTTTCAGAAGACATACTTCAAGGGGGAAAAACATCACATGTATCAGTCAGTACATTATGTGTTCTGCATCATCAACAGCATCAAACTAAAACTCCAATGCACGTGTCTAATTAAACACATGTTCAACAAGGCGGTCAGCTCGCTCGAGGAAAGAATGTCACTTAATCTGTTCGGCTGTGACAAATACAAAAACAACTATTGCCCCTGACATGGTTTTGCATGCTTTAAAATGTGACTAACAGAGTTTGAAGTTGAAGGTTATTAGCAAAAATATCCTAGAGTCATAATTTGTGTAGCTTTATTGTGATACTTTTCAGTGAATGTATGTGTGTATGGTGAACTTTAGATGCAGAGTTTAAATTACTGTTAAAATAAACTCTCATTCATCAATAGCATAGTTCAATATGTTTTTTTAAAAAATGGATTGTTTGCGGTTTGCTTACTGCCTTGTTCACATTATAAATGATGTCAGCACTGCAATGTGACACAGCAAACAGAGGCGTTGTAGCTGCAGACTAAAAGTCATCTTTGGGTTAAAACAAGCCAGTTAAGGTTGTCTGGGCATCCCTGTCCAACTGGGAGGAGATCCCGGGGCAGACCCTGAACACACTCGAGGGATTTCATGTCCCATTTGGTATGTAAATGCCTCAGGACGCCCCCAGAGCAGCTGGAGTGTAGTTAAAGAAATGGATGACAAAGCCACCGTGCTTGGTCCGCTGCAACTGACACCCAGCCCTGGATTAATGTCAGAAAATGGACTGATAGATAAAGGTACATTAGGTACGTACATCACACTGCTACACTGCATACATTTAAGTAGTAAAAGATACAAAATCACAACTGTTTTGCACAATGAAGAGACTACACTAGACTGCAATACTCTTCATACTCAAATTATAGTCACCCTATTGTAAAGCACTTCTGTATGCAGTCATGAAATCTTCATCTGGATTGAAAAATAAAGAATGTAACAGAAGTCTTTGTTCTGGTTAGTTCAGTGGGGAAAATGCGGTGAAAACATGTATCTTTCCATTGCATCTTTCAACCAACCAACCACACAACATTGTTGACCAGTTTGTTTAAATTTCACTGGTGGGACTACATTTGCTTCCTTTTTGTACTAAACCCGTCATATTGGCTGAGCAGAAACACACTCAGTCAGTCTTACTCATTATTCTTGTGATCTGGAATCTATAGTAAAAATTTAAGAATGAGAGCTAATCTTATCCAGAATTACACGTTTTACATTTCACGAGGTCACATTGATGGATGGGCTTGAATTGCTACTTTGATGGGACAATACTGTATATGAAAACAGTCAAGTGTACTGTTACAGAAGTTTCTTTTTCCTGTTCATTCTCTCAACGCTTTATTTTCCACTGTCCCACTAATCGTCTTCACCTTAAGTCATTATTTGAGGCAATACAGGAGGAAAAGGATATACCAGATAAGGTAAATGTTCCATGATTGTAATGGATGGAAAATGGATGTAATGAATAAATGAAGCAAACCTTCACTTTGTGTCAGGTGGTTCTTTACCTCCGCAATGATTACATGAGTCAATTTGATTAATTGCAGTTTGTTTGGTAATATGCACCAGTAGAGCACAACAGAAACTGAAATGATAAGGGCCCTACTCAACAGGGGCCCTAGACAACACTCATTTTCACCTTTATTTCCACTTGTCTTTCCCCTATTCCATCTCTCTTTCCCCTTTTTCCTCCTCTTAACATTAGTTGATTTGGACTTTCAGATTCTCGCAAATACCAAACAGGTTTGAAATTAAATTTGTGTGATTCTCATTGGCTTATTTTTCTAGTAACTTTATATTGGTTACACAAACCAAACGCAAAGTCCAAGATCTTAATTTCAACTGCTGAAGCCCAAACTTTTGCTTTCGTTAACTACAGTTTAACGCTGGTGCATTAATTTAGGCTCCTGCCAGCTAATCAGAATCAAGGCTTCTCACTGGCCATGGTGTAATGGAAAATAACTGCCTACATACCAATAACTGTAGACACATACTGAATAACATATTCAAATTTCACAACACTGAGAAATGTTTGCATGGATAGAGGTACATTAATTGTTTTTATCAGTGAAATATAACCCTAGTAATGGAGGATATTAAATTCATGCACAACCTCTTGCCTCTTCCCACACACGCTGTAGATGCATACTGTATGTGTGGTCATCCGTCTCTTCTCTCTCTGTGTGAGAGAGGGTTAGACAGAAAGAGATAAATAGAGTAAATATGTAGTAGCATATATTAGTCCACATCTGTGTGTGTCTGTGTGTCTGTGTAATGCATTGCAGCAATGAGAGCAGAGCAGAACTCCTCTGTGACATCACCATCACCCAAAGCCAGATCATCCAATTGGCATTCTGTTTTGTTTTTTTTTCTTCTTTAATTTCAGGTCATGACACCGTATATAACCAATCAAAAACACCCTCATATCTTTTTTAACCTAAACAGAATGATAGCATTGGTAAAATACAGCAGCAGTAATCTGTGTTACAATTTAACCCTGGTTAGGTTGTGCCCTGCTCTCCCCTTGTCCGTCTTGGTGCAAGCAGATGAAAGAGAAAACGAGAAAAAGATCACTATTAAGAAGTGTGCTTTCAGCTGACACATTTTTTTCGTGTGATGGGATGAAAACATTGTTGGTAACACTAACGTCGTGAGGAAAATGTTCGGCAAGATGACATGCAAGCTTTTCCAGGGGCTACCGTAAGCGCTTGCAGCAGCCCACCACAGCTCTCAGCATACAGGGCTCTTGTCTGTTAAAAAGAAATCAGCTGGCTGCAGGAGCTTTATCATAACCCCTTCCTCTGAAATAACCTCCCTGTTGACATCGGACAGTCTGACTCTGTTGCATCTCTCTAACCCTCTGTTTTTTTGTGTCCCCCTTTTCTCCCCAGTTTCTCCTCCTTGTCCTCTTTTTTTCACTCAGGCTTCTCAGTTCTGGATCCTAGGCCGTTCTGAGACCGCTCTCTCTCCCCAGGCTGTCGGTGCCTCATTCCAGATGTTTTGGAACCAGATTTTTGTCCTCCAGGAGATTCCATTCTCCTATTGTCTATCTTTCTCCCCTGTGTCCATGTTTTCTTTGTCCCTCTCTTTGTCCCATTTATTTAGAATTGTGTGCTTGAGTTTTACCTCTTGTGAGTCTATGTATTCTGTCCTCTTCCAGGTTCCTGGTGGAGAGGAGGTCCTCTGGCTCAGGTCCTATCTGTTGGGCAACCAGTGAAGTTGCTCATCGTCCTCCCGGAACCATTCTTCATTTGCTGTATGTATACAATCTATTTATAATTTTGTCATCATGATTGACTGAACATACATTCAGTGTATGTATGTAAATGCCATATATGGCTGGTCATGGGCTGTTTTTCATGGTTGGGGCCCCTTACTCCCATTAAAGGAACAGAACACAATGATATTTTAGATAATAGTGTGCTTCAAAATGTGTGGCAATAGTTTTGCGAAAACTGTTTCAACATAACAATGCCCCCATGCACAAAATGAGGTCCATAAATGAGTTTTCCCAGTTGGGTATGGAAAAGCTGAGCACAATACCTCAGCCACATCCAGCACCTTTGGAATGAAGTAGAATTAACTGGAATGCCGACTGCGAGCCAGGCTTGATTGCCCAACATCAGTTGTTGACCTCACTAATGCTCTTACAGCTGAATGACAGCGAGATAACAAAATATTGTGGAAAGCGTTCCCTGAAGAGTGGACGCTGTGCAGCATATTAATGCCTATGATGTTGGAATGAGATGTTCAACAATCACATATCAGTGTAAATTCGGGTGTCCACATACTTTTAGACATGTAATGTACTTATCTGGCTGGCTTCAGATGACTGACGGATTTAATAAACTTGATCTTGTTCCGGCTCTCATTCCATGTTTTCAAAACTGATGCTTCTCTCGCCACTAACATAGAGAAATGGATAAATACCAACATTTGGTAGTGCTGCGTGTGCTAGTTTTGTGCTCCCATGAACAGAACCAACATATACAGTACATACACATAGACACCACCTCTGTCACCAGTCCAATCAATCCTAATCTTTTTAGGTTGCTGTATTATTATTTGTGCCCACACATACGTATAGGCTATACACACCTCACAAAAGGATACACACAGAATCCGCATGTGTACATACGCTACAGTATTGCATTAGCAAGTGAAATGGATCAAACAATGCCATCACATGCCTATCTCCCCCTGAGCTGTCTACTGTAACAGACCAGTTGTACAAGATGGCATACCCTGTTACACACTCACACTTGAACTCAAAGACAGAAACCTGACTGATATCCTAAATCCTTCCGCTTCACTGTAGCTTCTGTTGTCTGAACAAATAAGCTATTTTCCAACATAATGCACTACTTTTTAACAGCAGTATAAAATATTCATACAAAATTCAGTGATTGCTGAATGAAAGAATGTAAACTTGCAGGTAGACCATAAAGCAAATAACAGCGAGTATGTTTTATGAAATGAAAAATGAAAGTAAGAGGCCTGTTACACACACACACACACACACACGTCCTACAGTTAAACCCAGAATTATTACTGCCTTTATTGTTTTTCTGTATTCTTTTACACATGAAAAGGCCAGTGAGATCTTACATAAGGCCACTGTACTTACCTTAACAGGAGGAGTATGATTATTCAAGCTGACCAGCATTGCTATTCATGTTGTACTCATGCTGTTCATGATGATAGGAATGATGGAAGGAAGGAAGGAAGGAAGGAAAGAACAATCAGGGGAAGTTATGAAGTAGCGCTGTACTTTGAAGCCGACTATTCAAGAGTGCCATCTAGTGTTGACAGGTGGAATAAATTCAGATGTAGCCTACTGTACTGACCCAGGTTCATTAAATGTACACAAGCAGAATAGGGAGCCCACAGGAAAAATCACACAACCCCAGTTTTTCTCCCTGAATAATAGTTGAAGAGACATTGATGGAAAGGTACTCTGTAATATAAAGTCGTTCTTAATTTTTTCTTTGCTGGTGTTTTCCTGCAGTGTTATTCCATTAGCTGAAATGTGCTCTGAAAGAACCTCCTCCCTCTACATCCATCACTGATCATTATGGCATCTTAGCGTAATTGCCCTCCCCCTGTTGTGTGTGCACACTCGCCGGTCCTGAATGCCAGCAGTAATATCTCTGATACAGAGAAAGAGAGAGAGACAGAGAGAGAGAGAGAGACAGAGAGAGAGAGATATGCATAACCAGCTCATTTCCACCGCCAATCAAATTACCTGACCCAGCCGCAATACATCACTGCCAAACTGTTTATTAAACAAAAAGCCATGATTAAATTATTAATGACAGAGATTAATTAAGACCCCCATGCTCCACACATGCACACACACACTCCTACACAACGTGCACACACGAAGGCAGGCAGTAAGGCATGCACACATACACACGTAAATCCATACTGCATACACACACACACAGGCAGCAAGCTAACACACACACACACACACACACACAGACAAAAATGCCATTACTCCTTTACACACTTTTCAGGCGCACAAACGGATGCACAAACACAATAAGTTACAATGTCCGCAGCCGCTCCAGAGGACGGGGAGGGGGAAGCAAACCGTTTGACGTAGAACTTTTTATATGTGCGGCAGATACAGAAGTAGGAGTTTGCCGTAACAGTGAACAGCATCAACAAGAAGTCAACAAACAAAGCCAAAAAACAACATTTAACGAGCTCGTTGTCAGCAAACTTTTCTTGATGTTACCATGAGGGTTTTTTTATGATGGTGCTTATGCTGCTGTAATGGTTTGTTATGGGTAGCATCTGTTGCAGTTTGGGGCCCAGTGTGCTTACGTGTGTGTGTGTGTGTGTGCAATGGCAGTTTTGTGTGAGGTGAATATGAGCTCTCACAGTTTATTAGTGCGTTTGCTTTTGTGTGTGTTTATGACCTTTTTATATCTACAGGTAACTTCAAAATGTATATATACCTTAATTTTTAAAATGGCTACTTGTATTTAGTGATTGAAAAACACCATAATTGTGCGCATATGTAAAATCTTCATTGCATGCCCTGAATAAATAACCACAGAAAAGTAATTTACCAGAAGGATGCCAATGTAAACACTCAATGTAATTCATCAACATGTAACTGATAAATGATAGCATGGTGTATCTAGCGCTGATGGAAACTGTCAAATGTGAAGTAAAAGGCTTGGAAGCATCATTACTTGTGTTGGATTGCAACCGCAATTAAAGACAAATATAAAATTACAATTTTGACCTGATGATGATGCTCGATGAAATGTCAGGGGATCACCAAAGTTATTAAAATGCATCCTCTGAGGAGCACGGATGTCTGTTCAAATTTGCATGGCTATCCATTCAATAATTGTTGAGATATCTAAATCGCACACAGTCTAATAATTCTATGCTATTCTATTTGTGAAACTTCTCTTTCTTGTATTGTTTATTTAGCTGTTACCAAGGCAGCAGATACTCTTCCCTGGCTCAGCTGTATTTACCATCCAACAAAAAAACAAACAAACAAACAGATAGATAGATATGTATTAATGTGAAGACTTCCACTTTGTGTTGCATGCATTGAATATGGAAATATCAATTCTGAAGAACTTCATTTTCTCCTTGAGCCAGCACAAAGAATGATATGGAAAGCTTGTTTGACACAGTTGGACTTCAGTCCCTTTTCTGCTGCTCCTACCAACATTTCCGAATGAATGGGCGGCAGTGGCCGGTGACAATGGATGATATCTGCAGTGGAGATGCACAATGGAGGATTTCCAGCATGGCTACAACAGTCTTACTCATTTTATGTTAAGGGAGATCTACGGCTTGAGATTGGTCCCAGGGCAGACCAGTAGACACTAGCCATAAAAAATACACAAGCTATAAAAGAATGGTAATGTGTGTGCATGTGTGTATACATAAAAGACAGACAGAACAAATTTGCATTGTGTGTATGTGGGAACGCTTTGTGTGTATGTACGTAAAAAAACAACAAGCCTGAAGAGGCCAAAACAATCAACCAGTATCAGCACTTTATGGTGGAGAATAGTATATCACTGTGACAACAAAGGCAGTAAAGGGCTGTATGCTGCTGTAAAGCCTCGTGTGATTCTGCGGTGAGATGATCGTTAGCACAGCTGGTTAATTGCCTGACCACTCCTCTCCTTACACACACACACACACACACACACACACACACACACATGCTGACCTAACACCCTACATAAGAGCATGTAGTAATGTGTGTGTGTGTGTGTGTCTGTGCAAAGAGACTCAAGGATACACACACACAAACATAAAAGTACTGTACACACTGACAAACTATTCCCAGAAGAAGCCATAAAGATGTATGATGGATGAAGGGGGAGGTTGTTCAGTATAATCAGTCATGGAGACAAGGCAGCATTCAGATGCTGCTTGTTGTTCCAAGACAAATTCATCAGACTGCAATTAGTTTGCAAGACTTCAACCCCAGAGTCTCTTTATTACTTTACTGACAACCACATGCACTGCACCTGTAGTGTATGCCAATGACCTCTGTCACATTAAAACAGAGATCAGGATCTCTTGCAGTAGTGTTGTTACATGAAAGTTGAAACCTGAACATAAAAATGGTGAAAGATTTCCTTTGTTCCCTCAGTTTGATGTTTTAAAGCTGCACTAATTAATATTTGTATTAAGGCTGTCTAATTAATTACATGTTATGTAATGTTATTAATCATGATTAATCAATTGAATTAATCATTGATTAATATATCGATATTTGCTTGGAGAAGCCCCCAAATAAGTTTATTTTAACTCAAAAACATGAAATTATTGTGGCACATGACTAAAACATAGAACATCAAAATTAAAAGGGGGCATTAGATATCAATAAATTGTTTTATTTCCAATAATTTTCCCAAATACATGTCTTTTTATTTTTGAACACATGCCTATCACCTATCACAGCCTAAAATGTGGCATTACAGTTTTTTTTGTTGTTTTTTTTATATTTAACATTAGCTTATCACATAAACACCAATGTGGTACTTAAAGCTGGAATGCAGAATTTTTTTCTCCACCTTGTGGAAATGATCCCAGAAAGCAACAAAATACTTGGCCAACGAAAATAAAACCAAGTGAGGCCTCTTGATTCTAAAAGACAAGCTTAGTGCTTCTCCGCCAACTCTACCTCTCGTAGCCCGGCTGGTGCGCTGATGTCGGCTCCAGGGAGCCGCCGATCTGTTTCTGGTGTGCCAGAGTGGGAATGTCACCACAGAAACCAGATTTAAAACTCCGGTATAGAAATACAGAGAGACATACCAGGAGGTGAGAGGCTTAATCAGCATTGTGTGAACTCGTTTGGGGAGCACTTGAATGTTATGGACATTCATTAATATGTAAAAATCCCACGCTCCAACTTTAATTGGTGACCACATTAACCACAGTTTTTTAAAACTATTTACATGCGCAACTGACGCATGGACAGGTTGGAACTGAGCGAGGCACGGTGTCAGAGGGGTGCGCTCGTAAATTCCCCCTGGTGCTGTCAGTGGCTCCCTGAGTGCTAAGAGTGCTGCTGTCAGAGGCTCACTTGAGTTCATTTTTTTATATAATAATGTGAAAGGTGTGACTTTTATTGACAAAAATCACAGAAAATCATCACCCAAGTCTGCACTTACCGGTAGTTTTGTTCAAAATCGATTGGGCAGTATCTTGTAAAGGTACATTCATTGTGTTTTTTTTTTTCCCCGATTTGAAATTCCCAATTTACCTGCATGACCTTTACTAACTAACACTTTTTTTTTTTTTATCTCAGAAGGTGTAGACTGAAGAAGACAGATAAACCAATTGGGAAAAGGGCATAATCCCTCACTGGGTTCCCACCAGCCAACACCCCCAAATGTGTTTGTAATCTCATGAGACTTTATCATGTGCCATCATCTGTGAAAAATTAACTGTTCTATATATACAAATATACTCTATACATTTTTTTTTTTTGTGTGCACTGCAAAACAAAAATGAAGTCAAAAGTGCAATTAAATGAAATACTCTAATAGTTATGTTGCATTGTCATCTGTTGGATGGAGATGTGAAGAAATAGTCCTCACCATGGCTGTACCAATAAAACTTTTGAATAACAAACTTCAACAAACTTCAAGTTCATCTCAAAATTACCTCTCCTTGGCCAGTGCACTCAATGGTCCTTTCAGCCTTAGGTGCTGAGAGGATGTCCAACATGGCCTCCTGTGGCATGTGACCAAACCCTAAGACAACACAGACAAGCACATAGACAAACAACCCAAAAGTACTTCCATATGCCTCTGTGTGTACGTGTGTGTGAGGTCTGATAAAACCAGAAAATGAGTGTGAGACTCAGAAAGGGCATCTGTCAGACAACTTTCTACACTATGAATGGTTTTCTCATATGAGAGAATGGGAGGTATCTGTAATGTAAACAGCGCTTGTATCCTGTGACCTATAAATCAGACAGTCTTGTGTTAACAGTAGCGGCTGAGTGAAGGCTGTGTGTGAAGGATCATTTAAATTAACCGGTGTAAAAGAAAAAAATCACACTACAACTATTTCATCCATGAAATTCCTATCTCCTCTACTCCTCTCTTCATCCCATAACACATAGCCTAGAAATTCAACACATTTTATGTGGAGTAAACATATTTCATTATCATGAGCAGCTCTAAGGTTAAATGGTAAGTTACCTAAAATAATCATAACATACATTTCAACTTCAAAACAGGCAGTTTTGTATTATATAAGTATTTCTCTAAAAAAAAAGGGAATTATTATACTGGTCATTTCTATAAATGGACATAAATGACATATGGAGAAAGATTCATAACATGAAGTACAAAGACCTAGAAGTAATCAGTACTTCATTCAACTCACTCATACTTTCACACAGAATAGTGTATGGTAATTTGCAGACACCAAGAGCTGGATCATATGGAACTTAGTATTTATTTAGTATCTTATCAGATAATTGTTAAGCAACAGGCAGAACTAATAAAACCTACATGAGTTTGATGTTGAAGTTGAGTGAAACAATATAATCCTCCATCAACTGTCCCTTGGTGTGTACATGTGTATGCATTGTGTGTGTGTGTGTGTGTGTGTGTGGATGCGCACCCAGCTGCATTTGCCCATGTGACGTATGTGTGTGCAACAGTGTGTGTATATGCTTGTGTGTGTGTCAGCCAGTTTATGGTCAGTCAGCACTAATACAGGCACTCAACTCTAATGAGTAATGAAGGGGCATCAATAACAGCCATGAGCGACATATCTGACAGGACAGCTTTTAATAATGGCCACCGTCAGCAGAGGCAGACAGACAGACAGACAGACTGAAAGACGAAGAAAGAAAGAAGTGCAAAGTAGAGACGTAGATGAAGCGGAGAGGATAGGAGAGTGTTGATAGAGACAGATGGATAAAGATTAGGGATGAGCAAAGGAGGAGAAGTAAGGTAACAAGTAGAGACAGACGGTAGCTGGAGTGAACATGGGATGGAGAGATCAAGTGTGATCCCTCTATCCATTTGTCCAATATCATACCCACTTATCCTTAGCGGGGTTGCGGGGGGCTGGAGCCTATCCCAGTATGCTTTGGGTGAAAGGACAGATCACTAGTCTAGCAATTCAAATCCAGAGCCCACTTGCTGTATGGCAGAAGTGCTATACTGCATCACAGCCACGGTGTGGGTCCAGGGTGCAGCGTCATGCTGGTCAAGAACACCTGCGCTTATTGTTTTCTGTGTGACAACCCACTAGCCTGGCGTTGCCAGAATTATTTGCAAATGCGTATTAGTCTGTGACCTCTCAGTGCATTTTTGATTTCCAAGGCTAACAACCCACTGTAAATGAAAAATAATTGTTTTTGTTAGTTGTTAATTGTGTAAACAAGAAGACTTAGTTTAGCACAGCACATAAACTGGAAGAAGTGCAAAACAGTTAGCCTAGTACTGGCTTAGTCCAAAGTTAAGAAATTGCTTAAAAGCACGTCTAAATAACTCTCAGCAATAAAGGGATTCTTTAAACTGTACTTCTAAAATATCAAACAATTAGTTTACAGTCATTTTTTTTATCTTTAAACTTTGTTTCCTCACTTCGTCAGTCAATCCCATGTTGCTTGCCATCCTTCAATGCCTAAATGGACATTTCTCAGAACTTTTTTTACTCTCCCATTACAGTAAAATAGTTTCAGATAAGCATCTACACCAAACTCTAATTCTCCGTTCTTGTCCGTTTCCTTCTCTCTTTTTTTCATTTCCTTCATGACTACAGTATCTGCATGTGCCTCGTCTCATCTTATGGACATTTGTTTGATAACATATTTTGATGCACCTGTTATAAACTATTTTAATTACTGTGGCTAGTTTTAGGTATGCAATACACATGCTGGTATATCTACTACTCTGTCTTTTCATAAAAGTCGTGCATCACACAGCTTCTCAGAGAATATACAATTTATTAATACAGTGAGAATTCCATTGATATTGATCTAGTGAACATTCTGTGGCATATTGATAATTATGTAAATATGGAATGTAGGGAAACTGTCCAATTTCCTTCATGGACTGTAAGACATGAGTCAGCTTTATGGAAACCAAAACCAAAAGCAATTAAGACCTTTTGCAGTTCATCACTGAAATTGAATTGTGTGAAAAACAACCCAGTCATTATTAGCTGACTGCTGGGCTGTCAGCAAACACTGAAATATACTGTGTATATTTATGTTTAATATATTTACAAATAATTGCAAAAAGCAGAAGAAAATGGATAGCACCATTTTAATCAGGCTAGAGCTATGTATTATGTTATCATGTGTGCCATGATAATAAAGAATATCCATGGCCAAGCAGGGGTAAAGTCTAATGAATGGTTTGTCTATTATTACCTTAATCAAACTGATGTCACACAATTCTGGCTGGCAGAGAGACATTTCAGAGGGAAAATAATATGCAGTTATGCAGTTAGTTTCTCAGTGTCTGGTTTTGTGTTTTCTAATGAGAGACGCAAGTGTCTCTGCAGCAATTTCCTTTGGTTGACAGGACCACAAACTGTCTTTGGACATGAATATGCATTTGATACATTCTGTGTTTGTGTGTGTGTGTGTGATTGTGAAAGGGTGAAAGATGGCCATAGAAAAGAAAATAATACAGACAGACCAGAACACAGACAGATCAAATATCCAACGTCCGTCTTTTGTTAAAATGTAAATGGTTGTGTTGGGATTGGTTAGAGCTTCACTGCTAACGAGGCACATTGGGGTGATTGATGGTGCTTTAATTCTGAAAAGGAATTGAACTACAGGCCTGGGAAACATTAGTTAAGCAGCATGACACTCTTCCCATCCATCTGCGCCTCACTAGCCTCCCTTTCAGCTCTTCTTTCCGCCCAGTCTGCCACCTTGGTTTACCATTAGTCAGACACCATGTCCTGCCTCAGCCATCTATCAGTCTTTTGCTTCCTCCCTGTTTCCTTCCAGCGAGGACTCTTTCATTTTAAAACTCTTCATCCGACTAGCATTCCTCCCTTCTCCTCTTCATCCTCTCTTCATTCCTCCCACAGAGTGTGATGTAAATCTTTCATTTAGAATGAATAAATTCATTGTTAGCCATGCAAACAGCATGGCTGTAGGGGCGGCAATGTTGGTCTGTCTGTCCTCCACTCAGAGTCCAGACGGAAATATCACAACAACTCTTGGCTGGATTGATATGGAATTTGGCGCAGGCACTCACTGACTTACTGAAGTGTAAGAACTTTGGTGATCTGTTCACTTTTTTTTTCTAGTGCCACCATCAGGTTGACTTGGTTCCATACTTATTTATTAACTGCAAAGCGAATGACTCTCCCACCAGCCTTAGATGCTGATGCATAAGAAAGCACAACAAAATAAAAAATAGAATGCAAAATGATATGATATTTGATAATGATATAATTTAAGTGTGAGGGTAACCCTCACATCAGCATTCCTTTCATCATTCCTTTCCTTCCCTCATGCCTCCTTCCCCTCATCTTGCTCTACCATCCTCCCGCCTACAGGGTTCATCATTTATCACCCTGCACCCGGCACTGTTTCATTCTTACCGTGTACTTACCTCCTCTCCTTCTTCCCCTACAACATATTATTCCTCACACCAGCCATCCGTCCAGCCGGTTTGACCCCCCACCCCCACCCACCCACACACTCTTGATCTCATCCTAACATCTCGCTCTCTCTCCTGACTGTCCGCAGCGCCACACCCTGCCGTCCCTGCCTCTGTGTTACATATTCTTCCCATTTATCAATTCTGCTCCCTTATATCAAAACACTCGTCCCCTCACCTGTCGTCCTTTACATCCCACTCTCACAGCGTATCTTTTAATCCTCTCCTCTACTTTGATGGTGTCAAGAAAACCAAAAATGGTGTCACCCTATTTGGAAGTTAAATTGTTCCTCCACCTACTGTCTCTTCTCCCTATCCCTATATCCTATCCTATATCCTCTATACCACAAAATGCTCCCGATATGTTTTCCTTGCAGTCTAATACTGTATTATGAGCTCCTTTCTGATATTTCTGGTTTAAGCCAGATTTAGCCATAACACCACAATCTGTTCCTCTCTGTTTATGGTCAATCCATCTTCCTCTCTTTCCCTCCCTCCCCTGACTCAACCCTCTCTCGCTCCCTCCATCCATCCATATACTTCCTCTCCTCTCCTCGGTGATACATATGAGCCAGCGGCGATGTAATGATTGGTTTAAACAGGTAGTCTGTATGCATGGAGGCTCACTAAACTATACTAATGTGCGTGTTTTTGTGTAACTACCCTCTGCTGTCCTCTGCGTGTGTATGTGTGTGGTATGAGGCTATACTCTTTTTATGACATTATCAAGTACCAGCATGATGAGTGTGCGCTGTCATGAATCCATAGCCAAGTGTGTGTGTGTTCAGTGCTCTTATTGTCCTCTCAGTTGCTTTATCAGGGTTATATCAGAGTTTATGGCTAATGGGGACACAGTGTGTGTCTGTGTGTTGAGTTATTCTTCTATCTGACAAACGTAGGGTAGGCTATGGTGAATATGTGTGTGTTTTGCATCCTGCGATTTCCATCAGGCTATAATTTGATTCCTTTTCCTTTTGAAACAGCATGGTAGCGCATTAGACGTCTTAAGCAATGGGCTTTTAGTTTGGCAGGCAGTTTGAATGGGCAGACAGGCAGGATTGTTGAGAAGTTTGTGATGACTTTTCAGTCACACCCAGTTGTGCAGCATAAGGTCACCACTGAAGATGCAAGTTTTCTTGTTAATATTTACATCTTGTGTTTCTGACAAAAACACTTTGTATTTATCCTTGAGGCAATATAGAAATGTGTTGGGAGTTCCACATACTCCATTTGCAAAGCCAATTTTTTAATATTTTAAAACCTGCATTGTGTACATCCATATTTACAACAGCTTCCTCTACCTTGAGTTTTGCTGGCACATTGCTGCCAACTGTCATTCAGTGGAATAGTATGAAACCATTGACATGAATGAGTATCATGTTACCCATGAGCCTGTGCACTTGTGTATATGGATATGTGTATCCTTGTACGACAGTAGCTGACAGTGTACAAAGAAACATTTTTCCATACTGCCATTAGTCAACAACCTTTAAGTGAGTAAAGAAGATACAAAAGAGTTTTTTTTTAATACACTAATAACAGTTGTTGTTTCCATCACAGTAGTTTAGTAAGCAGCACTTTACTTCTTGATTCAGTCACATAGCATTTTTAGCCTGGCAAGTTCATTTCCGATTTCCAAGGGGCGTTTTCGATGGGCGGAGACAAACCAATCAGAGCAACGAAATGCCGTCCTGTCGTGCATTACATCTTGTCAGAAGTACAGCAAACACACATTTCTTAACAACATAAAGTTTAAGTGCAGTTGTTTGTTCTTCTTTTAGAGAAAATTTACCGTCCAGGCCGTTTAAGCCGGCTGGGGAACATGGCAACCATCTTGGATATTAAGAAAGATACCTGAATGGCGCTCGTCTCTGTCAGTCATCGTATTATATCCGCTTCATACTAGATAAACCCTTGTGATTGGTTAGCCTGACACAACGGCAGGGAAATCAGTTTGAATGAGAGAGAGGCCAGACGTATCTGCCAGAGCTTGCAGATTCGTCTGGTTCCCAGGCTAATAGCATTTCCAATGCAAACCATAGGGGAAAAATCAAAACTGTATTTTTTAAATAGCAGGTTGTATCTTCATATGTATTTTTGTAAAGTCTTCTGTCCGCATGTCAATCTATGTTTGTCTGGGGTGAAACCAATGTTTAAACCAAATATTTCCACAGACCGCACCAGCCACTGCTCTGGCTTGCACAGTGGACTTCATGTACAATACGTTCCTTTTGTGGAAATATTGGATTCCACCTAAGGTCTGCATAGGGAATACATTGTGACCGAATGACGGAGAAACATACAGAATGCTTAACAAATGGGGCTATGATCCAGCCATCTTGAGTGTAACAAGTAGTAGGACCTCTGTAGGCAAAAAATAGGGAGAAAAGTTTTCTTTAAAAGGGCACATACTTATGGAAACAACCAAAATCCCCGACTACTCTTGTGAGTTTTGCATCTTGCTAGCTGAATCCACATATTGTGTTTCTAGATAGGGTAACAAAAAAGTTCATTAATGTCCGTCAATACAATGAAGGTTAATTCTCATTCGGTGCCTTCCTGTAGAGTTAATGTTTTCTCTCATTTGGAATAAATGAACTTTAGATGGAAAGTGATGCATTGTTCACAGCATGAGTAAGCACCTTGCATGATTCCTTCATCTAGTCTGACCCTGAATGTCTGCCACCAACGGCTCAGCAGCTTTCTGACTCCGACCCAGCAGCATGAAAAATGATGACTCCCCGACACGTGCAGGGACACTGTATGCTTCTTATGTAGGCTAAAGGGCACTCTCTCCTCAGAGGACAGTTGCAACACATTGGCTCAAATGTGTGCACATCCATGCCTGATTACTCCAGAGTATTATCCATCTTCTACTGTGGGTGTGTAGACGTGTTTATGTATAGTAATGTCTCTCTATGATTGGGTGTCTAGGCAATTAACTCAGTTTATGGTTTGGAATTAAGGACCACCACATGTATTGAGAATGAGGAAAAGAAAGAAAAAGATAGAAAGAGACATAAAGGGAAAGATGGAAAAAAAGGGACTGAGTCTCAGCCCACTTTCATGTAAGAAAAATGAAAGGAAGCTGTCTTTCGCTGAAAGTGCTAATAAAATAAATCAAGCTTGAATTTGCGTGAACAACCACCTACACACGCCTACACACATCAACACACTCGCACACAGTCACAAAGAGTGAGTGTGAAGAAGTCAGACTAAGAAAAGACCTTTGATATTTAGCTTTCATTATTTGGGAAACGTCTGCTGTACAAATCTAAATGAGGTAAAGCACTGTTCTTTTTTTTGCCTGATAAAACCTACCTTAATACATAATTTGATACTGCTTAATTGTGTGATGTGTGCTGTACTATGAGTGTATGTTAGGATTCATACTGTGTAAACTTACAATATATGAAAATGAATGTGTCTAACTTATATCAGTGTGTATGTCAGCTGGCATACAGGACACTTATCTTACAGCTTCTCCAGTGCCTCTGTTCATCACATGCCTTTTATGTGCAAACAATAGAGACGAGTAGAGTTCCACACACTATGCCTGACATGCCGCCTCACTTGATGGTTGGCAGCGTCTCTGTTGTCGTCGTGCCTGTGTGCTGTTTAACAGTGTCACCTGGCGGTAGAGGAAAGTATAACAACAATGAACCTGCGTCGGCTGCAAGTCTCCTCCGCTGTTCAACCAATCAACATACTGTAGTGTAGGATCTGTTTTCTTGCTTCAAAAGACACAAAGAGAAAGATTGGATGTGCATGTGTGTATGTGTGTGTGTGTGTACATGTCTTGTCTATCAGCTCCTGTCTTGCACAGTGGTCAAGGATCTGTGCAGCTATTGATTACCATCATTATTCATGATCAACTGTCAGGTTGTGACACACAAATGCATACACTCATGCAAACATCGACACACAATGGACTTTCAGCACATCCACACAGCATGCACTCACACATTCATTATTCAGTCCTGTGGTACCATAAATCATGTAAATCTATAAAGCCACAGATTCAATCCATCATGAATGGATTACTCTCTAATACACACACCCAAACTCACACCGCTTCCCCAGAGTACGACAATAAAATAACATTAAATGCACAATCGGTAATTTTCTGCCACTAGGGGTCTCTCAATCAAAACAATACCTAAAGACGGAGTTTGGTGACGTTGTGAAGTATCATTGGATCATGGGAGTTGTTGTCTTCACCACCAGTAGCATCATAAAAACAACCCCCCAAAAAACAAACAAAAAAACAAAAAACAAAACACCACTGATGTCATTGCAGTCAGCTTTTCCAGTTAAGGATTCTTTCAGTGTTCATGGGTCTGGAGGTTTCTGAATTATCCGCAGAAGTCTCCTCCTTTCCAAAACAAATGGACCCGGTGATTAAAACTGATTATAAACACTGAATAAAGCAGTTTCCCTTTAAATATCAATGTTTTTCTGACGCTTTTCCGCAGACACAGGACATATCTTAAAAATGTGGTTTAAAACTGGATCAAAAGTCAATTCATCAACAGATACGATGTTATTGAAAGGCGACCAAATGAAACGAGCCGTTACCTTGTTTTAAATTACAGTACTCTTTAGGTTTGAACATTTTTGGAAACATTTGGGACAATGTAAGTACACAACAAAATATATAACATATTGAAAGGTTACATATTATACCTTTAAGTCCAAGTTTATCCCTTAAAACAGAATAATTCAAAGGTTTGATTTCAGAATTCGTCTTGATCAAACCCTGTTTCTGTTTCTCTCATTATCTAGTCGGTATCAGTCAGAGAAATACTGTTTTTCTATGAAGTCGGAGGTCCACTTGTCCGGAGAGACTAAACATATCAAAACTAACAGTGAACGCTGCAGCACCGACTACACACATGAATACACAACATCACACATTCAAGCAACACAAAATAGTGTCAGAATAGAGATGTCCACCAGGGCATTCTGTTTGTTTCCTCAGAGTATTAGTGTGATATTGGCTATTTCCTGTTTTGATGGCAAGTCATTTTCCAGGCAGACAGAGACACAGATGGCCCGGTCACCTCTTGGTGATGGTCTGTGACTGGCATGATTGCTGTGTGGTCTCTGGTAGCTTGTCTGCCTCTTTCTATTCCGCTGCGATATTCCTCATCCACTCTCTATCAGCCTCCTCCCTCTGTATCTTGGTTTCTACTTTCCCTGTTACTTTATCTCTAGGCGCTTGAATGGGAAAAACGGATGTGAAATATTTTCGTAGTTATCTCATGTAGCGAGGGGACCTTTAGAGTGAGTGTGCCAAGCAGGAAGTTGAGGGAATAAGTCTTGCCTTGTTTTCAAGGTTCAAGGAGATGCAATTGTTCATAGATGAAAAAGAACTGTCAGTCACAAAGGTTAAAATAACAGCTTTAAGAAGCTTGTTGGCTATCTGAGAGGGGGAATGAGAAATGTTTCATATCTTATAATGAAACATCTTACAACATTTAGAGAGAGACTAGGATACAAAACTAACGAGAAGAAGATAAACAGTTATTTCTCAGCACATTGAACGCTTGAGAGGAAGCTGGCCCCGGTTGGAAAGTTCACCCTGTTTAAGTAAATAAAATAAATCACCCTTGTGCTCACACGGTCACTGGTGAGAACTGGGACAAGAGAAACAGTAAATCTTTCATGTTTTTACAGGAACACCACACCTAGTGCATGTCTGCACTTCAGCATATCCTCTTCCACTGAACAGAGGGAGTAATTCACTCTAGTTCTAAAATAATATCATCAGTAGTTGCAAAGGAAACCTCAATTATTACTTGATCTGCCACTGATGAAGGTACTGTGGGGGAAATACTGGCACAAATGCACACTTGTGCACAAATGTATTTACACTCAAAGAGACAGAGATAGAGGGTATGATGGAAATCTTAGAGCTGGTTCACTCTAATAAGAAGTTTCAGGAGACCTGGATGTCTTTCACAGGAATATTTATTGAAGCTCGATCGAGGAGAAAAGGGGAACACCACGTGTGAATCACAGCGTACTGCTACCCAAGTCTGAAGATGGTGTCCTGAAGCTCAGTATTTAACCCTCCCCAGAACTGATAAGTTCCGCTATATCCAAATAGGGTTATTCCTAACTCTGGCATGTGTGATGACTCTATTGGATATCGGATCCAGACAAGGAAATACGTCAACCTTTGCTGTCCTAACAACAGCATAGCCTCTCTACAGTCTCTCTTATCCAGCGTCAACAACCAGGCGCCAGGCTGTTGTGTCTAAACCTGAAAACAGAAGATATCTAGCAGACCTTGGTCTACCAGATGCCAGAGCCAACTCGGCCTTGTCTGGCACACAGAGTGAGACAGGTGAACAGAGACAGACAGTTGACCTGACCTGTGAAGCACTGTCTTAAGTTACCTTTAACCTACAAGAGGGAAGTTTAACATACAAGAAGGAAAATTCCTTCACAGAGGGGACTTAAGTTCTTTCTCAATAGCATTGCATATCCATTAATACACTTTTAGACTTAAGCAACAATCAAAAAAAAAAACATTAGTGACAGTGGTGTCTTCCTGCAAACATAAGAAAACAGCCAAGGTTGAAGGTTTTAGAAAGCTAGTAAGTAGACTTTTTATCTTAGTGTTATCACATATGTTAAAGCTTCTCTGATCTGAAAAAAGATCTGACTTTACCCACTTTGCCCTGCCAGCCTAGTGCCAAATGCCAGACAGAAAGATTTTGCAAGTAGCTGGTGAACATAGTGGCACATTTAACAGTTAAAAAGACAGATATTTCTCTGAGGAGTTGGTGGAGACCACAGCAGAACCAAAAAAAGAGACAATATTGGACTTGCAGTTGATAGGAAGCTAGACAGATCACTGCAAATGAATGCCAATGCTCCTCCATGTCTGGTGGACGTAAATAGCCAAGTGTTTGCTAACACATTCATCTTATCATCTTTCTACGGTGACAGAATGTTGTGTTTACACCTTGTTGCACTACCCACAAGTGGCCCAAAAAATGTAACCCCACAACTATTATCACATTATTTCTAATGTTTGATTGGTGCACAGAAATAAATTGCATTACGTTTTTTTCATCAGCGCTGTCTTCAAACCAGTGAGAAGAGCACAGACAAAAAAAGAAGTTATGAATTCTCTCGTAAAAAATACCCAAAACTGTTCTAACTTTGGCAAGAAAGTGCGATCAAGTTGGACTTCATGGCTCATAGTAAGAAGGTAAAGGATTACAGTGTTTTTTTTATTACACACATCATAAACCACTTTATCAATGACAGGCACCACTGCGAGCACCTAGACAGTTAGTGAAAAAGAAAGGCAGGAAGGAAGGAAGGGAGTTAAGTTGTGTTGTCAACTGTAATGTCTGTTGATAGCCTTGACAGAATGATGGTTTAAAATATGACCGCTACACTTCCTGAGCTTTGTGTCTCTCTCTCGTGTCAAATTCTTTCCAGCCACCTTTGTCTGTGTTTTTTGACATTTGTAAATTTCCCTCCCTCTGTCCGTCTGCCATCACACGTTTCCGTTCTCTCACATCGCACACACACGCACACGTATCTACCTATCATCATGGACTGCCTGTATGATGATCATGTGTCACCCTGAGCCTGCTTCGTTATTGATCACCAGATGTAATGATCAGGAGATGCAGATGATGGCACCACCCCCATTGATTACCGGTGACAGTTAAAAAGCATGGCATAATTCCCATTGATCGTCAGTGACAGTGTGTAAAAAATGGTGTCATCTACATCGATTAGTAATAAAAGTATGTGGCAAAGATGTGTCATGGGTCCACAGCAGAGGAGGCCCCTCACACACACTTCTATCCATCATTTTGAATGTGTGTGGCACGTGCAAACACACGTTAGAAAGGAGCTGGAGAGCCCAATGAAACCCACGAGTCTCAGCTTAATAAATGAGAAGGTTTTAGTGGTTAAGCATACTAACATACTGCCGAAATCAACTCGTAGACACCTGGTCGAAAAAAGATCAGTGCTAAGGATTTTCCCACTGGTATCCATGTAAAATATAGAAAAGCAAATCTGGGCAAGTTCTCACAATAGTCTCAACACTTAGAGAAACGAAAACATGATTTCTCCTCTTTTAACCTCATAGGTCTGGAAACTGAACCTTGGCTGCCACTTTGGGGATTCACAGAGAGTTTGTGAGAGTTTAGATGTATTGTATCACCTTGGAAATACATAGTTAAGCCTGAATAAACATATTACTAACATTTCCTTTAGCTGGATGTAATAAACATTTCAACAGGGTTTTCATTGTTGAAAGATAATAGGAAATGTCCAATCATCAAAATGTCTTTTAATAAAGCACATTGGATTCATTGAAACCCACCATTGTCTAACTTTTCCACTGAAATCACTGTCTGACACAGAAGCAGAGCGGCCAGACTAAAACAGTCTGTGGAACTATTGCTTGAGGGTCCCAACAATATCCCTGCACCAATATGATTTAATGAGCTTCTGCTGGGACAAAAGACAAATAAAAAGAAAGCCTCAGCTGCATGCTCTATTGAATCATCTTTTTTTATTAAAGGCTAACTTTAATTTTTAGAGATACTTAGTAAAGATCACGGTGAACTGGAAGTGCACTTTGGTAGTTTCAAGCTCCTTAAAGTGCTGAAGATCCCGAGCACACAGATCTACTGCTTCATTTGTCTCTAAAAGAAAACAGATAACATTGAATATGGGTATATCATATTTACATTGACTTATATGTTACGTTCACATATATGTTACTATAAACACA
Source organism: Lateolabrax maculatus (assembly GCA_031216445.1). Classification (NCBI taxonomy): domain Eukaryota; kingdom Metazoa; phylum Chordata; class Actinopteri; order Acropomatiformes; family Lateolabracidae; genus Lateolabrax; species Lateolabrax maculatus. The sequence continues at coordinate 18,669,373 of CM062208.1, read as the reverse complement.
ATCCTAGATTTGTTTTTGACACTGTATTCAAACTTACTCAATACCGGCCGTCTGTTAGCTGTCGATCCTTTACGGCGCATGATTTATTTCTGCAGAAAAGAGATGATAAGAAGACAAAATTAGTTCCTCAGATCCAGCTACAGAAAAATAGTGCCATATGGTGTTCATATGTTGAATCCCAGATAATCTCTGTTCTTACAAATGTTGGCTTCTTAACAAACCAGTCCCCCTACCAGCTAAACATTTTAAATGTCTTTGGCCATTTTGATGATCTACAATGCCTGATATTTTTAATTTCTACACTTACGACTAAAATTGTCCCCACTAACTTCAAGACTGCTGTATTTTTAAACCTTTATTTAAGTAACCACACTTTGACCCAGGGTCTCTTAATAATTATTGACCAGTCTGCAACCCTTCCATTTTTTTCAAAACCACTGAAAAGAGTTTTGTCTCTGTCTCTGTCAACACCATTTATTTAACAGTAATCTTTCTGAATCTTTCTTGATCTGTTTTCAGGCTGTCACTCCACTGAAATCACACTTATTAAGTGTTAAATGATTTTCTGCTGACAATGGATTTAGATTCCACCTCAGTGCTTTTATTAGTGGAACTCACTGTGGCTTTTGACACCATAGATCACTGTATTCTCCTAGACCAACTTAAAAATCAATTTGGCGTCTCTTGTCTGGCTCTCACATGACACACGTTCTCACGCACGTTAAGTTGTTAAGTTGTATCTATGTGAAAAAAAAAATTGTGTTTCCTATAGTTATACTAAATTAAAATTTTCTGATGTGAATTATGGAGTACCTCATGGCTCCTTTCTTGGCCTGCTGCTTTTATCTCTTTATAATCCAGCTTTTAGCCGAATTATACTCAGTCATGGAAGTAATTTCTGGAGCTATGCTGACGACTCTCAGCTATATGTGCCTGTAAAGGCGGGTGATCATTCCCACATGATTAAATTAGAGGCCTGCTTCTCTGCTCTTAAATTCTGATAAAACTGACATGCTGGTCACTGATTCAGTAACAGTAACTCTGTCCTGCTGAGAATACTGTAAACTTTCTGAAAACCACTGCATCTCTCTAACCCTCTATTTGTTGTAGTTCCACAAGCACATGAGTGTCCAAGCTGTGTACCTATCTCTCTCTCTCTCTCTCTCTCTCTCTCTCTCTCTCTCTCTCTCTCTCTCTCTCTCTCCCTAGTTTCTCCTCCATGGCCTCTTTTTACTGATGTGCTGCATCATCGGCCGACATCTCTCCCTCCCCTGGCCGGCAGTGCCTCATTCCAGATGTTGTGGACCTCGATCTTCATCCTCCATGGGGATTTGCCCTCTCCTCTTTTCCCTCTGTGCTTCTGTATGAATGGTTTGCTTGAGTTTTGCCTCTTGTGAGTCTATGTAAGGTGTCCTCTTTAAGGTCTCTGTGGTGGAGAGGAGGTTGTGTGCTTCAGGTCCTGTTGGTGGTCTGTTTGGTGGCACCTGAAAGTTGCTTGACGTCCTCCCATATCCATTAATACATACAAGTATATGTTTAAAAATCTAGGGGCAAATTTATGCTTAGTGATTATACTTTTATATTATTATTTATGCTAAATAAATAAAATCTACATAAAGTTTGCTAACCTTAGCCACCATAAGCTACTGGTCATGTCAGATCAAGTAAAGCTGTAGCTGCAAAGCCGCTTAGTTTATTAATATAGCAATTGTCTATTTTAATGTGTATGAGTCTTGCTTTCATTTAATGGACACCTGCAAGCCACTGAGAAATAAATACCCTCTGTGGCCACAGTGAGAAAAAAAAAGATTTAATTTACCAGAAATACACATTTGATAAGTGACTCAAATGATAGCAATCAGAAATAACAACAGGTACATACAGTTCACATTGTTTTATTGTGAAACCATAATTCTTTCTCCCTTGTATGGAAGACCTGAGCGTCAGACATTACTGTATTACTGGATCCATTTTGTTTTGTAAATCACTCATTCTGCTATCCTTTAAGTTCTCTTTTCCCTCCTCTTTTTATTGTTTTCCTGTGAACCTCTCTTTGTTCCTTCAATTCATTCTTTATTTAGTTCTTCCTTAATAGGCAGGCTTGATTTCTTCTTCCTCTCTTTCTTACTTTCCCAATCTTTGTGGTATATATGTCCATGGTGTTTTTCCCCTGCTACCTTGATGAGTGTTCAACCACACATGCACACACACAAATAGATGGATGAGCTGGTGATAACTAAACCAGCCAGACTTCACTGTGAATTATAATCACCTTCAATCTGTGTCTCTGAATCCCTGCCCAGTTCCTATGTTTGTGTGTGTGTATGTGTGTGTGTGAGGGTGTGTGTTAGTGTAAGTGATGGAGCAGTGAATAGTTTGTACCCTGAAGGGCTGTATATATATATATATATATATATATATATATATATATATGTGTGTGTGTGTGTGTGTGTGTGTATGTGTGTATTGCTGCTTATTATTCTCTTGGTCCCCTGGTGTTTGACCCGTCTTTCTGTTCTGTCGAGGTTTTATGTGAGCTGGAATATAATTCTATTTCCACTGCATCTCAAATACAGTGTACACACACACACATGCACGCACACACACATACCTTCAGAGAACAGCCATCAGGGTGAATGGTCCATCACTCACCCTCACATAAGGTATTCAACTGCACTATGTCAATGTCACACTGTCAATGGCTAAGTGTGTGTCTGTGAGTCCGTGTGTGTGTGTGTGTGTGTGTGAATTACTGGTGGTCTAGCAGACACTGAGGTTGCAGGGGAGGATACACTCTGGAAATATAAATCTCAGAGAGTAAGAGAGTGTGGGGGGGACATTTGAAGGAAAATCTGTAAAGCTAAAGTTCTCAACAGAAACTGACTCTATTACACCAATAAACATAAAAATAAACAATGAACAAAATACATTTTCCAAATAGACCAAATAAAAATGCACATCCAATGAGAGTATGTCAGCGAAAAGCCAAAGACTTCCATTGTGGAAAAGAGCAGTCTGAGGAATACTGAAGCTGGACCTTGAGACAAAGAAGTTCAGGCTACAGCAGCACTGACATAAATGACCACAACTGTCTGAGTTGTGACTAATTTCCACTGGATCTGTGGTGAGGTGTGAGCTTCCCAACATAAGAGGACATTAAAATGAATAAAACCCACGAAGTTCACCTTCTCAAGCCACTTTAAACTTAATTTCAGACAAAACTCTGGACGACAAAGAACAACAGTAAGTTAAGATAAGACAAGACTTTATTCATCCCACACTGGGGAAATTCACTTGTTACAGCAGCAGATGGATACAACATCATCAGTAGTACAATCTGCAATCTAAGAGTCAATGCAGTGCAAAGAAGCATATTAATGGTAAATATATCTAACAACTCCACATGATATTGAAAGTTTTGCTGCTCTAATAACGACACATTTTCATGAATGTTGGTTGATACAGATGTGTTTTATCTCAATGCAATACCAACATTTGTCTAGTTTTCCACAAGCGTTTATTATACTGTGATAGTGATTTTTTGTGTATATGCATTTGCTTGAGAACCCTACTTTAGTATTATTTGTCCTAACTACGGTAGACACTGAATTCACCCCAAGAGAGAGACAGGGATATCTAAGATGTTCGAAATTTAGATTTTCATGGGAATCTTTCCAAAACTAATGAAAGATAAACTTCAAAGCACCCTCAACTTATCAATTAACATATCCAATATACATATTCATTAAGGTGTATTATCATCAAGTCATGTGGCATGTAACTGATGTCAGAGGAAGGCCTCTGCATTACCAAACTCCAGCCCTTTAACTCAAGGCCATGAAGTATGGTATACTATAATTAAGGACGATAACTTACTCAGTGTGTTATGTTGACAGTAGTCTTTCTGGATGTGGGAATGCACGGAAGCCATGCACAAAGGCAAAAACAGTCCAACAAAATGTGTGTTTTTCTGTCTTTGTGAGGGCTGATCCAACATAGTGTTGGAATTAGAAGAGAATCAGATGCAATAACTCCGACAAAACAAGACGACTCTCATAGATGAGGAAGTAACTGTGGGGTCTGAAAAGTCCTCCAGCCACAGCTAAAGAAATAATGTTATGAAAATGTGTCCTGATGTGAATGGATGAGCAAGAGTGTGGTGTAGAAAATGGGGCGATACTGCCCCCTGTTGCAAAAAGCAGGAAACTCATCACCATCATGTCACTGAGTACAGCTGATGTTTTGTCGTTGGTCCCCTATTATCAAAATCAAAAGGTTATATGAATAAGGTAATAATGTAGCTGTTTTAGCATATGCATTGAGGACCTCAGGCTCTGATCATCTAGTTTATCTGCTATATGTCATTCATGACCACTAATGATAAGAAAATTTTAATCTCTCAGTCAAAAAGAATGTAGGCCTACAATAGATTACAGAGTGAATAGATATTAAATATATTTGTTGAAAGCCTCAGGCCGTTCTGAGAGAGGTTTGCCACCACCAGGACGTCCAGCATCTGCTTCTATCTACTAATCTGCGGTACTACCTTGCATGATTGAGGTTTTCACCGGCTCACACCAAACACCTCTGTGGTAAGAGACAAAGCCATGATAGTGCTCCAAATCGTCATAGCAACCCCAGAAACCGTGGTGAAGCCGGCGACTGTGGTGACAGCGGCATTGTTGAAGGTCTTGTCGTGAACGTGTGTGATGATGGAGAGAGCTCCGGCGAAGGCCTCCTCGCAGGCCGGCTGGATCTGCTCCTCTGGCAGCAAGTGGCTGAACTCACCTGGAGGAAAATATTACCAAGTAAAAGCCAGTACGCTATGTTAGGCTGATGACTATATAGAGTTTAACTCACCTTTGTCTCTCAGCTCAAAGGTATAAGAGAATGGGATGCCAATGAGACGAGCCCAGTCACGGCTGGAGCCTGAGTTTCCATCTGAAGGTTAAAGACGGAGAGAAAGAGATGTCTTCATTTCTTCATTTGAGTTTATCCTTCATTTTTCCAATCTCCATCTCTTTCATTCTCCACAACATCTTATGCTCTTACGCCTCATCCAGTCAATAAATGTAATATACATTCATATACCCATGATGCAGTTGTTTGCTATTAACAGCTATTCAGGACAAGCAGGGACAGGTCAAGTGCGTGGGCACGAGTCTTACAGAGAATTTGTGGAGATGTTCCCACAGTGTAGTCCATTCCATGTACCTTCTTCATTTCTGCTGCTGCTGCCTCACCGACTGCAACCTGCACAGTTCACAAAAACGTTTTTACTACCTGTACTCTATATCAAAGACAATCTTGTTAGGAAGTAGTAGGTATAAAGCGGTAAGGTAATACTTGGCTAAAAATGTCTACTGAGATGTTTTTAGAAGTGCAGTATGTGTATGAGAGTAAAGCAAAAGCAAAAATGGTTGTTCAATTTCTCTCTGTTCACCTTAACAATTAGTGACTTTGCTGATTGGCTGGTTGGCCAGGCAGGCCAACTAAGTAAAATTCAGGACAGTAAGATAGCTTAGCATGGACTACAGTGATCTTTCTGATGATGGCATCCCTCAGTCAACGTCTTTCACTATATGTTAAAACAAAAACTAAAGAACGGGCCTCATAAGCCTTGAGCTGTCCATGTCTGTTGTTACAAGCTGTGTATCTTTAATCCAAAGGTCTACTGTTTAATTTACTGTAAATACACATTCATAGAAGCACACACACTCACCAGTTCAGCATAGTTGGGTGCAAAGATCTCAGGGTGGCCATATGGCAGGAGTATAAGTTGCCCAGCAGAGTGAATGGTGAGGAAACACAGGGTCTGGTTAACCATCCTACCTAGATACAGACAGAAGGAACAAGTGAACATACATACATGAATTTACCTGTACATGTAATTCATTGTTTTTATTAATTAATTGTTTTTAATGTAATTTCATAGATAGTTACCAACAAAGTCCATCACAGCTTTAGTCTCTGGCTCTGAGCCTGGTGATTTCCCACAGTACATGTTTGCACAACTGTCAAATGACACACCAACCACTGAGGAAAGAACCAAGTACATCAACACAAAACTTGCAGTTCAATGATGATATATCAGGTTTCTATTTAAAGGGTTTGTTTTCTATGTCAAAAAGAATTATAAAATGTGGATTCATAGAAGAAGGCTTATGAAAACCAACACAGAGGGCTTGAGCCGCGTCATACGGACTGACTATAACATTTAATTAACTGTACAGTCTTCCAGTTGCACAGAAAAGAGAAGATTTCATATCAGCAGAAATTCACTTGATTTAAGCATTCAACAATACATTGATACTCAACCAATGTCAGCCCAATAATTTACAGCACTGAAATTAGAAGATATTCAACTGCAAGGTGTATTTTGGCTCACCAACTAACATTTATGTAATTTAAACTTCTTTGAAATTATTTTAGGCTAAAGTTGTTGAACATTGGTTTAGTCTACGTGTTGTTTCCAGCACATTCTGTCTGTTTGCAAGATTTAAAATCAATATAAGTTGTGTAATTGAGAAACGTTTCAACCCTACACATGGGCGCTTTGAGTCAATATTACCTTGAGGCAAATGAAGGCTAATTAGTCACATTGTGATTCTTGAAAGCATTCAACTCACTTCCCCAGTTGGCATTAAAATTTCTGTTGAGGTCAACACCATAACAGCCACTGCCTGGAGGAGGGGCCGTACGAGACTTTCTCCACAGGCGAGTCTACATGGAGGCAACACACAGACAGACAGTTTGTTACTTAGATTGTGTGAGGTTTAATGTGAAGTCATTCAGTTACAGTATCAACACACCTTTGACACACAATATTCATAACCCTATCATTAAGTAAACACAAGTCATAAAATCCCTCATTACAATAATGCATTCATAGAGGCACTGGTCGAATTCATTTATGTTTAAAGCGAATCAACTGGACTGAATTAACACATTCAGAATAATAAAACCTGAGAAGCACTTACACTGTCATTGGCCCAGGTGAATATGTATCCATCCACATTGATCACAGGAGTAACATAGATGTCAAGGTTCTGCAGCATCTGCTCCAGCTTCTTATCGGTTTTATATGAGTGCACAATCTGATCAAAGAAGGAGTTTCAAATGCTTGCATGTTGGAGTGTATTTGCTTGGGTGTGTATTATTGAAATTATGTCTTGTAAATTATGTAGTGCACAGACCTCTTTGACAAACCACTGGCAGAAGGCAGGCGCGATCCACTCCCGAGCATGGATACCACAGTCAACCCATACAACCTTCTTCTCTCTGCCCTCTGGGCTTTCTAGTCCCAGCTGGAGACACACAACGCAACCCATTTTGGGTGAAAGGAGGATTTAAAGGTGAGCTATGCAGCATTTTAAAATATTATGAGTTATGAGTTACCTTGGTGTAACTACAAATAATTGAATATTAGTCAAGTGGATTTGTTGCCTCTTACCATAGTGTTTGAAATACTGCCCTTCCAAACAGACAGTAAAAGCCACCCTAAAACAATAAAAACTCTTTCCACCAACATGCAAACCCCAACTAGATGTTTCAAGTGTATTTTTCAACAAAGTTTCAAAAGTAATTTGCTTCAGTGAAAATGAATGTCATAGTGACTATCAGGGGATTAACAATTTGCTTAAAACACCCAAGTTTTTAAAAGTGACACAGTAGGTAAAAGAAAAAAATGTTGAATACCTTCAGCAGTGTAATATTTCTTCCTTCAAAAGTGTGTCCATACACAGCAGAGGAGACCAGCTCTGGGTTTCCTCGCTCCACATCTTCCATCCACCTGCTTATCTGTATTGCAATTCAATCACTGTGATTAAACATTTTGATAATGGTATTTCTAGTTTTCTTTGGCCAAAATCTATATCTAATCTGCAAAGATTAAAGTGAAACTCAAAGGGAAGAAAAAGGGGTGTGAGACAACATAGATAAAGATTTGTTTAGAATACAATATCTTGTCTGGTAATCCAGGGCTCTAGTGAAGTTGTATTTGAAACACTTCACAAGTTTGTAGTCTACAATTGTACTAATTGTAGTTGTGCAATCTCTAATTAACATTACTAGCAAAAACTAAAGAAAGTCCAACTTGGAAACATATAGACTCTGACCTCATCCATGGGGTGGTATTTGGTGTAGTCATAACTCCATGTTGATCCCAAACCCTCCACTAAACTGTGAATTAACAATTCAACATCAAAAGTTATGTATGCCATTAATTCAGAAAGTAGAATGTTTGGCAACAAAAGTTGATTTGAAGGTAAATAATCCAGGGAGGCATCACCTTTGTTTCATAAATGCCTGAATTTATGTGATTAACAAGGGAAATCAAAAATTTTTGCTCAGACAAAAGTGTTAATTTGAACACTGCCAATAGAACACAACTCACCTGTTAGAAGTCTGTAAAACACTGCTCATACTCAGCAGGAACAAACCTAGTATCCAACACTGAAGTGCCATTTTCCCCATTTGCTCGTTCTCACTTGGACTTTTATTATCTTCTAGACACCTCAGTCAGTGGTGTTGCTGCTCTTCACCCTGTTGTACCTGCTCCTGCAGCCCTAACTAACAGCACGGGTAACTTTCGCCCAGACACATGACCTTGGGTCTCAAATCATGTCGCCTGTCATCATGTTTCCAGCTATTTTTAACAGCCTGACACAGAGGTAAATGCCCGTCAGCTATAAAGGATTATGAGAGACGCAATTACGATTCAGTTATGCAACATTTATGAGGTGTCACTAAAAGTATATTACTGCTGTTATCACAAGAACCTACACCTACTGCTCTGTTCTTCGTGTGTTTATCTTACACAAACGCTTTATGTTTCTCGTCCTGCAAGCATTAACACAAGCATTTTACATAACCAGTTACAAAGCAGGCACTAAGCGATGGTACAAATCCAGATCGAAATTACAGGTTGTGCATTGAGCCTGTGTTTTGCAGTGATAGAGCTAGAAAGCTATGCCTCTCCTGCTGCCTTCTGCACCATCAGGAGTTGCTGAATAAATGTGCCATTCATCCCTGAACTGTCCTGTATGTGTGTGTGTGTGTGTGTGTTGTTGTTGTTGTTGTCCCCTGTTTGGACTCACGTGGATAATGTAATTGACAGGCGGCTCTCATTCAGGCCAGGATAGGCACGGGGAAAGGGGGACGGACACAACAAGTTCAGACATTGCCTGGGGTTTTAGCCTCCGTCATTTGCAAATGAGGACATTTCAGTTTGGGAATATTTTGATTTCCTGAGGATTTTGGGGGAAACCTGTGGGAGGAGGTGTGATTGTTTTGGGATTTTATCACGGAGAATTTATTTTGATTAATGAGAACTTTTGGAAAGGGCCAATGGGTGCCAAGTTTACCATCTGCTGCTGTCGGTACTATCTGAACCACAACAGGGAAGAGAAAAATGCTATTTTGCGGTGAGAGAAACACGTGACGGACATGATGACGACCCACACATTTTGCCTAACACACTAGAGTCAAACTCAGCTTGATGTAAAACATGATATCCTGCTTTTAAACCTACTATTTCCTCTTATTCTTCTTCTTTCTTCTTCCAGTATGCACACCACCACAGCTTCCAGACAACCAGAGCTGTTATCCAGTGAGTCCAGCGACAGTGACACAGAAAAGGAGAGCCTTTTTGGGCCACAGCCTCCGGGAAGGTGCCCATGGAACAACCAGCCAAGCCAGGGGAGCACTGTGGATCCGTGGGGCGCCACAAACAGACCCTGTGACTCTCCCATCAGGCGAGGATCGGACAGAGAGTTACAGGCTTTCATCAGCATGAGAGACCAGGCTGACCAGGCCACGGAGGTGAGAGAAAGCGTGTTGTTTGCATATGATATCACAAGAGACAAGGGGAGAGGCCTAAACATACACACTGGCAAAAGCAGCAGCGTATCTGTTTGTATCCTTTCACTCGATACAAAAATGTCAAATAAGACTGAGAGTGACACCCCTTTTATGGTGATATGGTGTCTGGAAATGGATGTTTTCAAATGCATAAAAAGTGTGAATAAATGTAAAGGCAGAGCTTTAAAGTAACTGTTTAGTATAGAATGTAGAAAATAGTTGTATGTGTACACCCAACCATGAATGTAATAATGAGACGCTGAAAATGCAGCAAAATTCAGAATTTTACTCTTGAAAGCCGTTTTTATATTAATCTGTGTCTTATTTAATACGACCCAATATGATATTGACAAAATGCTTTTAAAGCTGAACTTTGAAGTCCTTGTACATTAGCTGTCTACAATATGTCAATATCTGTGATCCTTTTACCATTACCATACCATACCATACCCTTCTGAGATAATCTATAGATGGGGCTATAGTGAATCCTTAAATCCATTTTATATAAATTAACTTAGCAGAGACCTAGATTCTTTTGGAATACCAGGAGTTACTACAGTAATTCAGTAGTTCAGCCTTGTTTCTTTATACAGTATGTCCCACTGCAGCTGCCTAATGTAATTATCTAATAAGATGTGGGGACAAACACAGGTTGCTCTCAAAGAAGCCTTTGACTCGCTTTCATGTTGAGACGCATCAGTAAGTGAATTTGACCCAGATTCCAAAGTAACTTACTATCAAAAATATCAAATTAGAAGAATTATGTTGGTGCAGCCAAAATCACAAAGAAAAGTGAGCCAGAAGACAGTTTACTGCTACAGCCGCTGCTTAAATGTTAACGTATCATCCAGTATAGCTACAGCTGGTAACTGACCGGTCATCATGACAAGTACGACTTCATTTTAGGTTTGCATACAATTCAAATGGTAATTCATAGCATTTATTGAGGAAAATAAAGAAAAAGAGTTTTGAGTGTTTATTTTATTAACTATTATTAAAGCTTATTTTTAAAGATAATTAAAAAGAAAGTAACTGTCTCCAAAATAGCTTTACAGTACCAAAGGTCAATGTCAGTGACTTTTCTTTGTCTATTCTCAGTCTAAACAGAGCTCTCTCTCTCTCTCTCTCTCTCTCTCTCTCTCTCACACACACACACACACACACCAACACACACACAGCACACAGAGAGGCAACATGTTACTTTATTCACTTACTCAATCAGTGCCCCAGTACTTCTCACACAGCAACTTACAGTACTGTAGGATGTTTACTAGAGAGTTAGAATGATAGAATTTACTCAGTTTTTCTGCAGAGGCAACGTACCACTCAGACGCTGTTTCCTCAAAATGTCAGGATTGCAGCTCAGTGAAACTGCACAGAAGGCTGCCTGATTCTCTGAGCAGAGAGTTTGAGTTTGGTGACCATGTGACGGGCAGTCTTCAAGTTGAGAATAGCAGGCTGCAGGACACAGTGGGCGCATTGTATTAATGAATTCCTTAATGGAGATGTAGGCCAACACCCTGGCTGGCGTTTCAAAGAGAATACTCACTGAACCATTCCAATCATTATGTGAGACGGTTTTTATTATTAGACCAAATCAACAGAGAATGGGTCTATTGCTTCAGAGGGTTTAATGTCTCAGATGTTTCACTCCCTCCAATCTTGTCTCTTTGCATTTTTGTGTGTATATGGTTATTGACAATTCACTCTCCACCCTTCCCAAAACAAGCCTTCTCACTTGTGTTTATCTACAACTTTCCACATAAGTTAAAAATACCTATTCTATGACATATTGTGGGTTTGCTTATAGGAATGGGAGAAGCTGAATTATGACATACACACTCTACGCTATGCCAAACGAGAAGTCAGATCCCGATGGAAGAAAATCCTGCTGCAGCTGGGTGAGACACTTTAATGTTCTTCTGTTCAGTTTATATTTCCTCCCGTCAACTCCAATTTACTATACTCTGTCGTACTCTGTTGTCAGTGTGTGATCTTCCCTTGTCTCTCTGCAGGTTATCAGTGTGAGGTCGATGCCTTGCTGTGCGTAAACAGACAGAGCCAGTTCAGTCGAGATCAGGAGCACCTTAACAAAGCGACTGAACTGTTGAAACAGCTGCTGGACCACACCTCTCTGTTTCCTCCAGGAACCGGACACCAGAACAGATACCTCTATGTCATGGTACACACACACACATTCACACACACAAACACACGCAATCCCCCTGTTTTTTGTTGTTGTATCTCTTCCTCCATCTGCATGTGCCAACCTCTCGCCTGTTTCATTCTTCTCATGCTCCTCGTCTGTCTCCATCTTTCTCTCAGGACCGCCTGGTGTCACTGGACAGTGCTGAGGAGTTTGTCAGACTGGCCAAAGTAAAATATCCCAAGAAAGTAGGCTAACAGAAAGTGACAGAAAGAAGAAGACATAGAAGCTGAGAGAGAGGGTAAAGAAACCTGTTTAAAATGTTGAGAAATTCTGTACAAGTAAACTTGTAAATAATTTGACAGATACCCATTTTTACCAGACTCCAGCATTAATTTAATTATAGAGGAAAATGTAATTCCAATGACAAATTAACACCTGCTGTTGATTGAATTAAGTTTATTCCATTGCTTATTGATAAGTTCCACATTTGTTAAGTTCCACATTTGTTTAGCTCATTCAATTCCTAATGCCATATGAAAGTAATGTGTTTTTAATTTATTAATTTTGTTTTTAGAAAAGTTTCACACTGGTACACTGTTGTTCAGCTGGTGCTCTTTGGATGATTGGCCTATCAATTAACAATGTCACAGGTGATTTTTTGCGTGCTTTTTTAAGTTGATTTTTTTGGTCAAGCATTGTAGGTATATGGACACCCAATTCTGCAGGAACAAAGATGTATTTTGTGTCTATATTAAATGTGAGACAATCCATGTAAATGTCTTCCTTTATCTCACTTTAAGCATCTTTAACACATTTATTGTTAACTAACAATACTGATGATAACAAGCTGTATGTTTTGTCTGTGATATTGGGTTGTTTCTTGCTCGCCTTTTCACTAATAAAGTATATTTTCCCAGTCAGTCAGTCTCATTCAAACTTAGTGTATTTGGATCAGTCTGCCGAGGAGTTAGCTGCTTCGTCCAAAAGGTGGCAGCAAATACTGCAGAGATGTTCCAGTGGGTTAAACTGCAAGAAAAAAAAGAATGTATTGGGCTAGCTGGAAACTTCTATGTCACAGATGAAGTGAAACTTTGTCACATTATTTAACTCATGAAGTTGTTTCTTTACAAAAAAACTGAAAAAGGGAGAATAAATTCACTTTTAAATCCAATTATGTGGACTGTTGAGGAATATAAAGCAAGTCACACTTGCTTGAAATGTTTTTTGACAATATTGAAAATATGTATTTACAAAAGAATAAAAAAAAAGGAACGTAAGAATACGTTGCACAATGTCAGTGATGCAGTCGATCCATGGGAAATTAAACTTCCCTGCCTTCATTTTCTGAACTTCCCCTTCTTAAAAAGTTGTGCAGGATGCAGATGATAATGTCTCATCTTGCCTTTCACTCAAAACCATTTCTGAATAACTGTAATGAATAGTTAAACTGTATACACACTCTCTACCACGCACACCCATTTGGGGCACTGCACTATCATCAGGTTCAAAGAGTGTGAGAGAGCCTTCATACATTTGATGATTGTGGTTTGTCGTACACACATTCATGCCTGCGCGCACACGTGCACACAGAACGAAAGAGTTTACTCTGACCCAGATATTGTTCTCTCCAAGGCCCCTTCCCAGGTTTGGGAAACAGATGTGGAGCTGAAAGAGGGGGTAACGTTGGGGGAGGGGAGCAGTATGAGAGGCGGACCAATGGTCTGGCAGCTCTGAAAGGCATTGTGCTGCTTGCACCTTTTTCTCATTATACAACTGTGTGTGTGTGTGTGTGTGTGTGTGTGTGTGTGTGTGTGTGTGCATTTTAGATCTAGTATGCTGACATCATTCTTCAGGCTTCCTAAAGGCTACGAAAATTAGAGAACAAAAAGACTATACTGTCACATTGGTTGCTGTATGTTTCCATGTGTATGTATCTCATCATAGGAAACTCTGCTCATCTACCGTGTGTGTGTGTGTGTGTGTGTGTGTGTGTGTGTGCGTGTGTGTGTGTGTGTGGGTACGATGTACTGGCAAAGGCCAGTCAGTGGTTAGGGCGTACAGTGCATTATGGTCACTCACACTCATGAAGGCAATGGTCATTCAGACTGTGACTCCTGTTGATGGTCAAATATTTTATGAGAGTCTGTAGTTGGGCGTTGTCCACTAGCATACACACACACACACACACACGCACACACACACACACGTTTGTACTCCTATACTTGTGAGGACATTTATTGACCTAATGCATTCCCTGGCTCCTTACCCTGACCCTAACCATCAAAACTAAATGTCTGACCCCAACCCTAACCTTAACCTAAACTAAATTCTAACCTGAACCTTTAAACTAAGACTTAACCCCCAAACAGCCCTTTGAAGGTGTCTCAGAAAGTGAGGATGGGCAAAAATGTCCTCACTCCCATGGTCTAAAACTCAAACTGGTTCTCACAAAGATAGAAGTACACGCAGACACAAGCAGCGTGAGTGGCGAGCAGTGGTTTTCTCATCATGGTTATTGGTATCCACACTGAAGTTATGTCTGAATATGTCTGTCCATCTTGTCTATTTTCTTTATTTACATATTTACTCTTTATTTATTGTTTCATTTGAAAATGTTCGGTTCTGTTGCTCTACCAACCAGCCCCGTTAAAGCTGACTAACATGTTGGTTCTCATTTGTTGATTCGTGCAAAAGCAAAGTGCAAGTTTTACAGCAGGTTTATGTGCCGGATTGTTTTCTTGAGATTCCAAGACAAGGAGTGGACACCTGGGGAAGTAACTTTGCCAGGCTAAGAAACAGGTAGGCAGATTTTGCTATCCTTGGAAAGAGCCAGGCCAGGAGTTTCCTCCTATTTTTAGTCTTCTAACTAACCTGTTCTTCATGTCTCTTTGGTCTCTGTGCAGGACTCTATCTCCCCTCCACTTCGTCAGCCTCTCCTTTGTGTGTATGTGAAGACTTATAAACACAGACCTGGTCCTGAGCGTATGCTGTCCTTCTCTGAATTCTTACATCTCAAGGAGTTTATAATGCACGAGGTCAGAACCTTCATGTTTATATCCAGATACAAAAAAAAAAAAACATTTTGGTAGTTTTTTTTTTTGGTAATTGTTTACTGATTACATAGTTTGTAATTATGAACTATGGAGTGCCTTTAGGATTTGGAGGTTATACAGCTGACTCAACCAGTACTTTATTTGACTTGTCCAACAAACATAGGCCATAACAGTGACTAGATACGTATTTCTGCTCATCCTCTTGGAGACTAAACATGGTGTCAAGCAAGTTGTGTTTATCACTGTGTATTCCATTAACACTTCTTAAGTCTGCACAAACAGGAACCTCTCATCGTACACTCATGGAAGCCCTGACGCACTGGATTAACAAAACAATTAGGACCAGTGTTTTACTGATGATACATCTACATTCATGTAACGCAGTGACCGAGACATGAAGAGCCTGCTTTTGTGGACCATGGTTAACTCAGCATGTGAGTATGACTAATTTGTAGTCATGCTCGCAGTGGGGTTCTTGGTTGGCCGGTCCACCACTTTGGTCAAGACTGAAATATCTTGACAAATATTGCGGCCAAAATTTTACTTTGTCTAGTACTCCGGTTTATGACCAAGTATTTGCAAAACCAATAACATTCCCTTCAGCTTTAGCTGTACTTTGTACATTGTGTTTAATGTTAATTATGAAATGCATGCTAACACGCTAAACTGAGGAGGAAACTGAAACCTGTCAAACATCAACTTTTTGATTGCCTTTGTGAGTAAGCTGTTATTTAGACTCTTAGTCGTGTTGCAGGATAGCTCAAAAATATTATACTTTGTGCCATTTTGGTTTTGTCAAAGAGATGAGATTTCCGTGCCTTCAGACAATTGGAAATTTGACCTTAAACACGAAGTGAGATTATCATTTGTCATCAAATTATGTAAAGTTATATGTTTTCTTACACAGACCTGTAAGGTGTCATGGTAAGATGATTTAAGTTGAGTGGAAATAAGCATCAGGTCACTTTGATAACCTCTATTCATTAGGTCTGTTCAGTATAATAAAGGTATACGTATGAGGGCTTGATTACCCTTAAACCAAAATGGAGGTTCAATTTGTTCACTATTAGTTCTACTCAACCAGGCAATATGCATTCTCAGATGCTCCATTTTACCCCTTTCAAAGGCTCCACTGTTGTGCACTGAATAATTTATGATAAGATGGTGTTAACAACAGTGTTACACCCATGCACACAAGCATTAACAGACACACACACACACACCCACACACACACACACACACACACACACAGTAATTTGTAGCGGATGTTTGGAGAACCAGGCAAATAAACCAGCCTTGGTGTGTTGACCTCTGTGACTCCCGACAGAAGGTCGGAGGTCAAGAGTCTGCTCAGGAAAGGCCACATTACTATGTCGCTTTCTAGTCAAACCGGCCCAACTGCAATTTTAATATTGTCTGCTACCTAGAAGCAGATTTAGATGTGAAGTATCATTTATACCATTTTAACTGCATTACTATGAGGAAAAAGTAATTAGAAAACAACATTTTACAATTTCTTTGCAATGGCAGTTAATTCTTGTTGAAATTTATACATTTTTTTCAATTCTTAGCTTTCAAGATTTACAATTCCTAGGAAAATTCTACATAGTTTCTATTGTTTGTAACCGGATTACCATTTTTAATCCAATTTTATGATTGGATTAAAACAACCCTTGTTACAGCACATTTACCAATTATTACCAATTATTTGTCATTTTTAAATATGAATGTTGTGAATGGATTTGAGAAATCACAACATTGCTCTCAGAGTAACAAATAAAGATATAAAAAGTGTTTCACTGACACCACAGTCTTATAATGCCAAGTCATTCTTAGTTTCTTAGTTTAGGGATTAAAAAATGCAGAACACATACATGCACACGTACACGCACACACCACAGATGGGTTGAGCAAGATTTGGGCAGGGCAGGGTGTGTACAGCAAGTCTGTGGTCATCAGTGGTGGATCAGTAATTACACAAGTCCACTGATGCTCTTGAAACAGCCTGATTTATTTCCCTCAAATCGAAGATGATTAAAGGAGATAAATCGGAGTCTCTTGAATTTAAGACTGCATGTATATATATTTTTACTGTAATTGTTATTCTTATAATTGTATTGGTCCTGCGTCTCAGGACTCAAAAGGGGGCTCAGCATCTGACAATAGTACTCTGTAGGTCTTATATGTTTCACAGTTTTTGCAGCTCCAAAGCTATTGAAACGGCTGACAAGGTTTTTTAAATGAACGGATCATTGAAACATTGAGAAAAAGCTGATTTACTCATTAATAACCCCCCCAAACTCACCCGTCTTCAACCCCATTCAGGAATTTTATTCAGCTTTTCTTCTGAGGTGGAAAGTGTATGATCATCGGCCACATGACCCTCCTGGATGCAATGGATGCCGACTGCAGAGACATCTCAGCTGAAGACCGCCAGGAGTGGATAAGGCACGCAAAGCATTTCTACCCAAGGTGCTCAACTTTTTTCCCCCCTTTCATTTTTGAACTGTATTTGTGTGTTTTATTTTTACACATTTGTATGTTTGTTGGATTTTTTATTGATCACTGGCAGCACTGTCAGCACTGTCAGGTTGCTAATAAAGCTTTTACTGCTGCAATTCTGTCACTTACTACGTTTTTCTACTATACATTCTTTAAAGCAAAGATGACTCATTTACTTTTAGATAGTATATTGCCACAAATGCACACATTTGATACTCAACCAAAACATGTACAGTGCTTTACAGTAAAAGGAAACTGTATTATAAAAAATAATGGGTTTCATATTGTCTGTTGTATGCAGGTAGAACTGAAACATGAAAAATTAGGCAGTTTTTGTAATGCCATCAGCTGTTAGTATTATGAAAGTTGTTGTGCCATGACTGTTTAGATTCCTATTGGATAGAAAACATGCTCTAGTGCTTTAAAAGAATGATTTGATTTTGAGATGGGTTTGCCATGTTTTGATAGATATAGTGTATGTAGAGAAAGTTTATTCTGCATTTTGAAATGTAGAGTTGGTGTTAAATGAACAAAATGTGGTTTTAAGCAGAAATTGAACTATTAAGCTTATTGTGCGATGTAGGTGTGTTGCTGTGTTAAGAGTTTAGAAAAAGTATCTTAAGTATAGGTAAACGCTTGTTAGCAATTGTAAAACAAATTGTAATAAGCCTTGCATTCCCTGACAAATGACATGGGGATTACAGCTGAATATAGGAACACACATGAGCTGGGCAGGCCCTTGTTTGAACCAATAATCAGCATTAATCTGGGAGTAAAGGATACATCCAGATGCAGCTGGGTGTATATTGTGTGTCGTATATGGATGTGTGTTACAGCATTCACTGATGTAGTTTTGGATGTTTGAGCTGTCTCAAACACCTGTTAAGGCCATGCCCTACCCCCAACCTGCCAGAAACTCATTTCCACATGCGTGTATATGTTTTCCCTTCCATTTTTAATTAGAAAAGATAATAGTGATAAAGAGCTCCCACACTGATTCTTTTTGTCATCCTCATCTCCCCCTCTGTCCTCTTTCCAGGGCAAAGTCAGACAGTGATTCATTCCCACTTATGATCACCTGGCTGAGTTTTCTGTCAACACTCATCAGATCACTCAAACCCGTACTCAGACCCACTCACGTTCACCATTCCTTTGACATGAATCAGAGGCTGGATCAGCACTTTGTTCTGATGGCGTATAGACTGCATCCATATTGACATGAGAAGAGAAGAAGCTCCTTTTGTTGTAACAGACTGCGAATGATGTCATATAATGATGATACAGATGGAGAAGCGGCTTTTGTTTATAGAAATAGTGATGCACAGACAAACAAACAGCAAGCCCTACACACACACACAAACACACACACACACACATGCTCAGGTATACCCACTGAACAACATAAACATATGGTTTTAATACCTTTAAATAGTCAGTCCAGTCCAGTGTTTAAGACATCACCACAGGATGTGTGTGTGTGTGTGTGTGTGTGTGCTTAATACCACATAGGAATGCATGTGCCACAGCTGGGAGGTCAATCGTAGAAAGCGGACAGAGTCCCCTCATAGAAATAGAAGCAGTTCTGGATTACTAATAGGATTCTAATTCTGATTCCATGATTCTATCTACCACAGGACTGGTCAGACCAGAACAGTGACTTCATGTTCTATGTCTGTCTCTTTAGATGAGTTTCCATCCAACTATTTTCTTTCTGTTATTACGATGTTCTGCATTAGAAAAGTTGATTTGAAGTACATTATACTATAAACAAAATGTCATGGGCTCAGATCGAGCTTGCAGTTTGTGTCACGTCACTGCTGACAGAGCACCATTAGCATTCAAAATGAATGCTAATGGTTCTAATACAAAATCTGGTTTGGATGTCAGAAAATGTCCCAAATACGTTTTACTAGTATTACCAAATCCACTGTCTTAACAACACACAGACTAGTAAAGGTTACAAGAAACAATTTCACAATTATAAAACTTCAAATATATTCTTCTGTCACTTTTGGTTCCTCTTTTGAACAAATGCACACACACACACACACACACACACACACACACCTCCTTGTTCGTCTGTTTTGGCTTTTATGTTGGTTCTCATGATGCCCATGTCCCAGTCTAACTGAGGATGTTATTGTAGAAACACCAAACTGACTTCCCAGCTGTCTTTCCAGTCTTTACAGCACTGTCTGCGGTCATCACCAATAGCAATGAATTTATGTAATCTGTTTTGTGAAAAGCTGAAGGCTCATATTGCTACAGAAAGGGACATTTAGTTGTCCACAACTTGTTGGGGACTTCAGTATTTTCAGTTTAATGAACTGTAGATAAATGCAACCATTCCGCTGTCTGGCATTGCTATCTGCTCAATCTTTGTGGTGAAGTTGTAGTCTCAACTTGATTAAGATGAATATCTTTTGTGAACCTTGATGCTCATAATGTCTGCTCAAAGCTGCCAAGCATCAGGATGAATCACCAGTCATGATGCCTGATCAGAGGTCCAATCATCTTTCTATCCATCCATCATTTTTTGTATGCCCTGCAGCATGCCACAGCTAGAAAATACTTTCCATGTGTTTATCTGAATGATTAGCTAACAGTTATGTTCAAGTAAATGTATTTCTCATCAATTTATTTGTGTTGTCATTTCTCATAATGTTGAAACTGTACCTTTATGTTTGGAATTGGATAATAATGCATACAGTAACACATTTGGAAAAAATGATCTGGCAGTTTTATCAGCAACTATAATAAGTTACAATATGCATGTCTTACACCCGTGGATACCATAGTAGTAATGTTTCTCCCTGAGGATAAGAGTGAGACTAACTGTAAGACAGCCACACAAGTATATACACCTAATGTCAGACATCTGCTACCGAGGTGATTACTAAATCTCTTTGTCTCTCTGTGTGTATAGGTGGGGGGTGTATTTTGGCTCGGGGACACTGGGATATGTATCTGCCTGACTTTGCAATCTCCACTTTCTGTGACTCACTGCCCAGAAATTCACTCTGGTAGGTCTACACACACACACACACACACACACACACACACACACCCACACACACCCACACACATATACACAAGCAGACATGACAAATATTGGGCTTCCACCAATATGAGCTCATTGAAAAACAGCTGCCATTTGCGCAGAGGTCAAATGAGGGGGAAAGCCTTGTATGTCTTACTGCCTAACCTGTACCCTTATCTGACTCTCTTCCTATATTTATGTCTATACAGCCTGCCTGTATCTCAGTCTCACTCCCTTTTTCTGTCTGTCTATCTGATTTTAGTTAAAGAATAATTCTGGTTTAGTACAACTTTGATCTTAACCATTGTTTAAATGGTGACGTCTTTACAACAAAACCAAGGGGACAAGAAACATGAGCACTCAAATTATCATACAGATTGTAAACAAGCCAACAGTTTGACCAGATTATAAACTACTGCGTTTTAACATAAAACCAAAGGTGAGTGCACCACAATGATAGGTGTTTTCAATGGACAGTTTCCGTAAAGATTTTATTGTTCGTCTTTGTTTTCTCTTCCAAATACATTTGGCTGACCAGTGGATTTGTTTAAAACTTGTACATCATATAACTTCTAGCATTTCTTATCCCATTTTCTTTTTTTTAACTAATGTTGCTGCATTCCCAGAACTCTGCAATTAACTTGGCAAGTACAATTTAAAAAGTATTGTCAAGATAAAAAAAAGTGATGGCCAGATAAATTGTATTAAACAAGGGTTATCTTTTAAAGCGGCTGCAATCTATATTTTCATATTAACCATTGATCAAATGAATATGTGCAATGCAAAAAGACGTCACTCTCACTGCTTTCGTATGTCATTTTTGGTCAAAGCAGGCAGTTTTTAGTGAAAAACCTCTGACAAGCCTACTGTACACTATCTAGTTGAATAGCTGGTGAACATAGTAAAGCATTTAGCAGCTAAAAAGCCTGACATTTCTCCCAGGAGTTGGTGGAGACCAAAACAGAGCTGAAAGAGAGTGAATATTGGATTTGTCTTTCTTTTTCATTTGTAGGCCTGTGTGTGTGTGTGTGTGTGTGTTTTGTTTGAATGCATTACAGTTGGCTCGGCATCCTATCTGACTCAAAACCTTTCTCCTCCCTTCCCTCTGGGAGGAGACACACACACACACACACACACACACACACATACACACACACATAGAGGTAGGCCCATCAAAAAGAAGGCTTTTCCCAGTGCGGTATGGTTAAATGATAGAGCATGGTTGGTTAGGAAGAGGAATGGAGGGCACAGAGGAAAGTAGAGTCAGCTGCTCTGACATGAAGGCAGAAAGGGAGTGATACTAAAACCACACCTAGAAGCCCATGAGGAGAACAAGTGGTGAATAGATGCAGATGGAAAAAATAGTTCGAAGGGGCTCTTATACACTTCAGATTGAATTTTTTTTAAGCAAGGCATCTAAAAAACCTGAGAACCCATGCTGTGTTATCATGTGAAAACCTCATGACTGCTCATTTTAGCGCTCAAAATCAATTTTTTTTCCTCAACCAGAAACTCCATGTTGTCCATTTTTGAGCAGATTGACTATTTGTTATTTTTAGTATTTTCTTTTAAAGCCAGCTGCATGAATTCTAAATGACACATGCATTGAACTGTTTTTTACTTTTATACTTGAAATTCTGGTCTGTGTATTATTTTAAGACGGATGCCGGGAACTTGGACATGTGTGTGTGTGGTGAGGTGGGAGTCATCTAAAATCCCCTATAAACCCTCATTTGTCCACAAACCATGTTTTTTTTATTCCATCACTATCCGTTCTGTCTGTTAAACACTCTCTTCTCTTTCTATATCTAAGTCCCTCTCTCCACTCTGTGTGAACTCAAATAAGTGTTGATACAAGACTCATGTGTATGAAACCCCCCTCTAATGACCCACAGTGGGATCGGACTGTTTAAGACAACACAGCGAGGGAGTCTTTGGTTTTGTTATTTCTGGCTATAATTCATGAAGCCTTTAGCATCATAAATGAACCATGACTCGCTCTAGGGCCCTCAAAAGGCCCTCACATGCACTGACATCATGTTGGACTGAAACTAAGGGGAGTTTACATGTGAGATTGAAGAATAGTTCAGGAGTTCCAAAATCACTGGATTCAATACTTTACTGCCAACTTGACCGTTGCTACGAATCTGTTTCTTTTCATCTCTTCATTACACCTTCTTTAAATCGGCTATATAAACAAAATTGTTTGCCCACAGCCATGATTATCAGTGTCACAGGGTCCTTAACACAGGTTTTTGTTTGCAGCCCCTTAACTCACTGACTCCAAGACTATTTATTATTTTGTCCATGGAAAACAGGATGTTGTCTTTCTTTTTTGGCATCTCCTAAGAAAATATGACACTGCTCAATATTTCCCGCTGTACACCTTTTGTGTCTCTCTTGAACACAAGGAAAGTTGGAAGGCCTCTCTGAACTCCATATCTTTGTCTGAAAGACTGATAACAAGGAAGAGGGAGCGATGTGGGCAGGCGGAAGACGAAATTAGAGAAGAGCTGGAGGGAGGAGGGAGAGGAGGTGAGAGGAGAGGAAATGACTGAGGATAAGATAGTGCTGAAAAAGAACGAAAAAAAGGAGGAGGAGGAGAGACCTGGTTGTGAGGGATGAGAAAGACGGGTAAAGGGGGAGGAGAAGGAGGAGGAGGAGGAACGGACTCTGATATACAGATTGTGGATAGAGGACTAGTCTGGCAAACTTCCTGCCCTGTGACAAGGGGAGAAAGCCAAGCTCTGTCTCATGCTCTTTTTCGTTCTTTCTTTGGCCCTCTGCTCGCTCAGAAAAGCTGCCAAGTTCAACTGTACTACAACCCTCCATCTATCTCTCTTTTCTCTTGCTTGCTTGCCTGGTAATCATCTCATTTCTCTTTTGTATCTGCGTCATCTGAAAATGGGTTCTCCTGAGGGCTGCATGATGATTTTAGGTCAGTGTAATTATGCTCATTAGGGGCGGTTACACTTACATCTACTGTCTGTGCGTGTGTGCATATGTTTGCTGCTGGGTAAAAAACCTGGCAACTGCAATAATTCAGCCCTGCTGCTCTCACCTGAATGCACACAATATGTGTGCTATTTTTCATAGATTTCCGAGTATGTAAAGAAATGAAAAAGTACAGTGGATGTCACTTTCAGATTAGGGTTCAATTAACATAATGTCTGGGCTGCGGAAATGGTTTGTGTTTGTTTGTTTATTGTGGAGAGGATAAAGCCACTGAGAGAAACAGGAGAAAGGGTGAGAGAGAGAGAAATCAGGAGCAAAGGGGAGGAGACGAGTAGATTAAAAACGAGAAAAAAGATAAAACGTGACAAATTAAAGCGGCATCTGTTTCTTTTTGATGGGAGGAAACTCTCCAAGGGGATGTCTGTTTTCTGCCTAGCAACCCCAGTAGAAGGCTAATTAAATGTTTATCTCAATTGGCTAATGGCCAACTTGTGAGGAGATGGTTTTCTCAGATGACACACACACACACACACACACACACACACACACACACAAATACACGTACACATTTTCCATGAATCTGTTAAGACCAGATTCAATTCTTCTGTTATCATGATGTACTAACTGGCTGAGACACACAGACATGCAGAGTGCCAGTTGACACACATACAAATGACACACACACACACACACACATAGTCTTCCTCGCAGAGCATGTTTTATTATAGTGACTGTAAGGCAGATACAGTGATTAGAGGTTTCAGCTAGAGGATGAATAAAAACACGGTGGCTCTCAGATCATCTCGGGTCATCCAGAAGGAGGAGGATGAAACTTATTCCACACAAGAAGAGGAACAGACAATGAATACAAAAATGGGTGTGGACAGTGACTGAAAGAAGCAGAGGAGAGACAATAAATAGAGAAGTGTGAAAGAACTTCACAGGAGCAATAAACAAGCAAGAGGAAGGAAATTTATAGTAGAAAGAAAAAGAGGATGAGAAAAGGGAGAAAAACAGATGCTTGAGAGGGTAGACATAGAAAGGGGAAAGCCAAACTCCTCTGCCAGACAACTTTGACACATTTCCAGTGCCTCCCCAAAAGTCACTGGAGTCCTCCTGGGTGGCTGTGTGGTGATTATAAATGTGTGTAATGTTGTGGTTGGCGGTGGTGGCAGTTTCCATCAAATGTGAGCAGGGAAGTAAAATTGGACAAGCTGAAACATGTATCAGGTGCATTCTGATGCCAGATGTGCACCTCAGTTAGATCCCGACACAATATGGGCATATCTAATTATCAAACACTATAACTGTACATTATAGCTATATAAAACAAGTCCTTTCAGGTTTTTGAGTGTGAGTTGGAGGGTTAAGTAAGAACAAGTTTGCCAGTATCCCTAAAGAGGTGCATCTAACTTTATTCAGAAGCAAATGACTTCTAACAAAACCCTATGATGATGTTATTGTTGGATCATCTGGAGGGGATGCTTGCTAAAAAGTTGAATGAGCTAAATGGGAAAACTTTTTTTGTGAAAAACATGTGAGCCGGCCCGGGAATCAGGCCTGGAAAAGATAGAAGTGGGACGTGTGAGAAAAAGAAAAAATTCTTTTCTGAAGAAACCAGTGAACATTATATAATTAATAGCTGTTACAACATGCCTTGGTCTAGTCTTAGGAAGTGTGTCTGCTGTATGTCTGTTTGCTTCAGTCCTCTGGTCTTCAGCATGGCACCATATAGTCACAGCCAGCCTCTCCCATTTGTTCTGCCTCTCGTGTTTCCCACACCTCTCTGGAGCCATGAGAGAAGGAAAAACTAGAAGAGGACAGACTCATTGTGAGCAGTACGTGCACCGATCTGCAAAGAGTTCTTCCACACATTAGCTATTGCTGTAATGTTAGTCGACCCTTCCTGCAAGTTTTTACATGTTTTTGTCGGGAAACAACTGGACAAATGCTGCATTTTAGGTCGTGCATTCAAGTATGGTGGAACTATGCAACGTCATGAGGAGATGTGATGTGAGGCGATGTAGGTTAACGTGGGCGCTGTGATTTGAAGTAAAGCAAACAGGAGCTCTCTGAGGTCAACTCGGTGTGTCAGGGCTTAGACAGAAGTGCTGCAGGATTCTGGGTGCCATTTGGGGCAGGCCATTTCTCTCGTCTGGGTCTTGGAAACAGAGCAGACAGAGTGTGTGTAAATATGTACTTGAATAATAAGCTAATTTGATCATCATTGCATGTGTAGGATCCTCTACCAACATATCTCATCATTAAATCAGTTAATGTTATCAGTTGCCTGTGCCAATACTGTCTGCCAAAACCTTTTTGAGATGCTTTTGGCTTTTATTGTTTTTCTTTCTTTGCTGTTATGGGAGTATTTTACAGTATCTCTGACTCTGAAGGAAAAGAAACCATGGAGCAGCTCACTGGACTGTTTGTACAGCCACTGTTGTGTATTTATAGACTATTTCAAGCCCATACAATTACACATTAGAGGAAATTATGTTTTGATAATCCCCAAGTATTTGAGGGTTACTTTTGACATATAAGATAGATATACATTTTTGGATTGCATCAATGACCAATGTGGATGTTCACAGTGTGTGTGGTTTTCTCTTTTATAATTTGGATAAACCGCAGTTGGTGGGCAAAGCGAGAAGTTTGTTTTCAGAGTGTCATTTTACAGTGGACATACAGTATGTTGTTTAAAAAAACAAAGTGATAATGTTGCAATGCCTGAGGCACGTATACACACACACACACACACACACACACACACACACACACAAACATCCAGAGCAGCAGACTATGTCCATCTATGGTGGGGAAAATGTTCCAGCATCCACAGAATGTGAAACTGTGGTGAATCATTGTTGTTTCTCTAGAATTTACTCTTGTGTTGGTCGTTAAACTGCTCTAACGGTCACATACACACAAAGAAGATATCCTGGTATTATTGGGTTCATCCGATACGGCCAAGAAACTTCAAAAGTTATCAACTCTTTCAGTATCACAGTCTGCAGTAAGAAAACATGAATGACATCATAATATGCAGTGACAAAGCAAAAAACACACTGTGTTGGTTCACCGATTCAAAAATAAGGGGCTTTAATTGGAATCGGTGAGTGGGGTATGAGTGTGAGCCACTGGCAAATTCTTTCCTACTTTTTCCTTCTTGATCTCATCTATTTTACTGTATCAATTACAGATGTGATACAGAAGGTACCAATTGTTTCTTTCTTTTTCTTTCTTCTTTTTTTTTTTGTATTGCATTACAAAACGTATTATTATTTTGTGGATACATGGGTCACACATGTATTTTAAAATGTGTAAGAAACACTGCATAACTCCAATTAGAATATAATAATATAACACAATATGGGTGGACCCAACAGGACAATGAATCAGTTTTTGTTGCTTAAGAGGGGACTTTTGGGAGGTGCGAAATGTCTACAAAACAATGACAAGCGTATTTTTGATTTTATATTTGAACCTACTTGCCTTAAGTGCATGATTAATATACTGTAGATGGATTTTAGTGGACGCATTGACCCATGTTTTAATTTGTGCCCAGTCATGCCAGTAGGAACATGCCAAAGCTGGTTAAAACTAAATGTGTATGGTTATCTTACCACTGATTTGCCCTTTTTTGGTTCATAGATTGGTTTAGTGATAAGAAACGGCAACATTTCACAATAATATTATTTTATTTCAATGAATTTGCAGCAATCAGCGCATGACCTCGATGGTGGTAAAGTAAGTGAGTAAATTTGCCCTAGATTTTACGTTGAGTTGAAGTTTGGTCAACTTTGACACGCAAATCTTCACAGTTCAGCAATGACCTTTGAGAGAAGAAAGAGCTAAGCAGAAATAGAGGAAATTACTGTACCTTGTTAGCTGTGTTGCACCATTCACTTTTATTTAACCCCCCTCTACCACAGTATAAACTCAATGGTACAACTATGCAACTATACTTTTTACGCTTGGAGTGGCTCAAAACTTCTATTTGTAGCTGTACGTGGTCCTCACAGCTGAGCTGAGTCATCTATGATGTGGCATTTGTCCCTTCTCATTTTCCCGTCTCTCTGCACCATATATTTTCAGAAGGATTAATAAAGAGCTCTAGGAGAGTGGGCTGCCTGCCTTAAGTAACACAGTCCCTCTTCTGTTCTGGTAGCAGAGCAGATATTTGAGGGCAGGTCACTGCTCAACATCAAAAGCACTGAACTGATTTATCTGTCCTGGTTCAGTGGACAGGTAGCAAAGGAACAGAGGCTCTTCTAATAATGTAGCCCCTCTTAAGACATGAAAGGAACAAAACCTTCTCTTGATCTCTTCTATTTACTGCACACATGTACACACACGTATACTTCTTTACTTTTATGGTGTAAATCCTCCTCCTCAACAAAGATCTAAGCATACAAAAATTCAAACAGTTGAATCCTGTTCAAACGCAATGAGGACGGGATTTGTTATGATAGCACAAATCTTTATCCAATTATTCGGCCTTTCCTTCCATCCCTTTTGCCTCTCAGCTCATATACATTTCCTTTTTCCCCTTCACTGTCTTCTTCCTTTCTCTTTCTCACCAAACAAAGATTTCATTACTGTTCATGGCATATCCAGATGTCTAAAGTAACTGAATACTTAACAGTTTCACATCCAGCACTTTTTCTTTTTAGTTCATTAAACTACGTAAACACTTGACATTTGATCACATTTACTGTATCATGAATGTGATGCCCCCCTTAGCAGCACAAACAAACTCTCTCTCTCTCTCTCACACACACACACACACACCCATATTAATACATGTTACATCAGCATGAACAGACACTACCTCTCTCTCTCTCTTCCCCAGCTAGTTAATGTCTTTCCAATACTACTAGAGTGTCTAGTGCAGTGCTATAGAGCCATCTGGAAGTGTGCGTGTGTGTGCGTGCATGGTTATCCATGTGTATGCATTTCCCAGTCTGTTTCCAGTCATTGGTTTCCACTCAAACCAAACCGACTCATGCAGGTTATGATGTAACGCTTAAATTCAGAAAGAGGTAGACAGAAAATAGGGCTGCAATTTCACTTTGTACTCCTTTAACACACAAACCCTATGGATGCCATAGGGTACTGAACACAGGGTCAATACCAGACTACGCGTAGGTAACCTTAAGTCTGCAACATTAACATCATTAAAATATAACTACATGGTGATAGTATTTGTATTTAGTTTGAGAGGCTTTCAGCATTGTAAAAACAACATTTTAAAACACTCAAAGGCAGAAACAGTTTTGATATGACTAGATAATGCACAGAACACACAGTGTTTTTAAGAAAGTAGTTCCAATGAAAACTGTATACAGTGAAGTCTGTGGATTATCCAGAGTAACAGGGACACTGTTTCTGAAAAGACATGTTGCTTTCGAGTTTTCTTAAATATTGTTTTTCAGTGCTTCAATGCTAATCTCAGAGATAGATATATCAAAACCTGGGCAAATAAAAACTACAGGTAAGTGATCAAACTGTCTCCCACAGTGACTACAGTGTTTTTATACTGGACATTTAGGCATGCTGGGTTTGAGCATGAATTTGTGTTACTGTTAATACTGAACGTTATCGGGTCTTTACAATAAAGAGGAGTTCATCTAAACAAGAGAAGTAAATTTGTGTTGTCGTCAAAGGCTACTGCAAGCCACTACAAGCAGTCAAACCAGCATGCCTCTAATCAAAAAACCTGTGCAAAGTAAGTACAGAGAGAGCGAGGGGGGATGACCTGTTTTGACCGAGTCACCCCAATACACCACTGTCGACCATTACGATGTGTTAAATAGCACCTTTAGCCCACAGGGTAAAGGTGCAAGGTGCTTCTATAATTTAGAAAAAGCACCCACAAAAATGAAGAAATTTAAAAATGATGTTACCAAAACATGTTTTAGTCTATTGTGGCTCATCAACAGTTGTGTTGTGTCACCTATAAAGCGTAGCTCTGTTTTCCCTTGTGGCTGAGGGATGGAAAAAATGGGATGTGAGAAAGGAAGCTATTCCTCCACCTCTGATCCCACGTCGCAGTGTTCAGCACATAATGCAGTCATGATACTTAACTCTGCTTTGAGAGCATAAAACACACAGTCAAATAGGTTCCCTCGTTGCTTCGTCCAGGACACAACTCTTCCCAAACATCTCCATCTGTAGTTATATACCTCTAATTAGAACATGACTGTGTATGAGTCAGACGTTTGAGGGAAGTCATCATTTCCCAGCTCTCCTGGCTTTCCATGCCCTCTGTGCTTAGTAACTGTTTTTCTAGGATATTATAATGACTCAACCAAAGACATTTATGCACAGTCCAGATGGACGTTTCTTGGCTTTCTTAATTCTCCTTCTTAATTTTTCATTTTTACCTCATTCTTTCACTTTTATCTCCCCACAATTCTTTCATTCTGTTTGGTTCCCTCCCCTCTTTCCTCTCGGAGCTATTCTGAGATCAAGTTATGACTCTGGAATTCCTTAGCAGTGTTATGGGGTAACCATGGAAACCCTGTATCTCCCTTGGTAACTAACATTAGATTTATACATTTACCATCATATAATCACGAGAAAATGGCATCAAATCTGGCAACTGCCACTACATATTTTTTTCTTACTTATAGCTAACAATAAAATATATTTTAATTGCCTATAGGTTTAAAAAATGTAATGAGTCTGGTTGTAGAAGAAATTAGGCCTAAGTTTCTGCCCTGAAAAAAATATGAAAAAACACTACATTTACAAGAGGGGAATGTCATTAATGCTTTTTTCTTATTTCATTATTTCTTGCATAAACCATGTTTAGAAACGTGCACATACACATATGTGAATGAGGATGTTTAGCATTCCCAGGTCATACAGGGGACAGACGGGTCATACAGGTCACTGTCTGGGCTCATACATCTTTCTTAAGTAGTCCAAAGAGCACTTTGTCCATTCAACCACCGATACATGGTAACATTTTTCAATCTGTCAAGACATTTACAAGCCAAACCCCTTCTTTCCTCTATTTAGCACAACAACCAAAGGCAGGAAAAGTGTTTTACTCGTATCTGGGAGATATTTCGTATTTTTTGGAAATGGACACCTAATCTGGAACCAACACAAAAAAATACACCAGAGGTTGATTTGTGTTCCCAGACCAGTACCCAAATTTCAAACATGGGCCCAGACTTACGAAAACAAGTACTTCTGCCATATATAGTGATGATGCTTCAGAGAAGCCTTTCAGCCTGGGCACATGAGTTAGGAAAGTGTTTTTCCAGAGTCTGGGTCTGAACTAAAATCGGGGTAATGGTAAGATTAAAATTAGACCCCAAGTTATCTTTTGACATGGTATGCGTAATGGTCTATATCTTTTCCACATTCATTAAATGCCTTAAAAATAGCTGTTTAGGATTTCTGCAAACCTATGATACAGCTCTAATTAGAATGTTTCCCAAGTGAAAATGTCACTAAAATCCAGTCATAATGACTAACAGCTTCTCTCTGTGAACGTTAGCACCACCCTCAAGCAGCCCAGTAAAGATTGCATCACTTTACAGTTTTTTACAATCGCTAACATCCTTTTGTCCAATCTGTAGTCACATTTTCAAAACTCTAAACAGAATTAGCACAACATCTGTCTGTTGTGGACCGTACCATTACACAATTCATGTGGTTTTCACACAATATGCAGTCAATTAACACATTTCTAAAATGCTTACATTTTATTTACATCTCATTACTAAATAACCCCCCGACTCACCCGTCCTCAACTCCATTGAGGAATTTCTGCCTGGAGGTGGAAAGAATATGATGATCGGCCACATGACCAACTGTCCCTCCTTGATGCAATGGATGCCGGTTGCAGAGATGTCTCAGCTGAAGACTGCCAGGATGGATTGGTGCACAAGCAAGAGGCAACATAACATGTGATGCGAACGAGAACATGTGGCCAAATGCTGAAGATTGTATAGATTAGAACAGGACTGTGCATTTTATGTGTTTTTTTCCCTTCAGTCTTTTTTTCTTTTTTTCTTTTTACTGTATTTTTGGATTTTATTTTTAGACATTTGTAACCAAAGGCCATGTATGTTGGATTTTTGGTTGATCACTGGCAGCAATTTCATGTTGCTAATTTAATGTTGCTGCGAGGCAGTGCTGTAAATCCATTTGATCATTATTAGATGCAATATGTGTGTTCAGTGGCCCTTACGGAGGGCTGCTGGGTGGAGAATATGCTTTCATGGTTCTGTTAAGATACAGAACAATTCGCATCTGTCTGTGAGATCTGTTAGCTGTAACACACACACACACACACACACACACACACATACATAGAGAGAGAGAGAAACCAACATACCCCCTTGTGACTTTTAACTTCCTCCCATCCAACTTGGGGTCCCTGCGGGGGTCGACAGCCCAGTGCATTATGGTCTGTCACCAGGAGATAAACCAAATGCTGCAGCGATGACATCATCTGTCTGTTTATTTACTGGGGGCGAGGGGGGAGATAGAGAGATGGGATGAAGGAAGAGGGAGGGATAGGTACATTTGAGAAAGACACAGAAAGACAGAGGCAGTCTGAAGCTGAAGTAGAAAAGAGAAAAAATGAGACAGGATGCATTCATAAACCCTGAATAAGCAAGTTTAACCCACTTTACGTTTGTTTAGCCCGCAGTATTTTCACTGAATAATCAAACACTCACAGTTTGCACTTGCTGGCTGTTTGCTTTTAGAACACAGCTGCTTAGTCTATGGATGAGCTTTTCAATTAAGTGCAGCTTCCATCTGTGTATTATTCTTTGAAGTTAACAGATACAATATGTCAGTACTGCTTTGTTTAGTTTGTTTCGTACATCTCCAAAAGCCATCTCATTCAGGATCTCAGAAAACACACGTCTTCTCTTCTGGTTTCTGCTTTTGGCGTTTTACAATCAATGATATGCTTTTGGGAAAAGTCATAAAATAGTTTGGGGAGACAGCTTTTGATAGCTGTAATATTGAACGTATGAGGTTCCTCCAAAAAAGACACATTCGAGCCAATGGCAGTATTGTTTTTCTACAAATCTATTACAAGAACACTTTATGCTGCATAATCAGAAATGGTGACATAGAATCACAGAAAGCAAGAAAAAGATTCTTACAGGCAATGGATACAAGAAAAATACCATTGACAGCATCTTCAATGTGTACATTAAAAGCAAGTTATGCTAAATTATTTTGTATTGTGCCTGACGGTCTTAAGATGTGCATCAAAATAGTCAACTTCAGATTGTAGCTTTGAGGTGGGAACTCACAATGATGTCAGTCCCTAAATTAGAAGGTCAAGTCAGAAAGATGAGAGACTAGGTGGAATAAGGGTTTTGAATTGGACTAAAATGTACATTAGTGCACATGTATATGTCTTAATCACCAAATTCCCCATATGAATGCTTTTGAAACAGCCTTTGTCTTGTAATGTTATGCATAGAATGAATGAATAAACGTTTTAAGTTGTCACAGCAGAGACTCAGACAGCAATCAAGTTACATATGTCACACTTTCCACATGGTTGAAAACCAAAAAAACATCCCTCTTTCCCGTGAAAACAAAGTGGATGTGGTCCATGAGGTGTATATGACACACTTGGAAGTTTCCTGTCTATTCGTAATAATTCAATGGTTAGAGATCTGAATCACCCATATCTGTGGCGTACTGTATCTAATGGATGTGGAGGTGGTTATGGGCCATGTTGCTCTCACGCTCTCTTGGGCTCTCTGCTGATTTTCCTGCACGTCTCCAAAGCAAAAAGGCTATGAGTGAGGTCACACAGCGGGGGCAGATGTCAGAATCTCCAGGGGGTGGCACCAGCACTAAAACGTTTTAATTTATCAGCTGTTTTTTTTGCTCATTTGTTTGCTTGAGCAGAGCAACATCCATATAATCTACATCTGGCAATAAAACTAATTTTACACAAGTAAAATATGCATATTTAGGCACGGAAATCCTTCATCTGTGATACTGGGAGACAAATGTTGACAGTAGGTGCTCCTGTGGCTACCGAAAGGACAATAACAGGACAATAATTTAGTTGCACAATGATTTCAAACCAGGTCTGAACAGTTATAAATACTGAGATACTTTTGAAGATATCCAGAACTAATCCAGCTAAGAAAAGTGCAGGGTCTGAACTCCTAATCACTCCATCTTTCCTCACTCTGTGACCTCATCTCCCTGGAGGAGGGGGAGGAAGAAGAGAGGAAAGCAGGGGGGGAGGGAAACAGAAGAGATGTTGACAGAGATTACTTATTTGTTTGTTTCTTTTGTATAATTCAAGTTTTTTTTTATAAGACACATGTAAGAATTCCTTATTGTACATTAAATGCACATAGTGTAGACTGAATTCAAGATCTACGGATAAATACTTCAGGTAAAAAAATGGATTTGTCCAATACAAATTTGGTCATAACTAAATACCTGCAAAACTAATGACATTCCCATCAGCCTCAACTACACTTTGTCTACTGTGCTAATTAAAAAAATACCAGCAAACACGCTAAACTAAAATTCCACTGTGGGATGCAGCCCCCTTGTTGACCCATTACAACATAATTGGCCTTGAAATGTAGACTAGAAAGAAGCAGCCCCTGAAATAGGACACACATATACAGATTAACTGTGTTAAAGGGCATGACACAGTATACTAGCTCTCTGTATGCATTCCCAATCATCGTATTATATCGATACAAAACAGTGGAACTTAGGGAACTTTCTGGCAGAGACCTTATTACACTTTCCATTTTATTCACTACAGCAAACACCACACTACTAAAGTAAGCTTAGTGAGATAAATGGATGCAAAAATAAAAGGTACATCAGACACATCAGGACATTACAGATGCAGAGGAATGAATACGGGAATACGGTATAAAAGGAAGGCTGGAAAAGAACAGTGTAGGACAAGAAAAGCCAGCCAGCAGAGACTCCTCTGGGAAGGTGCATTATGTGAAGAATGGCCAATTATTCGGAGCAAGGACGAGACCTCGTGATGCTTGATTACAGTGAGAAAGAGAAGAAAGACCAGACAGAGACCTAAAGTGTTAACAGTAACACGTAACATTTTGAGACGGTTTGGAGAATGGCTTCGAAAGAAAAAGTTGGATGAAAATGTGCAGCAGCTGCACGGAGACACTGCAGTTGTGACCTTTTCCCTCACCCCTGTTCTCTCTCTCAGGATGATCATTCTAAATATGTTGTGTAATGCAGTCACAAAGTTACAGTATGATTTCCACATATCAGCATAAAACTTCACTAGCTCTGCCCAAATTGCTCAACTCTCCATCTTTCCTCTCTTTCACCCACTGCTCTCCCACTGACTGAGGATTATTCATACCTTCCACAGACTTAGATTTCCATACTTTTGTTTCACTTTTTCTTTCAACTTTAACTTTCAGCTATTCAACTTTTTTCCCCCTCCTGTCCCCAATTTCGTTCATGCACTCTCTCTGTCGTCTCACTTTAGTTCCTCTTCTTTTCTCCTCCCAGTTCAGGATTCGTTCCAAACATCCAAAACAAGACTCAGTCTTATCTAATCTGTTCCAGTGTCTGCAAACCTTCTTTTAAATCCCAGTCGGGAAGTTTACTGGAGACAAAAGACAGAGAAATGCTTGCATTGTTTCATAAAATCGAGAACAAGAAGCTTTTACATCCTCTGCATAAGGCCACACACGGTGTAGGGTTTAATGCAGCTACACTCAGTACAGTCTCATTGCTTTTTTGTTGTCTGTGACCATCTCTTTCTAGTTCAGGGGTTTGTTGTAAACAACATAACCAAGTTGCATACTGGAAATGAGTGTTGCAATTTAAATGTCCAATAACTACGTAAAATCAGTCTTCATGACCATAACAATGTTTGTGTATTCGTATGTGAAGCCACAGCTGGCAGTTAGCTTGCACAATAACCAGATAACGACTTTAAACTGGGATTTCTGGCTTCATTATCATTCAGCCCAGCATTATAGTAGCATGAGTGGTTTAGAGATTGTAACCACAGGGAAATAATTTCAGTTTGAGGTAGTCCTGTGACGGGGTAAAAGAGAGGAAGAACTGTTGAAAATAAATTATTACATTTATTCGCAAAAAAGCCACTTTATTGGGTTTTTGGACAAACATTGAACATCAAAGTAAATTCTTGTAGAAGAAAAATTCAGAGAGCACTAAAAGAAGCCACCACCCAGTGGAAATATTAAATCTGGTGGTTACTTTGTTTTAATGTAACATAACTATCTCACTACATAAGATTGATATGACTAGGATTACGTATTATTACAGCATGTTGTTTTCCTCTCCTCTGCTCTGAGGCCTGAAGTGGATCGTCCGTCCGCGGTACAAATTGCAATTTTCTGTTGTCACGAGCTCAAAGTTCAAGTTCAACACAGAAACACGATATTGTCAATGTTTCCACGGTAAATGAGAAATGCACACTGGGTGTAAAATTGCTGTCAGTAGTATATCAGATGACCTTCTCACCCCCTCACCTTTCACCACCCAACAAACATGTCCATTTATAGATGAGTGGGTTCTGAAGGTTTGGATTGGGGGGGAAAGACAGCCTTCAAAATGAGAATAAGTTTCACAGGAAGATTATTGTATATGTAGACAGATAGACATAAAGTGGAGCTTCTTTACACAGAAGTGGTCTTTCAGATAGTCTGTTACTGTTACAGTCTGCATGCCAGCCAACAGACTTCCCATGTATGGGACAAAATGTAACAGATGCGTACTAATACTAATGCCGTATCAAAATAAGTATCCCCGCTAACCCATCATTTCCTACGGGTGTGCAGCAAATGCTCAATAAAAGAGAGCGTCAAGTCAAATGTCACGGTACACCCGAATGATGCCAACAAGAAATCTCTCTAAAGCCTTTCAAAATGTGTCTGCGCTCTGCAGATTTCCTGACACACATAAGAAAACCCACATGGCCTTAGTTAGGGAGCCTGCACTCCCTTTTCAACGTTGCTTGATTGACTTGATTTATCAGCTGACTGACGATTAATCTGCTCTAACAGTTGAGCTCATGACAAATCACAGGGGAAATAATGACACCTAGTGTGCTGTTTGTCATTGTTGTCAGGAATGGATCACTCTGAAAGCAAATTTCTCAAGAATGTGAATCACACATGACGTGTCCATGACAATCTGTGTACTATCTCTGGTCCAAAGACTGTATTAAAGTGTCTGCTTCATCATTATGGGGGGCATTTATTTGAAAATAAAATGCTGATACAACCATCAACTCTAACATGGATTCAAGAAAGTCCCATGGCAGCAGTTTCCATTATTATTAAAAAAAGAAATTCACTGAGGAAACAGTCACTGAGGGAAAGTCGGGGACAGATGAAGAGCTCTCCTCTGGCTTTATGTGGTGCTGAAGACTTAAACTGGACAACCAAATTTAAAATGAGCCAATGAGAATGAATCTAGCATGTACAGGAGGGAATAATCCACTGATTGCAACTGCGGAGAAAGGACAGAGAGCGAAATTGACCCCTTGACTTGCACATTACAGAATCTATCTTGTATCACAGAGGGATCATTTCAATGAAACCCCTGGACATATAAACACTTTCCAGACATTGCAACTTTAGGCTACTGGAGACTTTCCAGACACTGACGCCATTGACCTAATTCCTGCAGATCACTACCAGGACTGTGTAAAACCTATAGGCCAATACACTGCATAGCATCAGCCTCCTGTAGCAAGGTTGCGCAGCCTAAATCACACAATAAGGCAGCACTTGACAACAATTTCACTTGGCAACCAAGAGACAGAGCCCTAGATTTTTGATGGTGGGTTTGGATTTGTGAACAATGAAGTGGGAGATGCTTGTCAAAGAAAGAACTGCATTAAAAGAATACATTTTTTTTTTCCAGAGGAACGTGAGGCATCTACACTGTTAGAATGATAAAATAAGAAGCAGCTCTGGCTCCAGTTGTCCTGTTCTGCATAAGTACATGGTGTCAAGCCCAAAAACTTTCACGCACCACTGGGACTCTGCACACACAATTTGGGTAGACGGTTGTACAGGGGGGACTGAGACAAGAGTACAATTATAGGAGTTATAGTTTACAGCTGGTGGATTTGTTCTTTTTTCTCCCTGGATGAAACTGCACGAGAGTAGATGAGAGCAGGACTGCACCCCCCCAACGCGTTTACAGTAAGTGGAAGGGCTGGGGCCATCATTGCACTGTGAAGCTTGTTTACCTCAGCGCTGCAGGTTGCACGGAGACAAACATGGCATTTTTGGAAATAACCTCTCCGTCTCGTCTCATTGTTTAAAGCGGACAAAAAAAAAAAAAAAACAGCGCAGGGAAGTGTTTACCAGCTGAAACGTGCGTAACCACCGCTGTTTGGCAAACGAAGCGGGTCTGCCTCACTCCTGCGCTGCGTGGGTAGTCGGCCTCTCCGTCGGACCTCCCTCCTCCCTGCAGATAAATCACTCCCACACGCGGCTGACCTGCACACTGGGGCCGGACAGCGCAGAGGAGCGGACCGAGCGGGGAGGCTGGGAGGAAAAGAAGGAACAAAAAAAAGAAAAAAAAAAAAGAAGAAAAAGCAAAAAAAAAAAAAGAAGAAGAAAGTTTTGCACTGGAAGCCACTTCTCTCCGTCCCCGGTTCAGTAAGAAAACTAAAAAAAACCCACCCCGCGCGCACGGAGCGCACCTGTGACCGCAGTGACAGCATGTCGGGCGGCACCATGGCCAGGGTGCTGGTGGCGCTCTGCATCGGCAGCGCCGTCAACTGCATGCCCAGAGCGACGCACAGGAGCCGGCGACAAGGGCAGCAGCATCACGTCCCCTCAGTCTCTCAGGGTAAGCTTTTTTTCATTATTTTTTTTTATTTTGTAATAATAAATGGTTTCACGGACCTCGCAGAGTTTGATGGATGGAGTGAGAGTTTACTTAGATCATGTATTTGACTTTTTTCTCTTTTTTTACAATTTTTTTTTTTTTTTTTTTTACTTATTGAGGTAGGGAACAATGAAGGATAACATGACACATCTTTTTTTCAGACCGTGTCCATATTTTAGGGTAATGCCTTGTGTATGGGGTTATAATCAGTT
Organism: Lateolabrax maculatus; assembly: GCA_031216445.1. NCBI lineage: Eukaryota > Metazoa > Chordata > Actinopteri > Acropomatiformes > Lateolabracidae > Lateolabrax > Lateolabrax maculatus. The sequence continues at coordinate 18,630,708 of CM062208.1, read as the reverse complement.
GTTAATCTCTGATCTTGGAGTCACTGGATTAACCTCTACCCCCAAATTGTGTCTGATCTCATCAACTTCATCCGTGTGAGAAGGATCAAAGCCTCAGAGAGAAAAAAAGAAAAGAAATAAAAAGACCTAGCTTCAACTTGAAACTTGGAGGAAAAAAAAGAGAGAGAGACCTGATTCTGGCATGTGAAGTCATGAGATGTGAACAAAGAACATGCCTGGTGGGGGAGAGAGAGTTGAGGTGGATATTTATTCTGCAGCTGATCGGTTACTCAGCCTTGGGGGCCTTTGAAGTCAAGTTAACACACCCAGGGTCCATTTCACAGACATGGGTGAAGACTTGTCCCACAGTGGAATGTTTATTCCAATATAGGGTTTGCTTACTTTGGTACAAAAAAAGCCTTTGTCTTTTAACCAGTACTGCTGGTCTAGTGTTTTATAGTTATGGTTAGGGTTAGAGCCTTTTCCAGTGGCCACATTTGTTTTTCCACTTTGAAAAAGGACATGGTAAGCAGGTACAGTGTTTGTGGGTGTGTGCGGGTGGAGTGTGTTTTTTTTTCCTCTCTCAGATTTTCCCTGTACTGTATGTGTTTTAGTGTAGAAGCAAAGGGGAGGGTGGGCTTTTTATTTGACATCCTGCTGCCTGATTCTAACTTGTACCAAAGCCTCATCAGCTGTATTTTGGTTCGCCTGTCAGATGGTTGTACTGAAAATGGTCAGCACTATGGCTTGAATGACCAGTGGGAACGGCCATATTTGGGCAGCACTCTGATCTGTACCTGCCATGGACTCGCTGGCATCAAGTGTAAAAGCAAACCTGAAGGTTAGTTTGTGTGTATTGTGTGTCCACGAAGCTCATCTTCAGCATAATTTCAAACATCGGTCCATCTTCCCTCTTCCTTGAATAAAACACCCACTTTCCCCATTGTTTTCTCCCTGTACCAGAGGAAATGTGCTACGATAAGATCAACCAGCGGTCCTACACTGTGGGAGAAACCTATGAAAGACCCAAGGATAGCATGATCTGGGACTGTACCTGTATCGGATCCGGGAGGGGCAAGATCAGCTGCACCATTGCCAGTAAGTTTGTGTTTTTGCGTGTGTTTCTACGAGCGCCTGCCCCCAAAAGGAGATGCCATTAACTGTTAACTAATCCCAGACCACACAGCCTCGCTCATGTGTTCCTGTGCGTATCCCTTTTTGCCAGACAGATGCCAGTGAACTGGTACGTCTCCATATCCAACTGGTGCTGTGCAGCTGTAGGCAGTTAGCTGGGTGGTTAGATAATGGGGGGAATGTCTGAGTGTGTGATTCCTTTTTGCTTTTCTGTTTTTTCTTCTCTCAATGCAGAAGCGCACATGCGTATTGGCCTCTCTCTCTGAAATCATCCCTCTTTCCCTCTGTCTACCCAGATCGCTGTCATGAAGGTGGCGCTTCATATAAGATAGGTGACACCTGGAGGAGACCCCATGAAACAGGAGGCTACATGTTGGAGTGTGTCTGTCTGGGTAACGGCAAGGGAGAGTGGACCTGCAAGCCTGTCTGTGAGTCATTCAGACAGCCTCCGACTAACAGATGACTGTATTTACCTGCTTTGAAAAGTGGCTGAATCTCTTGATAGTTTGCCAGAAAATTTGGGATGACGGATTATGACTATGTATTATTTATTCTCTATGTTTTACAGTCAAATATTATTTTTGGGGTTGTGTTTTGTACACAAGGTTTAGTGGAGGGGAAAAAAAAATGTTTGGATTAAGTAGCTCATGAGTGTCTGTTTCCTGCAGCTGAGCGTTGCTATGACAACTCAGCGGGAACATCATATGTTGTTGGGGAGACGTGGGAGAAGCCGTACCAGGGATGGATGGTGGTGGACTGCACCTGTCTGGGAGAGGGAAGTGGACGCATCACATGCACCTCAAGAAGTAAGAAACGCTTTCTTTCAATCTTTGTAGCGAAATGTCACCTCTCCATTTTTACTATATGCCTTACTGGCAGAACTAAAGGCAAAGTGTAGCTTGCGATTTGTTGGGGGATTTTAACAGGCTATGGCGGAAATTGTTTACCAGTTGTGTTTCCAATTAGAATCATTACTTGCATCCTTGATGGAAATGAATGTTGTTCCCTATTGGCTTGTTGTTGCATGCCAGACTTCAGGGTGGCCTTGGCAATTCCTGTAGTAGAGGTCATCAATAATTTGTTATCATGCATGTGTTCAACATGTTATCAACAAAGTTGCAAAGCACAAACGTGGAAACAGCTGGCAGCCAGGAGGAATCATTCCACATACAATCACTGCAGTGTATTCAGCACATTAACATAAAAAAGTTTCTGCGTGTTTCCCACCTCCACACATTTGTACCACATTGCTGTCTCACAGTTTCCATCTATTTATAGTCAGTTCCACTCATTTTCTCCTAGATCGCTGCAACGACCAGGATACTCTGACCTCATACCGTATTGGAGATACCTGGACCAAGACAGACAGCCGAGGCCACCCGCTCCAGTGTCTGTGCACAGGGAACGGCCGAGGGGAGTGGAAGTGTGAGCGACATGCCTCACTTCACACCACTGGCCTGGGTGAGAAAATGATAATGTCCATGTCTCCCCCCCCCCCCCCCCCCCCCCCCCCTCCCTCCTGGGTCTCCTTGTGGGGAGAAGAATGTACACCAGAGACAGATGCTGAGAGGAGGGAGAGATAAGAAGTGCCAAGTGTCCAAGTGTTGAAGCGAGAAAGACGTGTCTTCTAACTCATGATCATGACCTCATGTGAAAGAGAGACGGGGAACAGGGAAATGAAGAGGGAGGAATGAAACATGGGAAAGTTAGTGGGAGAAATGTGCTTGAAGTGGTTTGGAGTGATTATTGGGTGCGAGACAGAAACATATGCTCGCCGTGACACTGGGACAGTAAAAACAGTCAATGTAAGCCAGACATTATTTTATTGTGAATGTTATACGGTTTAACACGTAGACTCATCCATAGAGCTGAACTCCAGTGACAGCTGCATGTTAAAAGAAGTCTATTCTCGTGTTTTAATTAAGGTTTAATTCAAATCAGCCCTCTGTATTGTTTGAGCTACATCATCACTTTAAAAGTATTTTTTTCATTTGGGAAGTTTTGTCTGGTTCTCTGATATTATTGCTGCCCCTGAGCTGAATCCAACGTTACATTTTCAGGCACTGGCTCTCGTGTGATCACTAACATCCAACCTGCGGTCTACCATCCTTCCACTGTGCCCGAGCTTCCCCAGGAGGGACCCTGTCGGACAGATGCAGGACTGACGTACTTCGTCGGCCAGCGCTGGATTAAGACCCAGGGAACCAAGCAGATGATCTGTACCTGTCTGGGCAACGGAGTGAGCTGTGAACAGTGGGGTAAGAAACAGCACGTCACCGAACGTATGAATGCAACGGTTTGAATGCATAGCTGTGTGTTGTCATATGTTTAGTCATATTTACTGTGTTCACGTGTGTTCCTGTCCTCACACAGATGGACCAGCTCCAGTGTACGGTGGCAACTCCGGAGGCCAGCCCTGTGTGATTCCCTTTGTCTACAAGGGGAAGACCTACCACTCGTGTACCTCTGATGGACGCAGTGATGGACAGCTCTGGTGTTCCACCGCCTCTGACTTTGAGACAGACCAGAAATATTCTTTCTGCACAGAGAAGAATGGTGAGCAGATGTGCTGGATGTGATATGATTATGCTTGGGATAAACTTGTTTAATACTATGTGTGTGTACCACCAAACCAATTTTTATGTTTATTGTGTATTTTTAACAGTAATGGTGGCAACACGAGGCGGTAATTCTAACGGTGCTCTGTGCCAGTTCCCCTTCCTCTACAATGGCCGAAACTACACTGACTGTACTGCAGATGGACGTAGAGATGGCATGAAGTGGTGTGGCACCACAACAGACTATGATTCAGAACAACGTTTTGGGTTCTGTCCCATGGCTGGTGAGTGTGTGTGGTAGGCCACACTATATTTGAAATGAAATGATATGTCATTCAAATGTTCATTTGAAAGAAAACAGAGCTTTTAAGAGTCTTTTTCAAACACAGCTGTTTTCAGAATATGTGTTTGCAACAACCAGATGTCACCGTTGTTGAAATGTTTCAGATGTTTAAAGATCTATTCACTTTAGTGTTAAAAAACGGTACATTTTCAAAGGTTAAAAATACTTATTTAATGTGGCTAGATGGCCAAAATAGAGGGAAAATAGTTTTTAAATGTATCTGCATTAGTGGGAATGGCCTGATGAACTGGCTGACTGCAGATCAGCTCAGCAGTTTGCTATCCATAGGGGGGACAATAATGTAATTACCACAGCTAATTGCATTGTCCCTCCCAGTCTTAAGTGAAATGTATCCCCGCCCAGTCTGAATCAAGAGTTATCATGGCCTTTGTATTAAGATTTGATGGGTAACCTTATTTAATTTACATACAAGCTATTATCAGAGTGACTCTAAAAAGGAGTCAGGGCATATGGCACAGACAAAATCTAATTTACAGTTTTTACACCTTTTTATTTATAGCTCGGCCAAATTCACTCTGAAGTCCCTGTTGCCTTTTAAGAGATGTGTCGTTGTGTTGTATAGGTGTCAATTAGGTCCCCATGCATAACAAAAGAGGCTGAAGCCAGTCAAACACTTGGGGGTCATTGACCCAGCACTAATGTCTAAAGGAGTAATGAAATGGTAATGATGATGCCAACGTGCAGTTGAACAAAGAGTACGAAAAATCCTTCGTACTACTGTCTTCATCAAAGTAGGCTTTGGTTTGACTTCAAAGTACACAAATAAAAGATGGTACAGTCGCTTTGGCAGCAGGCTGTAAAATGTGTATGGTACAGAGTGGAAATATCTACAGGACTTATCTGAGATGAAGTGGTCTTTGAATTCTAAGAAAACTGGAGCACTGGATCTATTTTATCTCATAAGAACTTCTCTTTTAACTACTCTTTTTTGTAGTGTGGTAAGACAGATTAAGAAGTTCAAATATTTTAAACTGAAGCTCGGAAGTCAAGGGATTCTGCTGTGTGCAGACGTTTAGATTTGACATATGCACATGTATCCTTGTGCTTTTTTATGATGAACTTAACAAGTACATAGCAAGTGATAGGATAAAGGATTGGACTCTTTTTAAAATGTTATTTCCAAAGCTATGTTTCTTCAGAATTCCTTTATATACCTACTCCAGTCCTGGGACCCACCTTTGGGCCGACACCCTGTTGTTGCAAAACACCCTGTCAAGATTTTAAGGAGAAAAAAACAATGTTCACGCCCTTTAGCCAATGTTAGAGTGTGTCGTCTGTGTTAAACTGAGTCCAGCAGTCAAAGCAGCAAGGGGTCTTTGATATTGACATTAATGACTTCACAGGGATTGCCTAAACAAACATGGCACTTGAGATGTTAACGGTGGTCTTTAAAGAACAGTAATAGCCAGGAGCCTCGTTCTCCTCCACCTCTGATGCAGCTGCATTATGCAAACGGCACCATTTACATTATTAGAGCCACTGTTTTCACTATACCTCAACAACACTGAAAACAAGACCATAATGACTTGTATCAGTCCATCTTTAAAATCAGGGATTTCCATTTTGCACCAAGAAGACTCAAATTCCTCAAATTTAGCCCAATATTTTGGCCCTTCTGCCTGGCATAGAAAAGTCCTGGCTGGGCTCCAACACAGCAGATCTGCCCTTTATCTCCACCTCCACTTCCCTACCTTTTATATGGAAAGTCAAACAGACATGTACACTGGCGTGCATCAGTTTATCAGTCTACTTGCTCTACAGCGTCACCGTTGAAGCAGTGTCAGCATTTAGTATGCAACTGATTTATTGTAAACCCAAACAGAGGAGTTGTAGAAGCACTTTCTTTCCCCCGCACACACACATCTTCACACATAGATGCAGGTCTCTCCCCGTCTCGCCCACCTTCACAAATGTTCCATCTTCCCTGATAAAAACTACTTGCTCTTTTAATTACCGGGGAACATATGGTGAACACACACACTCATACATGCAAGGACACCGACAGCTGTTTCTGGCTTTCGATGCAGGGAAATCTTCTTTCCTATGGACACAGGTGTTCTGTGGTGGGTTGTTTCCTCTACAGCCCTGTTTAGTAATTGTAGGGTAGAGTCAGTGATCTCCAAGGGGGTTCATTCATTTTGGCGCTATGCACTTCTTGTGTTACTAACAAGGTTTTGTGTGACGTATATGGATACATGCCAGTGCATCTGATTATTTTGTGTGGCGTGGTTTGGTTTGTGTTTTTAACTGAAGTTTTGCATGAGTATGTTAAAGTTATTTCCCAAAAATGTATCTAGCATTTCAACAACATTAAAAACAGAAACAGAGGTGAAATTCGTAGATTCTGTAGTCCCGTTGAATCAAGATCCTGACATATTGCTATGTGCTTTTGTAACTGGCTTTGTCCTGTGTGTTCTAGCCCATGAAGAGGTGTGTACGGCCAGTGAAGGGGTGATGTACCGTGTGGGAGACCAGTGGGACAAACGGCACGACGTTCTGGGTCACATGATGCAATGTACCTGCGTTGGCAATGGTCGAGGAGAATGGAGCTGTGTCGCTTACTCCCAGCTTAAAGGTGTGTGTCATACATGGGCTCAATCAGACAATACAGAGACTTTGTACTAGGGAGGTGGCAGGGTAAAGTCAGTTTAATGTCAGGTCCAACTGATTCAGACATTTGCATTCTCAAATACAGGCCCCAGGCAATGTCTGGCTAAGTTCAGGGTGGCAGTGCATGTGTGAAAGGGACTATAAAGGAAGAAAAGGTGATTGTGAGTTGCTGTCCTGGCAGGGTTTATGTGTGTGGGGTAATAATTAGAGCGTAATATTAGAATTCTCTGAGTGAAGAGGTGAAAGGTCACGTGTGAAAAAATCACTCACTGGCCAAAGGGGAAAAGTGAGCCTGCACACCTGCACTTTATGGGGCTTCAGCTGCTGCACCTGCATCACACACACATACACACACACACACACACACACACACACAGCACAGAAGAGCAGATCTGTAAAAGCAGAGAGGCAGTCAAAAAAAAAGTTTCCTTTAGCATTTGCTCATCATTTTCTTTATATACCTATGTCTACTGCAGACCAGTGTATTGTGGATGGTCTGACCTATGAAGTGAACCAAACCTTCACCAAACAACATGAAGAAGGCTACACGATGAACTGCACCTGCTTTGGACAGGGGCGTGGCCGCTGGAAGTGTGATGCCATTGGTAAGTTTACCTTGTTACAGGTTTACATCTCACAGGTTGCACCACTTTGTCTGTGTTCCAGGCAAAATACGTTTGATTCGATTCAGTCAAAACTCTTTTTCCTGTTTTTTTTTTTTTTCCTTTCTACTTGGACCTGACTAGCTGTATACTGTATTGTATTGGAAGGTTATGGGCAAGAGAAAAATAATCGTCCTGTCCAGACTAATCCCTGCGCTAAGCTACACATTGCAAATTGCTTATTGGCCTGATAATTTTGTATATTCATGTGGTTGCAGAGAGATGCACCCTTTTAATTTTCAGTGCTTGAAATACCGCAGGCCCTGACATGTAAAGAATGATATTCAAGGGGAAAAGCGTTTTTGACAGCTCCAAAACTCTTGTGTGTGTGGTCCCTGTTGCATTACCTGGTTTGATGTGGCTCTCACCCCAGACCAGTGCCAGGAGCCGGAGACGAGAGCCTTCTACAAGATCGGGGAGTCTTGGGATAAAGTCATCCACGGAGTCATGTACAAGTGCTATTGCTATGGCAATGGCATTGGAGAGCTCAGCTGCGAGCCCCAGCAGTCCTATCCTGGTAAGATGTTAAATATATTGTACATTAGGGTTGGGTGATGTAATGATACTGCATACTGTTGGACAGATCTGAGATTTTGCCATACTGCTTATATGGCAGTAACTGGGTATATCAGGCTATGGTGGGCAATGCTGCAAGACTGCTTTATGGCAATATTGGATTTGTATTTGGTTTTTGCATCAATGTGTCAAAGGAGCTTGAGTGGCACAGACTTCTTTCTTTGTATTTCATTTGCTGGATTAGGCAAAATCACACATTCCTGTCTTGTTATTTTTATTGTTTTTTTAGAAAATGTGCTACATCACAGTATATATTGATACCCCGTTATAGTAAGTTGTTGAAGCTTTGCGTCTTTAACTAAGAAAGCCAGGTAGAAGGGAATATGAAATCTGGTGTAGCACAGGATAATGAATGGACAAAATGCTCACGGGAGTGATATGTTTGTTTAAGTCACCTTAAAAACGAGGCCCTTGACTTTGAAGTGAAACAGACAGAAATGGGAGGGGGTGTGATTTCCTCTTTTACAGATACATCCCCCACTGTGAGCCTTTGTTCTTGCGAGCATGTGGTACATCCCCTGTGCTGTTGCCACAGCTGTACAAAACACCACAGTGCACGTGTGTGTAAACCCCCCCTACACACACACACACACACACACACACCTACCACATGTACACCTTAAAAGCCTGTTGAACAACAGTTTTCAATTTTGTGGGATTTAGCAATCACTTAAAATTTAACCTCATGCCTTTTTAGAGTTTTATATCTTTTAGCCCTTAATTCAGAACAAAGTCATGCTTCATTGAACAACATTATGTAGCCTTAATGGTTAAGTTACCTCATTCTTGATGCCTTTAAGCCGAACTTGGCTTGAAAGCATCACTGCACAACAACTTTTTCAACAAAAACTTTCTCACTGTTTTGTATTGACCGAAAGTTTCCTCCTGCGTAGGTCTTTGTCCCTTCACAGGCTTTGTTGTTTACTTGTTACCATTGTGCACCCCCCATGTCATTTAACTGACCACCTATGTTACCCGGTGTGCAATTTGTTAAAATATTATTCTATTAGACATTTCTGTTGGTTAGGGTTAGATACAACCCCCAAGTTAGGTTGTAAACAATTCCTATTTCTACATAGCTTTCCTTGGTTTCTTGTATTGTATTGTGTTTTTTGACATGTAGGGTACTATTCTGCCGTAAGTGGCCATAATGGCAACCAGGTGTGTGTGTGTGTGTGTGTGTGTGTGTGTTTGTGCGCCAAGGAATAAAAAATACAGCATGCTAAGATTTAAGGGCAGTCTGCAGCAAATCCAGACTCCAACACAGATTGCTTACTGGTTAAAACACCATAAAAGGTAAAAATGGAAAACCCAAGTTAAGTCTCAGATTTAGCCCTACGCTGATAAGATCTCTTTAAAAAAATGTTGTTTTCTTTTCTGCTGTCTGAGTTTATTCTTCCTTGTCTGGGGTGTAATTCTAATCTTTAGGGGCATTTCTTATTGTTAGGATGACTCTCAGCATTACTTCCCTTTACTGTGGTCCTTATCACCACCTTGCTTTGCATCTGTCTGTATCAAGAACAATGTTGTGTCTGTGCGTGCTAAGTGAAGGGGGATGTGTGCATGCGTGTGTGTGTGTGTGCGCGCGCTCGTACATTACACAGATGTGTGTATGCCATGCTGTGAGACTCTTTGTGCGTGTACATGCAGCATATCCACTGCAAGTGTGCATCCGTTTTCATGCGCGTCCCACATCTGATTCTATGTAACCCTTACCCTCGCCAGTGGCCTGTGGGTCTGTAATAGGCAGTAATTGGTCCCAGATTGTTTTTGAGGTTTGTGTATCTGCTAGCAACTTCTGGTTAACCGAGCCACTTGCTCAGAAACTTTGATTACAGGTCTGCTATTTGGAAAAGTGGTTAGGAAACCTCAGTTCTTTATAGAAGCTACCAGTTTCTATCAGCATAGCTTATATCAGGAGTCTGCTCACCACATGACTTCTGTTTACATTAAAGATGACATGATACCCTTTTGTTTTTCATTTCCGAAACCAGTAAAGATACTGCGATTTTGAGATATCGTTTTTCATCTTTTGTATCTGGTAACCTGCTATGGCTTTTATATTCAGCGTGTATGGGTTGTCTGGTAAATTGACACTTAAGCGTGGACTGCCACGTTTTGCAAAACAGAAGCCAAGTTCATCCAGTGTGCTGTCAGGAGTATTAATGACACAATACACACGTTTGAGGTTTTCCAAGGAATCTGCTAACAGACGTACATAGGCATGGGACAGCTCTTAAAAGTTGTTTGGCAGCGTGTAGCAAGACTCGAGGAGTTCAGTTAACCCTCGAAACCCACGTTTCTAGGATTGAAAGGGGCTTATCCAGCACAATACATTCCATTGTTTTCTGTTATCGGCTTTGCTGCATGGTTTTTATGAGGGATTTTCTTCATTGCTTCAAACATTATTTGTTGTTCCACCATCCTTTCTTTCTGGGTGCTAGTTGTTTGTAAAGCATGGTCATATTCCTTTGAAACCCACTTCTATTATGATGAAGATGAAGAGCATTAATACAGGGAACAATTTTCCCTGTGTAATTGGTCTTCTGTATTTGCACTTTTCATTTGTGAAGTGCCCTCTAAATGCTGCTCTTTTACAAATGAACTGTCATTGAACTCCAGCATTATAAGTCTACCAAAGAAAAAAGGGAAGGTTCGACAACATGATGAAAAAGAGAAGGTTAAAGAGTAGGGAGAGTAGAGTAAAAGTTTTCTCCCCTCCAGCTGTTGAAATCCGGGCTGGAATCTCACAGGGACGTGCTAGTTTTCCTTCACTCTTTCGGTGTTCTGCACAGTGCACACTCACGGACACTCACTCACTGTCGGTCATGTAAAACTGCAAGTTTTTATTTTATTTCTCAGATTATAGAAGAGCCAGTATCTCGCCATTCTAGATTTTGTGTCTGCTTGTCAAAGCTAAGATCTAACTAAGATATGTGATATTTAAAAAAATTCTCTTCAATGTCCCTTCTTATCTGCTAAATCTGTGCACAATATCACATTAAAATGATACATTTACTCTGTGTTACTGTTAACCCCCCTGTGTTTGTTCTTTCTCTCCCTCAGGTGGTCAGCGTCCTGTTCAGGTGATCATAACAGAATCTGGAAACCAACCCAACTCCCACCCTATTCAGTGGAACGCCCCATCATCTGCTCACATCACTCAGTACGTCCTCAAATGGAGAGTGGTGAGTTTTTCTTTTTGAACATCACAGTGAACAAAGTAATGATGCCTCGTCTTGCACTGGACCTGATGCTGATGCAGTCCCTTTTAAATTATCTAACTTTCAACTCCTGTTCTGAATGTTAAGCTTGAAAATACTTTTTATGAACACCCTTCATCACATTTAACAGAAAAACACTCAAAACCCATGGAGGGAGGTGATGATCCCTGGCCATCTTAACTCCTACACCATCTCTGGTCTGAAGCCGGGCATCACCTACGAGGGTCAGCTGATCAGCGTGCTGCGTTTTGGACGCCGAGAGATCACACGCTTTGACTTTACCACCAATTATGGATCATGTGAGTTGCAGGAGTTGACTGATCTCAGTGCTGGCTGAGTTGTTGCATTGCTGTTTAACCGGCAATATAACCTTTGACCAGTTTATTGTCCCTGGTTTGCAAAAGACATAATATGCATGATGATATTGAAAATGAGGGGTTTGAAAAAGTGCTTGCAGCGTCATGACATTGCAATTATATTAATTGTGCCATATGTTTTTGCTTCTTTAAATTTAAACCAGGAATTCCTCCCTGGGACTTAAAAGCTCTTTTTCAGATTGTCCTGGCCAGTGCTGCCACTTCTGATCTCAGAGGCTGCAAGTAGCCAACTCTCTTATTTTCCATCTCTGTTTCTCCTGTAGTGGCTACATCACAAGGCGAGACCACCCAGCTTCCGCCTGTGGTTGACATCTCAGAGTCGGTGACCGAAATTACCTCCAGCAGCTTTGTCATCTCCTGGGTTTCCGCCTCCGACACAGTTTCTGGTTTCAGAGTAGAGTATGAGCTCAGTGAGCAGGGTCAGGTCACTGGACAACCCATGGTGCTAGGTGAGCGCAGATATACACATACAAACACAGATACATGTTTGTTTTTTTGTTTTTTTTTACCAAGACCGTCCGGCCTTTATTTAGCTGCTTTAAAATATTTAGATGTATGAAAACCCATATGTTAATATAATATATTTTTTTCCTGTCAGACTTGCCCCGTACAACTACCTCTGTGAACATTAATGAACTTCTACCTGGAAGGAAATACACTGTTAACGTCTACGAGATTACAGATGAAGGAGAGAACAACCTCATTCTTACTACTTCACAAACCACTGGTTAGTAGTCACACATATAGAGTTTCTTTCATTTTATATTCCCACCACGCTTCTCCAATATTTTTTCCCATTCTCATCTAAGGCACAAAGTTGCAGCTGCAAGACCGAAATGTCATTTTTTTTACACCAGACTTGCAAGCAGCCTAATGAACATGTGCCAGGGACTACAAATCAAGTCATCTAGTAAAAAAGCAGTGGTTGTAATTTTCCTTCTCACACTGATGCCCCATTTGTTCCACAGCACCCGATGCTCCTGCTGAGCATGAAGTGGACGAGGTGGGGGAAAGTTCCATCGTGATCAGCTGGGAAAAACCACTGGCTCCCATCACTGGTATGTTATGACTGTCAGTCACAGCCAAAATCTATCATTATTCTGTTGCCTATTTGAACCTCTTCCTATTCATCTGTTACCTCCACACAATGAACTGTATGGTCTCTCCCTCCCTGCAGGCTATCGTGTCGTCTACACGCCATCAGTAGAAGGTGAAAGCACGGAGCTGACCCTCCCCGACACAGCAACATCTGTGACTTTGAGTGACCTTCGACCTGGGAAATTGTACAACATCAGTATCTACGCTGTGGAGGACAGCCTGGAGAGTGAGCCAATCTTTGTACAGGTCAACACTGCTGGAGATCCACTGCCAGGTAAAAGACTGAGATGTGTAAAACAAAGGGGACGTAATTCAACCTATTTGGAAACTGAATTATAGTAAGGTGGCTTTTTTGTGTGTGTGTGTATGTGTGAAAGAGTGACACAGGGAAAGAAAGACAGAGTCCGATTATCAGGCAAAGTGTTTAGATTTATACACATCGTGTATATGTGGGTCCACACTCGTTTCCATGTGTGTATATTCAGGTTTTAGAATACACACCAAAGCAATTGTTTTGGTCTAGCATTGGTTTAAAAAAGTGACTTCCAACAGATTAAAATGCACCTCTTGTCATCTACCCATGACAAGTAATCAAATCATTTCCATAGTATCTGGAGGGGTCTTGGGTGCTTTCAAAGACATAGATGTTAATACACAAAGGATGGTTCTTAGCATCAGGAGGAGTGATCTGCCTCTTAGGTGATTGTGATCCTTAAATATCATAATTGAATCCTGTGTCCCCCCTTTCTCTACTGTATGTTCATATGAATTTTACTTTTTACTCTGCAAGTCATTCTGTGGCCTATTCGGTGATTTATGTAGACGTTTCCAACTCTCAATACTCGAAGAGAGGAGTTTTCCAATGGAAAGTGAAGTCATTGAGTTCACAGCTGTTGGGCACTTATTCTGCTCCACTGAAGTTATGTAAAACGTCTCGGTTTGCCAGGTCGAACATGCTGTTGGGCCATTTGAGCAGATGCTGGAAAAGTGTGTGTGTGAGGGTTAGGGTGTGTGTGTGTGTTTGTGTGTTTGTGTGCTTGTTTGTACAGTCTGTGTGATGAAATAAAGATTCATGACCCAGTTGAGAGTGCGTGCTGACATCTTTGGACAGATGAGTGAAGCCGTCATCTTTTCTGGCAGATGTACACTATGACAATTGGACTAAGTCTACACATGTTAAGTGGTCTGAGCTGAACTCACTACAGTATCAGTTATAGAGTGAGTTCCAAGTGCTCACCTCATACAGTACCTATCATCATATAATACGTTCATCATATCATTTATTGTTTTTAAATTACTAAACATTGAACCAAACCAATACACACTTACAGTATGCTTAAATTGGACTAATATTATACCTCTGGTAACAGCTGTATCTGATTGAATGTGCCTTGAAAGATCAGGATTGAAATAAGGTTTGTTTAAGGTTTTGAATGACAAAACGTTGATGCACAGCGCCGGCAGCTCAATTTACTGATTCCGTCCTTTCCTTTTTTCTTTTCATTTCTGTTTTCTCTCTTCTCCATCTTATGATCTCATCTCAGTCCTCTTGCCTTCACAAGTCAAGATCTTTATTTTTCTTTGCACTCTGTCCAGCTCTTCTTTACTGCTGTTTATTAATTGAACGCGTGTGTTTGTGTGTGTGTGCTCTAGTACAACTATCTTTGTGAGAACCAGTAAAGACCATGGGAGTATGGACATTTTTGGAAAGTGAGGACATTTTGGCCAGTCCTCACTTTCTGAGACACATTCAACGGGCTGTTTGAGGGTTAAGACTTGGTTTTAAGGTTCAGGTTAGAATTCAGTTTAGGTTAAGGTTAGGGTGAGGGTAAGGGGTTGGGGTTAGGCATTTAGTTTTAATGGTTAAGGTTAGGGTAAGGGGCTGGGGAATGCATTATGTCGAACAATGTCCTCACAAGTGTAGCTGTACAAACGTTGTACTGCCTCCAAGTCTGTCGAAAATATGAAGAAGTGTAATGGTTTGGCACATTGTTTGCAGAAAGTCTGTTAACATGGTGACACACTTGATATAATTATGTATGTATAAACCAATGTGTGTTTTGATGATATGCAACATAAAAGCAAAACATTTTAGTTTTTTTGCAAAGGTATTCAATGACGTAAGGCTCATTTTTAAATCAGATTTTTAATCTAGCCAGATAAAAACACAGCCCTGAGGTCATGGAATTATTTAAAGCTGTATTTAAATTTGATTTGCATAAACCTTACCTTGTTTAGCAGATAATATTTGAAATGTGACCCCATGAGTTTCCATTTTATTCACCAACACAGTTGGAATTTAGCCTAAATTCATAAACCAGAGAAAGGGAAAGACATTAAGGCATAAGTATTACGGGTACCCAGATGCACTGGACGGGATTCCATGTTTGGACACATTATCCATTGTTTGATACATGAATGCTCGTAATCCTTGGTTCCATAAAAGCAAAGTGTGGGACAGTTTTGTCATTATTTTGCAAAAGCATTGGAATCTTTTTTTTTTTATTATTATTATTATTATTAATAAAAAGAAATGTGACTAAATGTTCTTTCATCTAAATGGAGAATAAAGAATGAATAAGGAATAACTTAAGTTAATAAAAATGTTTTTCCTGTCCACAGAGGAAGTGATTTCTCCTACAGACCTGCAGTTCTTCGAGGTGTCAGATAAAAAAATCGTTCTGACCTGGTCCGGCCCAGCCAGTGAAGTCTCGGGTTACCGGGTCACCATCATCCCCGTTGATGAGTCTGGTTCTCCGCAGAGGGAGATGACTCTGCCTGTCAGTCAAAACTCCTACATTGAAGTGACACACCTTCTGCCTGGAACACTGTACCGCTTCAACATCTACACCATTCACAATGGCGAGGAAAGTTTACCGCTTATTGGGGAGCTAACTACAAGTGAGTATTACAGATGCCTGCAGGGAAATAACTATACACACAAAAATCAGTTTTGATTCAAATAATTGATCTAGCAGCTGTGTGGAAGGTTGGAGAGCAATTTAGAAACTTATGGTGTGCTTTGGAGCATGGTTGTCTTTAATATATACTATAAAGGATTTTTGAGCTAAAACAATGGCGTTCAAAACCTTAATTTTTCCCTTTTTTAAAAATGTGACTGTTCCATGTCTAACAGTGTTTCTTGACATCTCTGTTTTCAGAGCCCGATGCTCCCACAGATATCCATTTCACCAACGTGACCGAGGATAGCGCTGTGATGCTGTGGTATGCCCCGCGTGCCAAAATCACTGGCTACCGTCTCTTCCTCACCGTCGAGGGCTCTAACCCCAAGCAGCTGCGCCTGCCTTCCCGCCTTACTCAGTACACCCTCCTCAACCTGAAGCCTGATACAAAGTACACCGCCACGCTACATGCAGAGCAGGAGAATACACTGAGTGAAGGAGAGAGTGCGACATTTACCACTGGTGAGTGTCTGATGCATATAAAAATCAGTATAAAGCTGCTTGGTCAATGTGAATATGCTCAAAGGGTGCCTGTGTTTGGAACTCAGAGTTGCCCAGAACAGGGTTGGACCATTAGTTTGACAAAGTGAGACTATGATATTAGCAATTGGATCGGCACTCAAAAGTCATGATCAGTCATCTAAGATGAATAGAGGACACTGGCATTATTGATACTTGTAAAGATACAGTTGAGTGGAAAACTAGGTGCTATCATCTGATAATGCACCCACTCATTTGTAAATGTAGACACTGGCTCATGCTGATACCTTCCTGTATGTCATGACACAAAAATTAATCATAACCCACTTTTGCTCTCTGTGTGTTTGTAGACCTGCCAATGGGCAACGCTCCTCATTTCAGCACTGATGTGACTGACACCTCCATTATAATCTCCTGGACACCAGTTCCCCACGTTGCATACAAGGTACATTCACGGATGATACATAACATACATAACAAGTGTTTTTTATATCCTACCACGCACAATCTCACCATGTTTCCCATTCTGTCCCTTAAAATCAGCGACTGGATTGTCTGATTGTTTTCATATGCAAATGATTTCCTTCCATTCGCTGTGGTTTAGTGTAGGCCCCATTGGAGTTCAATAACATGGGAACAACAGACCACAGGGAGAAACCTGATTGGTCAGAATATGTCTCACCAGAGATGAGAATGTTCTGCCGGCTTCCATGTTCTTGGGAAAACATTGACCTCAGACCTTTACCTCCAACCCACATCTCTCTCTCTCTCTCTCTCTCTCTCTCTCTCTCTCTCTCTCTCAGCCGTCCCTCTGACTAAGTGCACTTTTCTTTCAGTTGACAGTACGTCCCAGTCAGGGCGGTGAAGCCCCCAGAGACGTGACCTCTGACTCAGGAAGTATTTACATTTCTGGTCTGACTCCGGGAGTGGAGTACACGTACAGCGTCCAGCCGGTCATAAACGGCCATGAGCAGGGAACCCCAATCACACGCCGTGTTATCACACGTAAGAATAAACCCATACACATTGACTGTCATATTTTTTACTCTTATTCCTTCCCTCCTCTATACTGACTCCTCTCTTTCGTCTTCATCTCCAGCTCTGTCTCCTCCTACTGATCTCAACCTGGAGTCTAACCCGGGCACTGGAGAGCTCACAGTCCAATGGAACGGGGCCAGTACACCAGGTACACACACCCCTGCATACCCAGATGTGCATATCAATTATTTCAGTTTGGCATTTTATTGTCCCTTACTGAAACATGCTCTCCCCCTTCTTCCTGTCTTTCTTTCCTTACTCCCACTCTCCTCCTCCAAGACATCACTGGTTACAGAGTGACATGCTCTCCCACCAACGAGCAGCAAGGAAACAGTGTGGAGGAGTTTGTGGAGGCAGGGCAGAACTCCTGCGTCCTGGAGAACCTCAGTCCAGGAGTGGAGTACAACATCAGTGTTGTTACTGTTAAGGATGGTATGGAGAGCACTCCTATATCAACTACCATTACGCCAGGTGAGTGAGAGGTTAACTCTTAATCCTCCGGTTTTAGTGGGTTTTTGAGACCCTGGGGTATGAATATTCAACACGAGGAAGCCAAATGTACCACCATTTCAGGGAGTCTGGCCTGATTTTCAAGTTAATCTTGTTTGTCACGGAAGCCCCATTTTTAAAATAACACATCATGCTGAAAGTTAATGTGGTAATACACCACAATATCTTTCAACATTTAACAGCTACTATCTCTGTTCTGTTAGCACCGCTGCTCTAACTTAACATCAGCAGCTGAAGGACTATGCAAAACAGTACCGGGACTGTTTTGCAACACTCATGCTATATTGCCTGTGTATATATTAAGAATTTTCAATGGACACGCTTCATTGATTAACCATTGAAATTTAACTAGGTAATATATACCAGGAAAAGCAGCCTTGCATTACCTCTTCCATTGGTGTGATATGCGCAATATCTCACCCAACTGGAAGTAGATTGTTTTTGTTGCTCGCCCTAACCACTACGCCTGTCTTTTTGTCTATTGGTTTCCCCTTTCTGGACCTTGTGTCGAACCCCTTCCCTCTCCTTCCGCCTTCGCCTCTCGTTCGTTCGGGTGGTTTTGTGTCTTCTCTCTTCCTCCCCCCCCCCCATTCCCTCCAATCCTCAATCCACCTACCCAGAAGTCCCACAGCTGACGGACCTCAGCTTCCAGGACGTGAGCGACACCTCTATCAGTCTCAGCTGGTCACCGCTCAACACCACAGCCATCACTGGTTACAGGATCACGGTGGTGGCCGCCGGCGAGAGCGTACCCATCTTTGAAGACATGGTTCTGCCAACGACTGGTCATTATACGGTCTACGGGCTGGAACCTGGCATCGACTATGACATTAGTGTGATCACGGTGACGGAGAATGGCGAGAGCGAGCCCACCACGTTCACTCAGCAGACCTGTAAGATTTCCACCGACCCAAAAAGATTTCCTTTGCTACTATTATCATCAATAGTACATACACTTTCATATTGGAAGAGCTGTCGAGTCTGTCTGTGAGGGGGTCTCAAATCAGGTTGTGTGTGCTGAGATTATATCATGTAATAAGGTTCTCATTAACCCTAAGACATGGCTCTTCAAAGCAAACTTTTTAAGTTGCTGATGTAATTGCACCGCATGGTGTGTTGTCAATTTAATAATCCTCTCTGCGTGTGTGTGTACGTGTGGACCATCTGGTTTTAGTTGAGGGGTTTTATCATACTGAGGCTCATTTTGCCCCCTAATGCAAACACTGCTTGTTCTCTCACTTTTAAGATGTCATAAAACTTCATGGATTTACACTGACACACACATAAAACACAGGCTCTTCCCTTTAAGAGATGGTGGTGTGACTACGTCTCTTTTAGTGCTTTCATAGTTTTCTTGTTTCTCTTTTTTCGTATCTGTTTTCTCCCCTTATTTGCTTCCTCAGTCTTTCATAGATTGATTACAATTCTCTGACCACCTTTTACTTGAGCACTAGCAAATCTTATAAATCTACTACTGAATAGATTCTGAATCAAGCTGCTCTCTCTTTTCAATAGCTGTACCAGCCCCCACTGATTTGGGCTTTGGCCAGGTTGGGACAGACAGTATGGAAGTCACCTGGGCCTCTCCTCATGTCCCCAATGCTGCGGACAACACCTTCCTCATCAGGTACAAAGAGCAAAACAAAGTGTTCCCAAAGCTCAGTATTGCTTATTTCAGATTCAGATGTTCTCTTGAATACACACTGATTTTAGTGCACCCACATGTCAAAAACATAACAGAAATGACTCCTTGTTGCTGGTCTCCTTATTATTCAGGTATCATCCCATTGACGATGAAGATGACATTACAGAAACCAGCGCCAGAGGCAACAATGTTGTGCTAAGGAGTAAGTAATCCCAAAAACAAAGAATGAACAACAGCAAACAAACAAATCTGCATTTGTATTTATGCCCTTTTCACTGTCCACAGACCTGCTGCCCAACACAGAGTATCTGGTGAGCGTGGTGCGTGTTTATGAGCAGAGAGAGAGCTCGCCCCTTGTCGGCACCCAGAAAACAGGTGAGTCTTACCTGATCTAATTTAATAACAGGAGTATATCAGTGATATAGTTAGAAATACATATCTAAAAGCAAATAAGCTTCTTTGTCAGGGCACAAAAGCCATATATTTGATTATTTAGGTGATCTTTTCAAAATATGTTTTGTGTTTATGAATAAATAATTTTTTCTCCCTGGACCTTCATGGCGTCCATTTCCCAAACTCTTCAGCTCTGGATTCACCAGTTGGCCTGCGCTTCTCTGAGATCTTCACCAACTCCTTTACCATCCACTGGCTCGCTCCCCAGAGCAAAATCACCGGTTACCGTATCCGTTACCAGATGGTGAGCGGCGGGAGGGCCAAGGACGAGAGGCTGCCCCCCTCCAGGAACCACTTCACCCTGACGGGACTCACCCCAGACACCGAGTACTTGGTCAACATCTTCGCAGTGAACAGGGCGCAGGAGAGCCTGCCGCTCAGTGGGAAACAGAAGACAAGTACGAAACCTTGATTTTAATGCTTGACTTCCTCCTACTCACCACATTACCATCATCAACATGTTGTTTAATCTCTGGCTTTTCACTCTCTCTCCAGTCTCTGATGCTCCCACAGACCTGGAAGTGCTAGACTCATCCCCCACCAGCATCACCGTCCGCTGGGACGCCCCACCTGTCACTGTGCGCTACTACAGGATCACCCATGGAGAGACCGGTGAGCTAGTAACAATGGTCGAAGATACAGATTTTGATTATTTAGTACTGAAATGTTGGTTTCCCTAACTTTTATCACATTTTCATTCTTTCTCCAGGAGGTCACAGTAATCCTAAGGAGTTCACAGTGCCCGGCTCTCAGTCCACCGCCACAATCAACAACCTGAAGCCTGGTACTGACTACACGGTCACTGTCTACGCTGTGACCGGCAGAGGAGACAGCCCCGCGTCCAGCACCCCAATTTATGTCACACACAAGACAGGTACGCACGCACACACACGCTCCCAGGGGCGAAACACAGTCTCGCCTCCCTCTGTTACCGCTCACAGTACTTTCTCCCCCGCATCTCTCCATCCTCCTCACCTAGGCGTCGACTCTCCCTCTGAAATGGCGGTGACGGATGTGAATGACAACAGCGTCACGGTGAGGTGGAGCCCTGCACAGGGCCCTATCAAGGGATACAGGGTGACCGGGGTCCCCAGAAATGGACAGGGGCCGTCTTTCACTGAAGTGGTGGCTCCAGGTATAGTGTTTTAACAAACTTCCCAGTATGTAGTGTTTTGTAAATTTTTCACAGCTTGAGTAGCTATGAATGTTTGTCTTATTTCTGCCTTCTCAGTTTAGAAAACTCCAATCTAAGATTTTCATATCATTTTCCTTCTCTTTTCCAGACCAGACAGAGATTACCTTCTCAGGTCTGATGCCCACAGTAGAGTACGTTTTGAGTGTGTACGCTCTTGGACAAGATGGAGAGAGCTCTCCACTGGTGGTGAATGCTTTAACAAGTAAGGGTTTACACTTTCTTGAGAGAGATTTGTCAAATATGGTCAGCCAAACGTTCACAAATAACAACCCCCCTCCCACTCTCACCACCTTATAGATGTAGACCATCCCAAGGACCTGTCCTTCTCAGACGTTGACTCCACCTCCCTGCGAATCACCTGGGACAGTCCTGAGGGAATTGTTACATCTTACCGAGTCTTATATTCAAGTTCGGAGGAGGGTGAGCGAGAGCTGCGCCCTGCGCCCCGAGGAGATGCTGAGTCCACTGTTATCTATGGTCTGCAACCCGGCACTGAATACACTGTGAAGGTCATCGCTCTGCACGATGACAAAGCCAGCACACCACTGGTTGGGACACAAGCTACAGGTGTGGAAATAAATTAGAATCAGAATCAGGTTTATTGCCATGTAGGTTTTCACATACAAGGAGTTTGCTGTGGTGTAAGTATAAAATACTAAAGTACTAGAACTAAATAATAATAAATATAATTTACAATACAAAATATGAAAAAATATTACTAAATATGTGCAATATATATTTTTAAGATATAAGAAAATGAAATAAAACTAAAACTGTGCAAGAATGTGCAAAATGTTGTCCAGGGAATGTGTAACGGTTTACAAGTGTGCATTAATGTAACACATCTCTATTTCTAGATAACTTTTTAGGTAAATAATATGGTACAGATAAGAAAAAGTAAAAAGGTGTTAAAAAGTTCTAAAAAAAAAAAGTTTAATTTGGGTGCAAAATCTTTTTGTTTTGTACTTGTCCATACTGTCTCCTTCTAACCCTCTTTTTTTAAATTCTTCCCTCCCAACAGCCATCTCGCCCCCCACCAACCTCCAGTTCTCCCAGGTTGGCCCTACCTCTTTTACCATACGCTGGGCTGTGCCTGGTCAGGAAAACCGACTCAATGGCCTAACAGGGCTCACAGGCTACCGCGTGGTGGTGAACCCAAAGAACAAGAGCGGTCCTGCCAAGGAGATCAACTTGGCCCCAGACGCCACACAGGCACATATCTCTGGACTCATGGTGAGTGTGAATGAAGGACCCTAGTTTGTTCTTGTCTCTTGAAAAGAAGTAATATGTGAGTGTCATACCCTGACCTCTACATTAACAGCAATTTTAACCATGTTTTAAGGTTGTTTTCCTACCATCTAGATACCCGTTGGTTTCCATTTATGTTACTAGAGTACTGAGACACTGTGAGAGACTGAAGTGTTTTTTTTCTCTTTTTCTCCATCTCCCTTAGGTTGCAACTATCTATGAAGTCCACATTTATGCCTTGAAAAACTCTCTGACCAGCAGGCCAGTCCAAGGAGAGGTCACCACGCTGGAGAGTGAGTCTCTAATTTTAAAATTTTCACAAATAAATGCATTGTTTTGATACAAGAGCTGGTATTCTTGGTACAGTAACGCTGTTATGGATAGTTATTGTGTTGTGCAAAAAGCCACTGTTTATCCCATCATTAAAAAATAAACCCCTACTTTCTCTCGTCTACCTCAAGATATCAGCCCCCCTCGGCGTGTACGTATTTCTGATGTTAACGACTCTTCCATCACCCTGACCTGGCGCTCCAAGACAGAAATCATCTCTGGCTTCTTGGTTGAGGCCATGCCAACCAGCTCCTCTTCAGACTACATACCCATTCAAATAAACATCAGCCCTGACGCACGCTCATACACTATCACAGGTACACAGATGTGAGAATGTACAAGCATTTAAATACACAAAGATGTAGTGTAAACCCACAGCTGTAAAAAATAATGTCAAATTGCATATAATATAATTCAACCATAACATTAGATTCATACTATTTCTAGAAACAATCCATCGCTAACCCGTCACTGTGCCTTCACTTCAGGTCTGGAGCCGGACACCAATTACAAGATCAACATGTATACACTGAAAGGGAATGGACGCAGCGCACCTCTCACACTCACTGCCGTCACAGGTAACCATTAACCTCTACCCCTACAGTGTCAGTCCAGCGCAGCACATTACTTTGAGTGTGACATGTCACATCTTTGCAGTGATGGGAAGAAAAACATATTAATGTATGCATGCTCGTCTGTCTCTTCCAGCCAAACCGATGATCATCCCGCCCACCAATATCCGCTTCACCTCCCTGAACCCTAACAGCATCTCTTTCACCTGGGAGCCATCACGCAGTCCAGGGGTTACTGGGTATTATGTCACCTATGAGGAGGCCGGGGGTTTGCCTCGAGAAGTTACCCCCAGACCTCACGCAGGCCAGAGCTTTGCCATTATCAATGGTGAGTGCGGAGCATTAGATTTACTGAACACACATAGAACACACATGGAAATACATTGATTTAAACAATGTGTCAAATGACAAATGCTCATAACTTTTTGTTTATTTGTTGTTGGTTCATAGGTCTGAAACCAGGAACGGAGTATGTCATTAAGATTGTCGCCCTGCAGAATGCTGTGAGAAGCACACCTCTAGTGGGAAAAGCCAGAACACGTAAGTGCACCCATCATCCACCGGCTAGCACGAATGGGCAATGCAAACTTTAGATCTTTAACTTTGACTTTTTTCTTTTATTAAAGTGTGATTGTTTCTGTGTTAAAAATATTTAAAAAATTGTTAAAATGTGGAAAGGCAGTTTCTATTTACCTTCTTCTGTCATTTTGGAAAAAAACAGGGCATTGAACATTTCTCTTGCAAAGACGAAAATGTATCTTTATCATCCTGTACATACTACTGGTGATCTGGAATAATAAAACTAGCTGCTATTAAGTCTTCCCACAAAAATGTTGATAAAACCATGAAATCCAACATTATGGGCTGTTTGTATATTACCCACGGTCAGGAACTGTGCCAAGAAATGCTCTAATTAGATGAAGTAATGTTGTCTCTCCGCTCGAGGTCTGATTTTGCTTATTTGTCATGATTGTTTTAATGAAGAGTAACTTGATTGCACTGATTGTTTCTGTCAGTATGTAGCAATTATTACTGATTACTTGTTACTTTTAAAATGTTTTGCCAACAATTTCTATATGTTTGAGAGCTATGCTCTGCTGCCCCCTGCTGGCCCTAACCCTTGTATGGATCCATCACATGCATTTTTATCCTTAATCTTCACTTATTTTGGTTTTCCTGTCAAAAAGAATATGACAAATGGCTATTCAAATTTTTTTTTGTGTATTTCATTATCAGAGATAGGCTTGTTAATGGATTTCCTGTTGTTTAAGGAGCACAGTGGAAACACAACCATCTTGTGTTTTTACCTGCTAAAAATTCAGCTAGTGGATCCGTGCATTTGCTTTGCCTTGCATGCTTCTAACAGCTTGCCATGCACATGTCTTCTGTCCATCAGAGCCAGCTATAGATCATCAGCTACTGGTCCCCGTGCTGCCACAGCTTCCAGTTCCTCACCGACCCAGCACTGACATCCTTGATGTTCCAGAGTCCTTCAATGACCGGATGTAAGAACCTGCATAGACCATGACTGCCTAAAATTTATGTGCAGCCAAACAGTGCTCAAAATTTTTTCCAATACGCATCTGTCGGATTATTTCCTCATCTCTCTCTCTTTGTGTGTCCAGTTTTGATTCCAACCATGTTCACATGGCTGGTACTAGTGGCCAGAGCCAACCAGGCCAGCAGGGCCAGCACATCTATACAGAGTACCAGAGCCTAGGCCCTAATAATGGACTTCATGGACCCTACAGTGGACCCAAAGAAGGCCAGAGACCGACTTTCAGAGAACCCCTGGTCTATATTCCTTCAGCAGATCCCGATGGAAACAGAGTACCCTTGGTCAGGGTGAGTGAGACTTAAAGTATCTGATAGTAATCTGATGTACCTCATCATATTGTTATAATTCATTCATATCAGTCGTTTGTATTGCAATAACTGTTAATTAATAAAGATTGTATTTAGGTAATAGCATAGGTTATAACATGTTTTATCTTGAGTTCAGCATTGCAGCTGACAACAAACAACAGACCACACAAAACTGTGGTTTAAAAAAACAAACTGCTCTGATCTTAGCTGATCTTAAAATCACTTTTCTATAATGCATAACTTAAACTGTCTTTGTTTATATCCAAAAAAGGTGGATGGTTTAGATATATAGTTTTTCCTATTCAGAAATATAGAAATAGAATTTAAAAACAGAAGCTAAACAGCAGGGTTGCTCATGCATTAGCTGTCAATCTTTAAATGTTTAGCATGAAAGTGTATATTTAACATTTTTGGTGATTATTATACTATATTTATCTCTATACTGTATGTTTGATCCCGTAGGTGAGCGATGGTCCTCTGCCAGGTCTTGCGTTTGGTTTCCCCGACAATGAAACAGAGTGGCCCCAAGAAGCCCAGACATTCACAACCATCTCCTGGCAACCCATTCCTCAGACTTCAGAGTATGAGGTGTCCTGTAATCCCATTACACACACGGAGGAAAGGGGCTTCCAGGTATACACACACGTAGCCACACACACACACACACACACACACACAATATTTCCTGCCGGAGATATAAGGACCACTTGGTAACTCCCTCTTCCTCCCTGTAGATGCGTCTTCCTGGCACCTCCACCAGTGCCACACTGATTGGTTTGACATCGGGAGCTTCTTATAACGTCATAGTAGAGGCCATGAGGGGCGGGGCTAAGGAGAAGGTTTTGGAGGACGTCATAACCGTTGGCAATGCTGGTACAGTAGTCCACCCTGACAGTGTGTGCTGAGACCACAATAAAGTTTTATATGTTTAAAGTTACATGTGGTAAAAAAGGTAAACCACATCAGTTGACTCTATTGTAAACACATTTTTTTTCCTCTGTCCATTAGTTCCAGGGGACATCCCCGTTACCACCAACCGGGATGTGTGTTACGACACATTCACACAAACTTACCACGAGGTGGGCTCAGAGTGGGAGCGCATGTCTGAGACGGGCTTCAAGCTGTGGTGCCGCTGCCTGGGCCTGGGCAGTGGCCATTTTAGATGTGATTCATCCAGTGAGTGGCTTAATAACCCCATCATGCTTTGCAAACACCCAGCAACACACCATGGAATTAGAAATCAAATAATTCTATGTGATTTACTCGAGAGGAATTTATAAGAGGAAACTATAAAATGAATATATCATGGACCAATGTGAAATGAATACATTTTACATTATAAATTCCTTAGCTACATTTCAAAAGCCATAGAAGGGTACAGTTTGTGTTCTATGTGCAGCAGTAATAAGTGATAAAATAAAATTTAATAAAATGCTGGCATGGGCAGCCTTGGCATTGATAGCTAGATAATTTACAGCAAACAGATTTTTTTCTCACAAGTTATGTGTAACTTTGTATAATGTTACAGATTTTCAGGTACTATTTCCCACATAAATTCATCATAAAGATGATAGTTTCTTACTATGTAAGAGTATCTGTAGTCTGCCCATGTTGGTCTCTCTGTTTTGCCTCTGTAAACTGTGAGAACATCACAGTTAGAGGACAGAAAGCTAAGCTAAACTAACTGGCCAGCAGCAGTCTCGGTTATTCGTATTGTCCATATAACTAACACGACAATACTAGAAACTGAGATCACCATCCATTCGCCATAGGTTCAAAGTCATTTTGCTGTCTGTATGTATATGTGTGAGTGTCCACTGGGACAGTTGTTTTGTGTATATTCATTCACATTCACTCAGGCCCTGTCTAATCTAAAGGATGATGTTGTTGAAGTACAAATGGATTTTGTACAATGAAGATGTTATCCTGTCTTTGCACCACTCCAGAGATGTTTTAAGCTTGTTATACAGAGGTTGTGAATTTAGTTGTATGCAAATTTGTATCTGTGAAGGTTGTGGTCTCTGCAGTGTGAAGAGGAAAGGTTTAACTTTTTTTTGGATTTTAGTTGGGCTGCTCTCAACATTAACTAATGAACTTCTCATATATCCACTTCACTCTCCTTCCTCCATACTTTCATTCTGCTCACCCTTTGCCTTCCCGTCTTTGCCATTTCAATCCAACCTTCCTCCTTCTCTGTGCCATCTTTACGCATTCCTCTCCCTTTATCCTCTGTTTCGCTCTCTCTCTCTACTTCTCCTCCCTCCTTCAGAGTGGTGCCATGACAACGGTAATAACTACCGCGTCGGCGAGAAGTGGGATCGCCACGCTGAGAATGGTCACATAATGAGCTGCACCTGTCTGGGCAATGGCAAGGGAGAATTCAAATGTGAACCCCGTAAGTGGCAGACACACACACACACACACACACACACACACACACACACACACACAAACAACAACTATACTTATGCACATTTAGACGTCAGGCTTGCAGTATTGTGATATATGATGATAATGTTTAAGTTATGCATGGTATATCATGCATCACAAAATCAATTCACACTTACATTAAATAATGTCAAATATTTCTATTTTGTTGTTTTATTACATGTTATTTTAAGAATTTCTCATGGATATTCAAGTACTCATTCATGTCTGTTGAAATCAGAATGCATAAAAAATACACCATTAAAGATTTCTTTTGTTTTGATTGTGTAACTTTCACCCTTCAGATGAGTCGACATGTTATGACGATGGGAAAATGTACCAGGTGGGAAACCAGTGGCAGAAGGAATACCTGGGTGCCATCTGTACCTGTACCTGCTATGGGGGACAACAGGTGTGTAACAGTTTGTGTGTGTGCGTACAGACCTATGTCCTGCTGCTTTACGGATAATGTTAAAAAGTACAAATTATCTGTCTTTCTTTTGTATGTATGTCTGTATTTAGATGCATACTACCATCAGAACTGCATTATGGAGTCCTTGTGATTAGACTGTTTGTGTGTGTGTGCATTAACCGCTCCCTCCCCCTCTTTAGGGCTGGCGTTGCGAGAACTGCAGAAGGCCGGGAGGACCGACTGATGTGGACGCTGACCTCCTTCAACCTGTCAGCTCAGATGTCTTTGACCGGTACAGAGAAAACGCTCTTCGCAAACTGGTCAGTGTCTCACTATAAGTTTTACAACTAATATTCTGCTCTAAAATAAAACAAACAAATTAATATTACCATTTAGTCACAGATATCTACACACTGTATACAGACTCTAACAACTTTGAACTTGAATTGAATAGGATTTTATTGGATTTTTCATTAAATTCAGCATAGTTTTGGTGATCTGTAATTTCTCATTGATTTGCAAGATGTTGCTATGAATGCAGTCAAAACTAATAAATCACAACATCTGCTCTTCTCTTTCCTTCTCTTGTTGCCCTGCCCTTCTCTGCTCTCCAGAACATCCAATGTCCAATTGAATGCTTGAGGCCGGAGCTGCTTGCAGACGCTCAGAGCCCCACAGAGTAGAGGAGAGAGGAGTATGAGTTAAGGAGGATGAAGAAGTGAGACCCCCTACAACGTCGCTACCACTTCAAGAAGGAAAGCCTCCTCCTGATTCATTAAAAGAGGGCATTTCCATCAGATCTGTGCCTTTTTTTTTAAAAGGGTTTTCCCCTCACCAAATTAAAGTGCCTTAACAAGACTTTTCCACACCGGCCTTTGTGCCTTTTCAAAGATCTGTCCAACTTTTCATGTTGGTTATGATCCTTTCTTCTTCAGTAGAAACAAGGATTTTCTTCATCCGATGAATTTTTGACATCAGTCTGTCAGAGCACAAACCCTGCTGCTTTATCACCTCAAACCTGCCTACCCCAGACATACTGTCGACACACACACACACACCAGATGCACTATTTTTGGGTATTTTTACTGTTGCATTTGGACTTTTTCAATAATTTGAAAACATTCCATGACAGTTATCTTCTTTTGACCAAGACAAAACACCACTTCAAATGTCTCTGATTTTATATAGTTAGGTTCCCTGATAATAACATTTGTAGCATTTCCTATGATTTTGAGTCTCACTGTGACTAATATATATATTCAGAAAACTTTTAGGTAATGATAGAATGCATTTTCTGGGTCCTTAGACATTTCCAAAACCGAAGATTGTCGGGTTTATTGCAAAGGAATTCCAAAGCCATACAGTATTCCCAAAACAACTTTTACAGCTCCTGTATCAGCTTTACTGAATTAGACATACATGGCGGTCCGATTTAAATAAAATGGATTATACAGTTTGTATTAACTTGAACCAGCATTCTTTGTAATCAAAGGGTATAATACTGTAAGTGTCCGATCTGTTTGTGGTCAGTGTCCTGCTATTTTGATGAGCAGCACAACGGGTCAGCAGGATTTCTCTTTGAATTACAAGAAATTCAGAACCACAAACTTTCCTTAAAAAGATAAGCACTGTTACTTTTAAGTTGGTATTAAAAAAAAAACGTTGCCTTGCTGTTATTACAGTATAGGCTCCTGAAGTCACCATGTAGATGATTCTGTGATGTGTAATGTGGGTGTGTTTAAACGTACACAAGGTACCGCACCTGCAAAAGCAGAAGCTGACTGACCAAAAGTTAAACTGGTATTTCAAAAATGTAATGGAAGATTCACCATTGTTTCCAAGTGAAATGCATTTTAATTACATTAATGTTTGTATTATTTTTTTCTTTTATTTATCCCTTTTTATTCAGGCATTCTGTTCAATGCTTTTTTGGGGTGTACACTTTATTTTTGATTAACTTGTTTTTATATTGTTGGTGCCAAATCTGAACTACTGTGGACTGAATCTTTTTAATAAACTGAAAAAAAAACCCAAGCCAATTGTTGTCATCTTTTTTTTTTATCACATATTTGTTGGGAGTTTTTTCCAGGTTCTTTCTTAGGTGAGGATGATGCACAGACTTTTGTACCATGACTCCAAGAACCAAAGGGGTTGTAGCTTTTGTAAGATCAAAGTTTTTTGACGGATAGAGCAAAATAAACTCTATACCGGAAAGCATTCTCCCGTGCGGCTCGAGGCCAGTTCTCTTTATTCATCCATGGCCAGATCACTCTGTCTGCATTTCATTACTTCCCCTCAGCCCGTGGCATTACGTCACAGCATACGTCATAGTGAGGCCCCTTGGAGAGCAGAGGGAAAGAGGGGGGGGGGGCTGAACTGTGCCCCTGTACACTTTGACCCCAAACTGTTTTCACAAGTTATCAGAAATACCTGCAGGCGGAGATCTGCAACGTGGCGGCACTCGGTTATTAGCTGCATCAGATTTTGATTGAGGAATTTCTGTTGGTGATCTATATCATGATTATCATAACTATTACTATTACTTTTTTTGCAATATTTTCATGTGTTTACAGATAATGCTGGTCACACAAGCTGAACAATCAACAATCTCAGTAAATATGAACTGGGATTAGTTACATTACATTTTTCAGTTTTTCATAGGAAACACATTAGGTCATCAGCTAACTCACATTTCCGCTGATGTGTAAACTGAAAAGCTGATGAACGTGCAGTATCCCTGGTAACTAAATAAATAAAATACCCGGAGTTTTATGTACATTACTGCCACTTCACCATGGATGTGTTTTATTGTACCAAATGTGTGACTGCAATGCGTTGTGGGTGACGCACAGCTCAGGAGTGACCGTCGACTCGCTCCCTCGGTGTCACCAAGTGCACTTCAGTTTTTAAAACACCTGGAACAACTCCTACCATGGCGGCAGGGACTCGTTCTCTTTAAACATCCATGGGGGCAAGTCGGGGCAAGTCGGGGCAAGTTGCGAGGGTCACGTCGGCCGACTAATGACACGCAGCCGTCGAGTGCAGAACGCGCTCTCTCATTGGTTCTGCTGGAACGACTTCCGGATCTCCTTCAGAATAAAATCGCAGTAACTCGAAGCATGAAGGATGTATTTGCTGTTTGCTCGTGCGCTACAGCTGACATTACCCGTCGTGTCAGAAAGATGAAATATGTCCCTATCAACCTCTCTGGTCTTTTTTTTCATGCTGCTGTAGTGCTGAATTTTTTTCTCCCGGGCACAATATCGTTTGCCCACATCTTCCATAGGCCTACACTCCAGTAAAAAAAGCAGTTCCTGCAGACGTGTCCTTTAGCTCTATTTGCACTAATAAGCCAAACATTTAGGCCTAAAAGGGTAGCTGAATTTAGACGTCGACATTGTACAGGAAGTTAATAATAATAATAATAATAATAATACATTTTATTTATATAGCGCTTTTCAAGGTACTCAAAGTCGCTGTACAGACAATAAAATCATCATAAAAGTTACACATTAAAAGTTGTTTGTCGATGCTCTCAAAAACCAGAGTAGAGCTTTTTTTTGACGCTTTTATTCTGAAGAGGCGGGGACGGAAGTGTCAGATTCAGAAGTTTCCTGTAGCCGCCGAGGCAGCACACAAGTCGGGACACCAGTCACACAGATCTCCCGTTAAAGCTCCCGGACACACGACAAGATGGGGGACGTTTCCATAGACAGTTTAATCCTGAAGCTCCACGACGTGAACGCCGTGAAGTTTGGGGAGTACAAGCTGAAGAGCGGCATGATGACACCCATCTACATCGACCTGAGGGTGCTCGTGTCCTACCCGGCGCTCATGAACCAGGTAAACACGTGCTGCCCCCCCCCCCCCCCCCCCCGCCGCTCCGCGCCCTGGACTTTAAACAGTAAACGAAGTGTCCCGAGCCTGCATGTTGTTAGGACCGGCTGACTGGTCTCTCTCTGACACAGTGTCGACAACATTCAACATCATCGTCTTTAAAAATATATGCAGGAAATGTTGATACCGCTCTAATTCAGTTAGAGCGGTATTCACTTACCATGATGTGTAGCTTGCCATTAGTTGAACATGTTAAGTTAATCTACCAGCCATTAAGAGGTTCCACCAAAAAACAAAACAAAAAAAAAAAAGAAATCAGTGCAGTTGTAGAGGTTTCAGCAGACTGGAATCCAACTACTCAACACTTACTTTAAACATCATCAAAAGTACAGGGAACAATGGCATGTGCAGGTTCATCCATACATGAGGCCACATTAAAATCCTGCCACTGCGAACCCTTTCGTCTTGTTTTGTCTGCAGGTGTCGAGTCTTATCTACGAGCGAGTGCAGGAAGAGGGGCTGCAGTTTGACTCGGTGTGCGGGGTCCCCTACACAGCCCTGCCTTTGGCCACGATCATCTGTTCCAGACATGAACTGCCCATGCTCATCAGGCGAAAGGAGGCCAAGGACTATGGTGGGTGGCTGGAAGGCTCTGCGAGCTTTATTCATCAAGTGTCGCCCCTTGGGTTTGTTAGTAAACTCTGAGAAACCACAAGAATGACAAAACTGTCAGTTTGTCTAGAATAGGGACTGATACGGTTCCTTATCCTCCCCCTCCCCCCCCGCCAGGAACCAAGCGTCTGGTGGAGGGCTCATTTCGTGAGGGCGATACATGTCTGATCATCGAGGACACGGTGACCAGTGGCAGCAGCATCCTGGAGACTGCAGAGGTGCTCTACAAAGGGGGACTGAAGGTGCAGTATACGATAACATAACACGGATGCTTTGTATTTGAATGATCACTGTAAAGGTTTCAGAAGCCCGTCAAGTTACAGTGGTCATGTTACCAAATGCAGCAGAATACAATAGTCCTTTCAGAACAACAACCCTCTTTTGAACTGCGGGTTGTAATAGTGTTTTGAAATCGTTATTTGTTCAAGGTGACAGACGCCATAGTGCTAATGGACAGGGAGCAAGGCGGCATAGAGATGTTGGCTTCTCAGGGAATCAAACTCCATCCCATCATCTCCATGTTCAAGCTGCTCAATGTGCTGCTGGCAGCCGAACGCATCGACGCCCAAACCGCCCAGAGCGTCCGCAAGTTCATCCTGGACAATAACACTTTCAGGTACTGTCCTTCCCGCCCCAAGATGGCCAGTATAGTTAGGGTGTTATTGTGTGATTTTAACACACATTTTACATGTAAGACTCGCAAAGTAACAATTGCAACTTGAGCGTCTCCTCTTTCAGCCCCAAGGAGGAGAATGGAAATGACGTTCCTGCCACCAAGAAGCCATGTGTGGAGCAGAGCGTGGAGCTGAGCTATGCAGACAGAGCCCAACTACCAAGTATGCAGTCTTCCATCTTAGTCAAATGGTCAGCACTGGCAGACATTTTGTCAAGAGGTGGTGACATTTTAAGAAGGGAATATTCCTTTTTGAAGTTCTTCACCCGGTCTGTCCCTCCCCTTGTCCGCAGACGTTCACCCTCTGGCTTCAAAGCTGCTGACGATCATGGAGGAGAAGCGGTCTAACCTCTGTGTGTCCGCTGACGTGACGAGCAGCGAGGAGCTCCTCCAGCTTGCAGACTCCCTAGGTCCGAACATCTGCATGCTGAAGACCCACGTAGACATCCTCAAGGTTGGTGTGAAACCGGTCCATATTTAACACGGAGAATACCCTGTCAGGACAAATAATCTAAAGATATTCTTACATCTGCTGACAGGACTACACAATGGCCTTCAGCCAGAAACTGCAGGCTTTGGCTGAGAAACACAACTTCCTCATCTTTGAAGATCGCAAGTTTGCTGACATCGGGAACACAGTCAAGCATCAGTATGAAGGTGCAAGGATTTATCACTTTTGGCTTTTTTTTTTTCTTGTTCATTTCAAATTTGAACATGGCTTCTACTGTCCTTAAAATGACTTTTAAAAAACTGTTTTGTCAGTATTTTAAGTAGCTTAACAATCTGCTCATATATCCATTTCCCAGGCGGTTTGTACAAGATCTCATCTTGGTCCCACATAGTGAATGCCCATGCAGTACCGGGCCCCGGGGTTGTGAAGGGTCTGAGTGCTGTAGGAAAGCCTCTGGGCCGGGGCTGTTTGCTCATAGCACAGATGAGCTCCCAGGGGTCGCTGGCTACTGGAGAATACACACAGGCTGTGGTAAGCATGTCCCCGCAGTTTACGCAAATATATAGTCCATTATTTAGTGTTACCAGTTTACAGTAGTGTGTCTCTGTTATCTGTCTTTACAGCTGAAAATGGCAGAGGAGCAGCCGGACTTTGTGATTGGGTTCATCTGTGGCTCTAAGGTCACCAAGAGGCCAGAGTTCATCCACATGACCCCTGGGGTGCAGATGCAGGCTGGAGGTAAATTTGACTGCATTTTGATTAGACTTCTATGAGTCATTTTGGTTATTATGTGGTTTCCCCCCTAGAAATGTTGTAATTTTTCCATGTAACTAGAAGAAAGTGTGAATTAATGTGTTTACAAAAGTAAAATTCCACCCCATTATACACATACTTGTATAGATACATATGTACACACTCGTACTTCAGTGTTATTAATCTGTGATGTTTATGAATTTTTGTTGATTTGAGATGCATTTTAAGTTAAAGTGTACCTACTATATTTGAACTAGAAGACATGCTGTTTGTCTAGAATGAAAACAACGCACCACTACAACAAAGCTGAACTTTGTACAGTGTGGTCCATAATGTTTTTTGGCCAGTGACAGATTTTACATTTTTCTGCTCTGTACTCCGCCACATTAGATTAGAAATGAAGCAATCACTATAAAGTGCTGACTTTCAGCTTTCAGGATGATTCACATTGGGTGAAAGGTCTAGGACAATAAGCCCTTTTTATACATAGTACCCCAATATTAGGACAGTGTCACTAGTTATCTTACAGACAAGGTTGTCAATGGAATTTGGACTGGCCTAACAGTGAGTGTGGTGCAGCTGAGTGTGTAAATAACGAGGTGCCTTTTTTATGCTGCTCTCTTTTTGGTGCTGTGACTCGTCTTTAACACAGGGTGGAGCTCTAGCACAAGAAATAATTGCCGGGCCTGCCATCAGTAGTCCTCCTCAACAACCTCCCCCTTCCTCGGCCTCCCATCCTCACCCATTTCTCCCATCCCTCTCTGTGTTTCCCTCTCTTACAGGTGATGTGTTGGGCCAGCAGTACAGCACTCCAGAGCAAGTCATCCACAACAAAGGCTCTGATGTCATCATCGTCGGTCGGGGCATCCTGGAGGCCCCTGATAGGCTGAAAGCTGCTGAGTCATACAGAAAGTCAGGCTGGGAGGCTTACACAAAGAGACTGGGCCAGGGTGGCCAATAGGAGAGCGACAAATCTGCATAATCATGTCCAATTTTAAATTGAAGCCCTCAGTAACTCTAATAAGGACCTCCACGGACAAACTAGAAGTATTTTTGGAAGTATATTTTTTACATTTTCGAGGAACACCCGTGTGCCCACAGTCGTATACATAGAAACATATGTAGACATGTGCGTCTGCTCACCACACTGCCACATCAAAATGCACACCTGTTCCTACACAATCACAGTTTATTAACATTTGCAATGGGGCACCTGGCAGGTGTGGGGAATTGGACACTTTACTGTTGAACATGTGTCAACATACATGTATTTTGATTCTGTCCTATTAATGAGCTGCTTTAAATGTATTCTTCTTATTCCCTCCTATTAATAAACTGTGCGACTTGACTTAAAGTCCATCTGATAAGGCACTGCTGACCAGGTTTAAACAGATTTGGGGAAAAAAGTTTCAGTATTCCTTTTAAGACTGAGTTAATTCCTCCTGTCCAAGTCAAACCATGCAGAGTTTTAGAATTGCTAGTTTTTTTAAAAGAGGTGGCTGCCAAAATCCCTTGAGGATTTTTTTAGTTAAACCAGGAATACATGGTGTCATTCTCTTGACAAAGACTACTACTACCAGTTAAGCTCAAGCTTTTTTTTTTTGTCACAAATCCACCATTACAATGTATGCTTTCGTATAATTGCTGAAATACTAGACCAAGCAGTACAAATATGAGTGGATATGGTGAATTATTTTTGTTGTATAATATTTGGAGCATTTCAGAGCATT
Source organism: Lateolabrax maculatus (assembly GCA_031216445.1). Lineage (NCBI taxonomy): Eukaryota > Metazoa > Chordata > Actinopteri > Acropomatiformes > Lateolabracidae > Lateolabrax > Lateolabrax maculatus. The sequence goes on along the minus strand of CM062208.1, from coordinate 18,594,871 downwards.
TTTCCAGTACACAGTTGAGATCCTTTGTATTTTAAGTTGCCCAATATGGATCTTAAGCTTTACTTTTCTCAATCAGTATTAAGTTTATATAAACTCATGTATGGTAAGTTCATTTCATAGCAAATGGAACAGCTTGGTCAGTTACAGTTCAATAATGGAGGATGGGTTCCTAATGATGTTCTGACCGTGGTCCTGAGGTTGCTTTGCTTTTTAAAGGGTATCACTTATGAACTTCGTAGGTCAACTATAAAGTGATGGTTTTTGATTTGCCTGATTGATTGATTGATTGCAATGCCCTAAAGAGAATATAACAAAATGGGACAGTGATTGGCCTGCTTGATATTTATCTTTCAACCATTTTTAACATCTGCAATTGTTTGATTATAAGTTTGGATGATGAGTGTGTACCCCCTCCGATTATTTGAAAGTACAAGATGAGGGAGTGCTGATTGCAGCCATGTTAGTTGTCACAACTGTCTTGATTAAGTCCAATGTCTGCCGTCCATACTGCCTAACTGAAAATAACAAATACTGAGGTATAGAGATATAAATTCAGGTATAATGTGACATAATCAGTGATCCCACAGAACCAGTCTATAAGTTGTTCTCCATTGTTTAACGACTGTTTCTGCAAAAAAAAGAGAAATGCCTTCAGTTTGTGACCCCTCCTTTTAAAAGTCAACATAAGCTGGATTTTGTAAACTGTGTCCTTGGGCGGTGACAATTGTGCTATTACTACAAGGCCTACATGCAGTGAAATGGCTTCATGGTATTCTTGGTTTAATGGATGAATGTTTCTTTTGCAGAGACCTTGTTTGGTTTTGTCCCTCCATGTGCTTTCTTTTTCTGACTAAAAAGAGAAATGCAATGTCCTTTTTGTAACGTGAGATGGAATACAATAAATCCTATATGTTGAAAAACTTTTTAAAAGTTTAATGTTTAATATTGCTCACCTACTGTACATATAGTAATAGTTTATGGATGGAATAAGTGGGATGTAATTGGATATGTTATTCTCCCTTTTTCATAATGGTTCACCTAAATACTTATAATCGACTAACAATCAAGTGTTATAGTCTACCCATACAGTATATATTTAAATGTTACATTGAAACGTCTTATCAGCTGCCTTTTGAACAGACTAAGATCTGGATTTCCCAGTATTATCTCCACCCATATGCCATTTATCAAGGCTCATATGTGGCTATTTCAAAAAAGGAATGTACTTCGTAAAACACGTCACCTGCATACTGAAAAAAGAAAAACTCAGTGGTTATTATATATTGTATTACTACTCTTTCCCCATTGATTTTAGATTAACTTCAGTTGGTAGTTTACCCTTTCTAATTTTACCTGAAGCATAAATTGAAAGCACTGTTTGTTGAATAAACGCTCCATAAAAGATATTCAGAATTAATATCAGAGATAAGTCTACTGAGTTGTAAATTGTGAATGAAAAAAGTTTGAAGCAATCGCCTTTTATAAAAAAAATAAACAAAAAACCCCCCATGATTTCTGTAGTTTGTGATCCTAAGATTTCTCTAAAGAGCCCTTTCCTACAGCTGGGACATCTTGTTGGTTTTGTTTCTACTATATATGTCATGAAATATGGCAAATGTATGCAAAATTGTATATAAAGTCGTAACAATTGTGCTCAATGCAGTAAAATGTGTAAAGACATGGTGGTTCATTATTAGTTAACAAATTCATGTATTTTAAAAATAATCCATAAAATGTATTGGTAAAAAGTATCAAGAAATAACCATTAAATGTGCAAAATAATTATTCTTCTTATCATAAACGTTAAATGGATTTGCCTAAAATGTATTTATTGTTCGACTGACAGTCTTTTCATAGTCAATCTCACATTTCATTTATTTCCTTTTTAACTTTCACTTATCTGCTGTGTATTGTGCATATTGTGAGTTGAAGCAGCAGTGGCCGAGATATCCTGACTTAGTTAAGTTTGGATCATACATTTCCAATAATGCGACTCAAGTGGATCACCATGCCCCAAAATTTTAATTTCAGTATTATATGGTTTTTATTTATTTTTTCAGACTTGACAAACCCAGTCTAGAGCTACAAAGTAGCTTTAACCATGACTACTAAACTGGGTTTTATGTGTCAAATTGGAGGAGTTAAAGACAAGCAGTAAGTTTTCAACCAAAGAGGTCCAACCCACAGAGCAGTAACAATATATCTGATTGGCCCTCTGCTATTGTCCATGTTGTATGGAACAGCCTCGGTTGTCAGTTGATTAATTAGAGCTCCTTTTTTAAAATCATTAAAAACACACTGAAAAAGGGGTGATGGTGGATTGTTCAATTTACAAATATGTATACTGCAGAATTCATTTATATTTCTTGTTGGAACATATTTAAATCTTGTAGACTTCTCTTAATCTTGAAGGATGTAAAGTGTAATGGTCTCAATCATGTTGAGATGAATGAAAAAAGTTATATTCCGTTCAAAATAGAAAGCCCAGCTTCCCGGGAACAGGCTCAACAACAGCCGAGAGCAGTTAGACACTCTGCTTCTCTCTCTCATGTCAGAGGATTTGTCGTGGACCACCAGAACTCTCTACATGGTGAGGGTAACATCATTTATACGAAGCTGTTATCCAGTTTAAATTCAACTTTAACTAGTTAATGTTAAGCCTTGCTGACCTTAGCCCTAATGTTTCACGAAATGTGGGTAAAAAATGTGCTTTTGGAGTTTACGGAACAGTCTTATACTAATCTCTCCAAAGAGACCTGGATTTACTTTGTTACGCCCGTCTGACAAGTTAAGACAAGTGAAGGCCAACAGCTCAGTCTGTAACAATCAATCGTGTGAGGAAAAATTAGTGTTTCATTTCAGGTGGCAGCAGAGGAGAGCAGCTGTTAAAATGATACAACTTTTATAAAAATAGATATCTGGTGTTCCTCCAGCCCCAGGTAATGATTGACTTACTTCTGGGTGATGCTCCAAAGTCTTCATGGTAGTACAGCACCCAGCTGGAGTTTGTGAGGAAAAGAGAGCAGTATGCAACCACTTTTATAATTGTAATTTTTTTTAACGTGCCTGTTTAGACGGTTGAATTAACACTTGGATGGGCTGTCTCAGATTTACAGGTGGGACCTTAACCAACCTCCTGAACTCAAGCACACCTTTAAAGCACTCCAGTAGGTTGCCATGGAGCTGGAAACTGTCCAGGATCCATATCAACGACTATCAGTGAGCTGTTACCAATGTGTCATGGAGAGGCAGACAGGATGCAGTTTTCCGTGTTCACCATCTTGGATTATGGACATTACTGTTTCCTCCATTGTACTGATTGTAGACACGTGTTATGCATTCTAAAGGCTTTGGACGTGCATTTTCATCTCACATAAACTTGGACTGTCTTTTGTATGTTACCTCCCTCCAGTAGTGTTCCTTTTAGGTTCTAACTTTGGTGGGTGTTCATTTTGCTCTCCTAATATTGCTGACTGACTGCCTGACTGCTTTTGGCGTTTTCCAACATGCATCTCCTGCACCCAAAGTGCCTTTAATAAAACACAGTGTTTTTATTTTACAAAGACAGAAATGTAACAGTCCGGGGACATGAATGATGGGAAGCAAGTTGTATTTGCACTGTGTCAATGCTTGTGTCATTAACTATTGATTTTGATTTTATATAATGCAGATGTTTTCAATACGCACAGTGTGTTTTATTGGGTTGCTGTGTATATATATATCTGTATACTTACATACCTTTCCGTTCCATCATGACAGGAAAAAGCCTAAACTTGTTTCAACTGCTATTGCAATGGTTTGAATTCAAGTTCTGGGTTAAGTTTTACAGTATTGTTTGACCAAATACAAGTTATGATTGTAAAATAAATGTGTTTTTCTGCTTATTGCTGTATTTTCTTTTAAAAAAAAAAGTACAGTAGTAAATGTTGTCTTTAGACAAAATCAAAATTCTCATGTAGAAATGATAAACAAAATATGTCAAATCTTTATAACTCAATGGCTGAGACCTACTTGAGCAGATTACGTTGACTGAACATGAAAACTTTGCATCTACAATACATAAAGAAGTCATGTTAGTTTAACAGATAGTATTTTGAGCATACTGAACATTTAAATTTACATGATAACAGTCATGTTAGTTTAACAACTAAGAATTCAGTACAGATGGTTTTAATATGTGCAACCAATGCACATCTTTGTTTTTCTTGTTAATCCAACAGATTTTTTCTTCAGTAAATGACTTTTTAAATTATATACATTTATATTTAAAAAAACAAAGGCACTAGACCAACTCCACCGGGAGCCTTTGATTTCCTGTTTGGGGGATTATGTAAGCGTTTCTGTAGGCCACCTCTATGTTGCCTCATGTATCAGGGTGGATTTTCCCTTTCGTGGCAGATCTAGTTTGAACCCGACACATATTCCTTCCACACAGCACCGGGAGGATTCCACAGTGAGCTTTTTTCCCCCCAAAGTTGCCTGGCAAGGTGAGTCATCCGGCGGCAGAAAGTCATTTGCAAGGCATATGATATGGAAATGATGCCCGAACAGGCGCTGGGACAATGGGCCAAATTGAGTCGACAGGTAGCTACCTTACAATGCGCCTTTCAACACAGGCACAAAGGTCAGACACGTTGCCCGGCACACGGGAGGAGGGAGGGGAAGCTTTGGATGGAGGGAAAGGGTTTGTACAATTAATTGTGTGTGTGTGTGTGTGTGTGTGGGTGGGTGTGTGTGTACGCCCAACACACGCACACACACACACACACCCAGGCACCCCTCCCCCCTTTATGTCAATATTGGATCAGAGCAACGCACCGTGCAACAGGTGTCTGCGCGCCCTGAGGATCCTCTCCGCCGATTTCATCCACGAGGGGTGGAGAGAGGGAGCCGTGAGGGGTGGGGGGAGAGAGAGAGGGGCAGAGAGAGAGCATGTAGAGGTATAAAAGGTGTATACCTGTCACGAACAGCACACAGTCAGTGCGCGTAAAAAAAAAAAAGTGTGCCAAACCAGACCAAGCTCGCGCGTCTTTGCCTTTATTTGCTGTGCTTCTTCTGAGGGTAAGTTGTAAGGCTTTCCATTCATTTATCGTTTCCTCCAGAGTGTCCATTCTTACAAGAAAGTACATTTGCTCGGTGGTCTAACTTTTTCCAAATCTCCCTCCAAAGGTGACCTGACGACAGAGAAGCCAGCTGTTACGCGCTCACTACCCATCTCTCTCTCTCTCTCTCTCTCTCTGTCTCTCTCTCTCTGGATCATCGTCCCTGTGATCGTTTTTGTGACTTTTTCATGTCTGTATTTGCTTCACGTTGAGCCTCACGTACAATACCTGAAGATGAAGTTTTGTTCGTTCGGCTCGCGTTATGCAGGTACGGGTTGGCATCTGGAAAAAGACACAAAGTTCGCTTTTCGTTCCGGGAGCATCACTGTTGTTACCACTGCCAAGCCTCTGTTCAGACACATGATGGATGTTTGCTTTTGGTTGGGTTGTTTTGAAAATATTACCCAGTGAAATTAGTTTGAATGGGGTTTAATGGCACCAAGTGGGTAGGCCAAACAGTGCTGCCATACTATACAGCACAAGTGAGTCAAGTTACTGTAAAGGAAATCTTGATAAGATTAAAAGATGCATAAGACATTTCTAAGCAAATACATCAGGACCATTCCTCTACCTAAGAGGACTTAATGACAAAATAGTTCAGAAACTGAAACACCAGGTGTGTAGAATTTTTAACTGAATCGCCTGCCTTATTTGCATACAGCTGCTCTAAAGCCATGTCAGCCATGTTGTCTGACTACCACAATCATTCATCCAAACGTGAATTTAAAGAAGAAAACTCATGGAAAAGTAATGACTTGACTCATTTGACGCCATTAAAGATTCTTTGTTAAGTTTTGTTGAATAGGTGTCTGTGTCGAACAAAGAAAAAACAAAGAAAGCATAGATAAAAAGTTCCAGCTTAAACCCAACATGTAGTTTCTTTCTTTTTTTTTTTTTTTTACTAAAATAAGTTAAAAGCAAGATTATGAATCTCTTTCTCACATCAACCCATATGTAAATCATGCTTGCTTTTACCAGACACACCTGTCTGTTCGAGTCAGCAATGATAGTAGCTTAAGTGTCACTACTGATAAACCTGTAACTGACGTTTGTAAAGTGTCCAAGTGATGGTCATTGACTGTGTGGTTGTACTCGCCTTTATGTGTATGTAATTACCCCTGGATGATATCATATCGTACGCACTGAAAGGTTGACATTTACAATGGTACAGGCAATATCCTCCGTATCTCCCTTTGGTGCTTTTTTGATAATCATTCTCCAGTTGGCACATTCATGGGGACCGTATGTATTTTCCGCTGGGGGCCTATTCATTACTGTCCATCTCCTACGTCATGAACTGAGGCTGCAGGCGAGCATGGGGAGCAGAGAGATGGGCTTAATGGGAGGTTATGTTAATCATTAGCTAACATTAACCACACACACACACACACACACACCCACACACACCCACACACACACACACACACACCAGACATCTGATATGGACCATCTGTCATTTGGATGCTATTATGCAGCATTCGACCATCATACTTTTACCATTCATTGAATGTATTGTTTCTTATGTTTAAGAGTATATAAGAGTGCTTTAGTGTGTAATTTAAAACACACTGTTATTTTTTTATCCAGCTCTCTGATGAAGTCACAAAGTGAAGCAATAAATTGATGTGCCCTCCCTTGCAAGTCTACATTATGAAGGAGTAAACTGCCCTTTTGCATTCCCAGTTCAAACTGATGAATTCATTAAAAAGCAGCTCTGAAGCTTCACCTTTCATCTAGTAGAAAAATAACAATGATTTCCAGAGTAACATACGGTGCCAGAACACATGAACGCACCATATATTGCTACAGATTATAATCCCTGACCAATTTCACCATTGATTTATTGTTTATTAAATTGTCTGTTTATGTGAAAAAGAAACATTTGTACAAAATACTAAGTTGAAACATTTGATCTACGTACATATGAGTCAAGCGTAAACCATGAGTAAAACAAAACCATGCTCAAACATATTATGCTACAGAATTATGTCATACAATTAAAAGTCATTTTGAGTGGTGCCTCTGTGTCTTCTGGATCTCTTTGTGACTGATAAAAATGGACTTAATATGCTGTCCCACAGTACAGCATGTGGGTCTCCTCCAGTGAAATCACTAATGCTCAAACTAAAGTTTGATGTACACATCTTTAATACTTTTGGTGGCCTCTACAAATAATTCCCTTAACATGTTTCCCTGTTAAATCCCCACCACTCTTTATTATCTCAAACAGCATCTCATGTAGGTATCATTACCTTACAAGAGACATTATGTGAAAGCCCGTCCTACATGTCATTCTTTACCTGAGAGCCTATTTGCCTCTGCTTGAAGCTCTAGTCAATATTTGTTTAAAGCCAGATGAAGGGAAAGCTCACACTCATCAGTATCCTGGTTACCTTGCCCCAATTTAAACTGACTGTCCCAACTGGTCCTGCTGCTGCTACACCCTTTCTATGAGCTCCAGGAGCCCACAGCACACAGATCGTTTGTATAGGATTCAACCTGGAGGTTTAGCCAGCTACACTTTTTGTCTGAGTGTTAGTAAGGAAATTTGATTATTCTAGTGCAGCAAACAGTTTTAAGAATCCCACTATGTGTTAACATACACACTAAATCAAGCATCATCATCCAAAATTGCCATTCGAAAGACTATGGACTCCTGCTGTCCCTGCTGTGACCCTGTGAACTCTTCTCTGCAGGGCCATACTGTATCAGTTACATTAAGACCACTGTTTGTGTCTGTACAGCAGGAACATGATTAAATTTGTGGTGCCTGCCAAACGGTCTGTAAATGGAGAGAGAGTGCTTCCCAGAGGCTGTGTGTGCATGTGTGTGTGTGTGTGTGTGTGTGTGTGTGTGTGTGTGCTGCCTGAAGGATGTGTGCTGTTTCCTCTGACAGTTACCGATAATGAAGAGTCATGCAAATGCCCGAAGCCAGTTTTCCTCCCCTGGTACTCCTTACCTTTGCTGACTTTCTAATGGCAGAATTAGTGCTACTGGATGAAAGTGATGAGTCAACATTTGAGAAAAAGTAGCAAATAATAAGGGACGATACCCTTGGATCGATGCCTTGGGATTCAGAGAATAGTATATTGGAAACAAAAATGAAAGGAAAAAAGAAATGCGTCAGGACATCATGAACAGCATGGAGAGAACCAGCTTCCCTTTAGCTCAAAAGCATCAGTCTGGTATTTCTAGCGTCTATCGGCTATATTGTCTTTATTGTTTCAGTGACAAACAATAACCACGGTAACAAGCTGTCTTCGAAAAGGAAATCAATAGAAAGTAAGAAATATGAAAGGCAAAGTTTTTTGATTTTTTAACTTTTGTCACGCAAAACTCCCTCCTCCCAGTGTATGTTCTGTCTGCTTGTACACCTGACGGGCCAACTGCAGTGTGTCTGCCTGTCATCTCAACAGTGATAATTCATTTTCAATTGTAGCACAAAAAATATCAAAATCTGTACAGAATTTTTCTATGTTCTTCTTACGGGTAAATCCAGTTGCTTGTTTGTCTGCGCAGAGATCAGTGGGGACAAGTGGAGGCGGTACGAGCAGATGTCCTGCTCGCATCATCCTTACCTGGATTAGTCTCCACGGTAACCTTCCACCTGAAGGAGGGCATTTATTCAGTGCAATCTGTGTGTCACTGTGTGTGTTTATGTGTGTCAGCGTGCAGGTATACAAACAGTCACGTGTGTGTATGTGGGTGTGTGTGTGTGTGTGTGTGTGTGTTTGTGTGTGCTTGTGCAGACCTGCATTCAAACCATTTGTGTGTGTGTGTATGCAGGTGCATTCACTGACTATTCAAATAGTTCCAACTCACACTGACCCAAAAACAAAATCTCTTTCAGCAGCGTTAACACACTTCATGGTTTGTATTAAGAGATAATGATTAGAGCTATGTTGGTGTTGTTTTATTGTTTTAGATAAACTCCATGACATAAAAATTGCACAACAAATCTGTAAAATGAAATTAAAATTAAAAAATGTTGCCTGCCTGCATGCTGGGCTATTGCTTTTAAAAAATATGGATGTCAGCATATGAAAGAACAATTGCATAACATTTCTTATCATGTTAAAATGTGGCAAAAAAAACTGTTTTAAAATATTAAGCTCCATATAGCCGATGGTTGATGTTATTGGAACTAAAAAGACAATTAAAAAACTTTTCACATCAATTTCCTGTTAGATGAGACAGCAGTTGGGCACCTAAAGAAATGGCTACTGACCAAAGTACACTGACTTGTGTGAAAGTGTGAAAGCTTCCATTCAAATGTGCATGCACTGTATGGGTTGGATAAATAAATAAAAACAGCAAACATTATATGATAATGATGTAACAAATGAGAATAATACCCTCATTTGATTCTCAAACTGAATGTAGGTGGTGGAAAGATATGGAAATGAGATGTGTTGACTTATTGCTTTTGAATAAAATAATGATAGCACCACACTGATGGGTGCACCTGTAAATTTATCTAATGTTCTGTGACCCTTACATGACCATGCAGTGCAATAAGATAGCTGATCCCAGTACATTGCTGCTCAAACCATTAGAAACCCATTATTACCCATTATTATGTTGTGCATTTGACTGGCTGAGCCGAATGTAGGGACAAACTTGTAACCTGCCTGTAATCCTGTACTTCCTCAATGATATGAAACAAGTGACCAGTAGATGTGTCATGTGACCACTGAGAAGAAATGAATTGGTTATTTATACAGCAAGATAAGGATTCAAAGTAGAACTGTACTAGCTCTGTACTGGACTACGCTGTGCCTGACACATGCAAATCCCCCGCCCCAGCTGTATTTAACAGGAAAATAAGCTGTGCACATGTGTGTGTGTGTGTGTCTGTGTGTGTTATCGGACCTGATGAAGACAGATGAAAGACCTTCTTCATACATCCACCCACAAAGACACACACACGTTTTCATGTATGTAGACACTCGAGGTACATTCAGGTTGTACCACACATACACACGCACACATGACATCTGTGTCTATATAAGCCTTTTCACCTGCCCATCACCTGCTCTGGGGGAAAGCAGGGTGACACACACACACACACACGTAGAGACAAGAACAATGAATGGGTTAACAGGAGACAATGAGAAAGCTGTTCATACAAGTAAACAGCTCACACGTGCCCACAGGTGTAAGATAGACACACACACACACACACACACACACACACACACACACACACACACATACAGTCATAACCAAACTTTCCAAGTCCTTTTCTGTATATTTACCGTGGCTGGATGGTCGCCATTAGATACTTCCATCCTGGCTGCTGCCTGAATGTTAAATCAGCAGCACATTAGTATATTAATGCTTGTACTATGACAATAAAATTAACCATTATCTGACAGGCAGTTGGCCAGTTTTACAAGTCTCAGCAAACCTCAATGTAATAAATACTTTTGCCACTAGATGTCACCAATGATGAAGGAAAATCTCTAAAATCCACTGTTTTTTGCTTGACACTACCCTGTGCATAGTGATGTAAAGCTGGTGTATTCAAAAATTACCAAATGTGCAAGAGGAAATAACAGGGTGATAATATAAATATAAATTTGTTTACTCTGACAAGGAGCCCACTGTAAATGCGATTCAGAATTGATGGTTTACCAGTGTTCAGTCAGATATGGTGATGCAGTTTGCGAGTGCACACCAAATGATCACATATATAAATAAAATGCTTCTTTTTGTTTGTTTCTTGAATGGGATCATATATAATATATATTATAGGAAAATATGTGACAGAATTTGTATTAGCAGGATTTTGGTTTCACACAATGGCGAAGAAACAATAGCAACAACAGAAAATGAACAAGCAGACAAAAGAACAATGTAATACATGACTGTGAGATGGTTTTCTTTCATGATGTTAAAAGTGCCAGTGTGATCTTTCTCAGTAGCTGTAACAACAAAGGCAAATCTATAATCAAATGTAGAAACGGTAGTCCCAACATTAAAATTAAAAACACAGCCTGGTATCACTCTTAATTGAAATGACAGGTCTATTAATACAGTGACTAACAGTGTACAACATTTAAAGGATGCAACTATTTAATATACAGGCATGAAAAAAATATACAGATAGTATTTGTTGAGAATCATTTATAATATACATGATATATAATAAACATTCAATTTCAGACACTTCCTGTGTTGTGTGGTTTTTCCCATATAAGAAATGTTTTCTGTCTCTATAAAGCGTTTTTTTTTAATTGTCACTCAGCCTTATTTAAATCTTATGATTAGCCTGTTATTTCCTATTTCTTGCAATAAAATATGTTTCTTCTATCCATTTTCATATTTACAATGTATGGTGTAGGAGGCTACCAAAGCTACAGAGCACACCAATGTCTTTCGTTGGACCATATTCTGTAAAATACTCCCACCTATATGAGCCCTGTGACTTTTTGGAATATAAAGTATATTTGGAAGGTGATGCTCCTCATTCTTATACCTAAAAGTATGTGTTTCAGAGCCATAAATGTGGGTATGCAAAGGAGTGTATCCCAGGTTTCCTAGTCAGTCCTTGTCAAAAAGTTCTACTATTACTGTAGCTTTTTACTATAGCAGTTCATCCAGTTGACTCTTTCCAGATCAACCATTGGAAAAGTAGGAGATAGGGATGCCCTCTACATGAAATTGGCACATGTCCTTGTACTGACTGTGTGGGATGCCTTGGACCCGTTTCCCACCTCTAGTTTAGGATCCAGTTTACCTACAGCAGAGACGGAGAGAAAGAGACAGAGAGGGGATCAGCTCCTAGAATGTGTCTATTATCCTGCCACACCAATCAAACTGTTGTGTCAGTGCGTTACCATTGTATAGTCCTGGGTCAGGTTGCCTCTGACCATGGCTGCCACATTGATGACTAAGCCAGTTTGGGGCTCTGAGGACAATGGTGCTCTGGAGCCTCCACAAAGCACGAGGCTAATGCTCCCCTTTCAGCAGGCCCGCTCAGCTGCTGAGTGTGCAAGGCTGCTGGGCAAATGGAGTGGCGCAGGTCCAGGGGGCCTGGCCCTATAAAAACACAGGCGAGGGTCTCTTCCCCGACATTGATTATACTGGATCTGTCCCACCTCAGTACTGTCTGTAAGTATACCAACACACTGCCTCAGACTCAGCTAACAAACTGCAATCAGGGGACAGCTATGTGTACTGGGGTGGAGCCCGACAGCCACCAAGATGCTGCTCATACCGTGTATTTGATAGATAGACAGCTCTGAATGATTTAAATGAGGAATGGAAGCCACTTCATACTGCTGCTTTTAGGGTAAACTGGTTTACACCTCAGCTGCCCTTTTAACTGGGAGAGCTGGCAAGATGATGCCTTACTGGTGTGCTTGTTTTCGGCCTGGATACATCATACAAACATTTTTCTCAAACCAGTAATGTGCTAATTTATTTTGATCAGTTCTGCAAGTGAAAGACTTGAGAGTGAGTGCACTGGAGAGAGCATGTATGTATATACTGTAGCAGTAATTGTACACAGTACAATTTATGGACAGGTGACATGTCTGTGGTTTTTGATTGAATCTCCTCATAGGAACCAGAGACAAATCGGTACTGTGGAGAAAAGGATAAATGAGGAATGAGTGGATTTTCCTAACAGATATTACTTTCCAGAGTAAAGGTGCAATAATATACTCTGAGTGGAATTGGTACTTTTTCATCAAGCTAAAATACAAAGTAACTTGTAGGTTGATTTAGATACATGCCAGCATCATTTTATTGGGTTAAAGGCTGATTTCTTGTCTCGGTTTTAGTCAAAATGCGGTTTTGGTCAAAATTTGTTATTTATTCACACTTTGCTTAGTGTTTTTGACACTACACCTACTCAGGTTCATGCAGGTCTAGTTGTGATTTGATTTTCCATCTATTAACAGTGAACGTTTCTTTTTAAACCCTCTACCTTGGTCAGAGAGTAACCCCCAAGGGAGAAGCAGCAGCCATGAACACTCAACAGATGGAGCAGATGGGCCAGTTCAAGATCACAGTGTGGGAGGAGGAGAACTTCCAGGGAAAGCGCTGTGAGTTCATGCTGGAGTGCCAGAACATCATGGAGAGGGGCTTCAACAAGATCCGCTCCATCAAGGTTGAGAATGGACCGTAAGTCTGCATTGTTGGTGTTCTTCTACATCTCATGCTTCTTTTTCTGCTCCTCTCTGGTCTCTCACTCTATAAGTTCTGCATTTTCCATATAGCATGGGAAATCACTTCCCTTTCACCTATTGACCTCTTTTGGATTTGTTGTGTCCTCTGTGTGGATCATGGTTAGTGTTGTGTCCATTTCTGTTGCTCCTTCAGTATGAAGTTAAATTTGATCATGTTTATACATATTTAAGTTCTTACATGTTTATGATAAGGGCAGATTTAACTCAATGATTTATTAGAATCTGGTTTAAATGGTACTCTTGGAAGATTTTGCTATCTTTAAGAAGAATGACCAACCTGTATAAATAGTACTGGAGTGAGATTAGGAGTGAGTTTAATTTTACAGTGTGCTGATCCATAGTCTTCCTCAAATATTTTATTAAATAAACATTGCTGCTTAAAAAAAACAGTAAATAACTATTTTTGCCCAATAACAATATCTAATAAAATGATTCACTTCTGTTGCAATTTTAATTTTATCAGCTTGAATCAACAAGTAGAATAGGCAGAATATCAAAAAACATAAATTATTGCCCTCAGTGTTATTGCATTGCTACTTGGCATGTATCCTTTGCATGTGCGTGTGCATGCGTCCAAGTGTAACCTTGTTGCGATATGAGTTGGCTGTGTGCAGCTGCTGGCTGTGAGCCAGAATGGCTGACTGACTGACTGGCGATCAGATAAAAAGCCCTGGGTGCAGCAGTAGCAGCAGCAGCAGCAGAGGAGGCAGGGGCAGCAGTGTTTAATGTTTGCTTTGTGCTCCCAGTGACAAAAGAAGCTGCATGCTGTTTTCACTCGAAGCCATTCTGTGGGCGTTGGACTCTATTGCTTAATGAAAATTACGGTTTCAGTGTTGTAGCACTAAAACTACTTTGCATTTAGTGGGTTGCTTGTATTTTCTGCTCATTTAACCTCAACATGTATATTCTCTTCCCCTTCCTTGTCTCTCTCATCTCTCCACATCTCTTTCACGGTCTAGTTGGGTGGGTTATGAGTACCCAGAGTTCCAGGGACAGCAGTTTATCCTGGAGAAGGGAGACTACCCTCGCTACGAGGCCTGGAGTGGAAACAGCAGCTACAGAACCGAGCACATGCTTTCCTTCAGACCCATCAAGTGCGCTGTAAGTTACCACATCCTTCCACTCATCCACCCACTGTCCCTCCCCAGTTTTGCATTCTCCATCTAAATCAGTTACCACACTGCCAGCTTCCCCGCTTGTAGTAGCACCATCACATTTTTTCTTCCTCCATCTCTTTCTCTGCAGAACCACAGTGACAGCAAGGTGACCATGTACGAGTGTGAGGACTTCCAGGGCCGTAAGTTTGAGATGTGCGATGACTACCCCTCCCTACAGGCCATGGGCTGGTGCAGCAAGGAGGTGCCCTCCATCAAAGTCAACTCAGGAGCGTAAGTTATACATCTTCTTCTCAGCCTCCTGTCTCCTATTTTTCCCTTTTGCAGCATCCAATCACCACCTCACTTGGCATTCTCTTATAGATATCATTTTAGTTTAAACACTTGACGTAAATGACTTCTGTCTCTTGGAAACATTCTGCCATAAAATGTAGTTTGAAGCAGTATTTCAGACAGGAGAGCTTAGACAGGACAACCTGTTCTCACTGGATGTAATTTGGAGACCTTGCCTGTAAAATCATCAACAAATATCAAACAGTTCTAGTATGAAAGTATAAAATATGACAGGCTCTCTCCCACACCTGTAATTTCACTGAATCTGCTGTAATAATTTTGAATTAATTGTATGTCTGTTGCTTAAATGATATATTGTGTTGTTTGATCTGACCTTGACTCAACCCCTCTCTCTGTGCAGCTGGGTGGCCTACCAGTTCCCTGGTTACCGTGGCTACCAGTACATCCTGGAGAGAGACAGACACCAAGGCGAGTACAGACACTACAATGAGTACAGCACCCAGGCTCACACCAACCAGGTGCAGTCCATTCGTAGGATCCAGCACTAAGCCTTCCTTCTGCCTGCCTGACCCAACCTGGAAAAAAAAACTCTCCCCGAACCCCTTCTTCCACTTGAACCCCGGACAGACCGCTGTCAGAGAACAGTAGATGGACAAACTCTTTCTATCACTCTGTGGCTCTGCATGTATGGATATCTAAGTACTTCTACTATCATGCTGAAGCATGTTCTTGAAATAGGAAATAAAGGCTTTTCTTCAAAACTAGAGACTGTTTGTCGGTATTCCTTTTTCTTTTTACAATGAAAATGATCAACCTAGTAATAAAAAAAATAAATAAAAATCTCATAACAGCAATGAGCTGTCAATCATTTTGCAGGCGCACAAGCATTTCAAAATCAGAGCCCCCTTCTCTCTTTTAGCTTCATAGGCCAGGTTGTTACCAGAGATAGTTTTTGCTTTGTATTTATTTAAAGGACACATTTAGCCTTTTAGTGAACATACATGGAAAGATTTGATTCAAATCTCTCTGTTCGGCTTTAGGATGTGTAATATTGTTCTTGTCAGACTGTTTCTTATTTCCAATAAACAAGAGCACGAGATTGCATTTGTTTCTATTATTTCTTCTCCGGCTGTTCCAATCAGAATTTGCCAAAATGGCCAGTAAAATGAGGAGCTGTGAGAGGAGCAACAGATAATCTGTGTAATGGCAAATCCAGTACTCAACAAATACAAAGGAAATTTAAGGAAAAAATTTAATGTGAATGAACTTTTGAAAGTAAAACTAATTCAAAAAGTCCTCTTGATCTTGCTTTGCCGAGATCAGGAAAATAATGTGTGGCCTTAACAACCAAACAAAGCCAGGCACAGAGGGACAATTACTCTTAATACCTCAATGGGCTGAGAAAGGTGCAGGGACTCCAGCTGCCCCATGGTGTCGGCACATGTGCAGCCGTCCTTATTTAAACTGTTTCATTATGCTTTAAGCAATTCAAAAGAGGCCAGCAGAGGTCCTCTGAGAGATGAATGTCATGCATGTAATGTTCTTAGTTATTGATGAAAAAGTAGATGTACAGGACTGTTTGAAAATTTGGCCCATCAGGTGACTGACAGGTGACCAACTTTAAAGGCATATTAGCTAAAATAAAGTTCAGTTTGGAAGTTGTGTAACATAAAGCACCAACCTGAACAAATCTCATCATGTTGATGAAACCCAGTCCTCATACAGTGCATGTTCTGTAGCTACTTACTGTCATTGCCAGCATGTGAATAATATAATAATAATTCCAACGCCATTTTGCCAACAAGGAGTACAGTTGCCTACAGAGGTGGTTTTCTTCCTCCTGGCACCCTTATTTCTGCAATACATCCTACATATAAAAATTGACTCCTCATTAACAGCATCTATGAATATAGCCTGCCAGTACACTGTGTGTAGGGCCTAGACACCAGGATGTCACTCGTTGTTCTCGTTGTCAGTTCAGCTAAAATCACCTTAATATCCTCTTATTATTCATAACAAGACATCACCCAGGGCCAGTTTAAGTGCCTTTAAAATTCTCAACACCAGTGACTTTGGTGTGTGTGGGCCTGTGGTTCGTCAACAACAGGGCCAAAGGAATCTTATATAGGGAGCTTTGCTACCTTCTCCTCCTGTTGTTTTCTCTCTTGTCTTTTCTTGCTGCCCCTTTTATGTTTGAAAGTCATGACTGTTCACTCGGCTTGCAGATGTGCTCAGCTTGTCAGTTGTGACGTTCAGATTTTGCCTGGTCACATGATATGACAAGAGTCATTAACCTTCATAAAAGCTCCTTCATGTTCATGACAGGTGTCACATCATGGTTATGACAGTGTCACGTCCTTTCAAATTAAGTTACCTATATTTGTCAGATGCCCAATGTTCTTTTGATTATTTATTTAGTGCAGAGGTAAACAAATTATTCAAACCACTTAAGGAACTCTTAATCCCTCAGTTTGTCTGAAAAATCCATTCAATGACAGAGTAAATGTTCAAAATATTACTAATACTACTACTCTACATAGTACATTGATTAGTTTAACCCAAGTGAAAACCATTACCTCTAACCCTTATTGATTCCCTCACTATATCTTTACAAATCACAAAGATGGTGATGTGGCGGAGCAGCTGACCCAGCAGGTACGGATTTTTAAGCTGCAATACTGAAACCCAACATCAGAAAGAGGCCCTTGGTATTTTGAACAGTGTATACACCACATCAGCTCTGACTGGAGTTTCTGTTCAAAAAACAAATCCCAGTTCACATATTTTGATGAATAATGTCCCTGCTACAACCTTCCACACAGCTACCTCATAAACGTCTAGTATCTTAGCATTTGCTTGTGTACTCTAATGTGACACCACCATATTTATCTTGCAGTGACACGCCGACATCCTGGAGTGTGTTTAACTCCACACACACCCGGCTGTTGGTCCAGGACATGGGATTCCGTGTTACACACCCACAAGTCTGCACTGGCTTACAGTCCCACACCCAAAAGAACAGGATATTTTAATGAATGTGTAACCATACACACACACCTTTCTCAAATATACATTCCTCTGCAGACTGATTAAAGCAGCTGCACCATGGCTTATAGAGGAGTGACACTTCGGTAGTCTAGTAAGTTGCAAACTCTTTGGCCACACAGCTAAGCGTATCAAGGTAAGTTTAAAGCTTTATAGAGGAACTTTGCATTGATTCTTAATGACAGTTTGAGGCTGAGGTTGCTAGGATTGATTCCTTTACGATATGCTTTAATATGGATGTGTTGAACAGATGAAATTATGCTTTTGCCCGAATGCTTATATCCATCTAATCACAAAATGATTACAGCCTTCACAGTGGGGCATCTTTTAATGAAGACATGTCTCAGTTTTACTGTGGAATAGCTACCATAAGATGCTAACTAAACTCTTTTTTATATAATTTCTTAACTGTACAACCTAGATCAATTAGTAACAACAAATGTATATGATAACAGAATTGATGAACGAAGAAACCGAACAAATTAATGCTTTTCTGGTGTTTTTATGTAACTCTGAATTTGTTTTTCCTTTCTGTCCTGGATTTTTTGCCTCATGCAGACCTTGATCAAAGGTTACCCACCTATATATTTACCACTGCATCAGTGGGTATGGTCTAGTTTTCGAGGCTTGTTTTAAGTTGCCTGCGGCTTATACTTGGACACAGGCAGCTAAAGCAAGTCTGGGACGCCAGAGACACACCTACAAGCTCAGGAATTGCAGCCATGTGAAGAATGGAAAATGCAGCTTTTAGTCCAGGAGGAAGAGACATGGGAAATGTGCTATTTGTTAAATTAATTCTCCATTGGTCAGTTATTAGTAAGATTCCCTTATCTCGGAGAGGAAACACCTTGAAATCATACTGTTACATTTTGTAAACTTATAGGCCAATCAAAGGCCTGTATAGTCTGATGCAACCTGTTTGTGAAAAGGGACTCCTGCATGCTGTAACTGTGAAATTAAATAAAGACAATAACCTATCATGCAAATATACCACCTATACTCAGTTACCTTTACTGCATTTTTCCTACAGTGTGTTTGCATTTGTCAGAGCTCAGTCAGGTGACACCTCATAGAGCAAACACTAAAACAGATGATGAATGATTAGCAGACCATTTACTTTCAGTTCAGTCCACAAAGTATGATTTGAATCAAAGGGTAAAATGAAGATTTTCTGTTGGATATATTTATTGTAGCTAATTTAATTTCAAGGTATTTACATTTGTGGTTTAAACAAAGGAATGTATATTTTTTAACGTAAAAAATAAGTATTTTCTTTATTTGACAGATGTTCTTATTCTCTGAAACTCTAAATGATGATTCCTAGACCTTATATACATTTTCACCTTTTCCAAAGGAAAGCCATGAGAATCCATGTAATGTGATGGCACTGAAAGTTAACTGTGTTTTAGATTCCTGCAATAGCACTCGTACCATATTGCATTTTCGACAAGACAAATAAGATGCCAACCACACAAGATCCCGGGAGAGAGGCACATACATCAAAGTCAGAGTGTTTGCATGTTATATTTTTAGATATTTTTACATACTACATTTTCTAAATTACTTTATGGGCCTTTCACCTGGAATGGATCCCTTTCAGTGGAGAAGTAGACAAGAAAACATGGGGACCGAAAGAGGTAGGACACACAACAAATGTCCTAGAATCAACCCAAGGATGTCATGTTCACTTTGCACATATCTTAAAACACGATTCCTTTCAGGACACTAGCTCTTTTAGGTATTTACTGACAAACCTTTATCCTGCCAGGGTTTTTGACACATTCAGAAATGACACTGAAATTGAATTTGTTACTTTTAAACACCCAAAAGTGCTTTAAGGCAAAGGAATAGACTTCAAATTATGAGAATGTAGTCCTGGATTGATCAGACTGAACATTATTAGAGATTGTGTGTTGACCTTATTTGTCATATGAATCAATCATTAAAAACATATTCAGTGACATTTAATCAAAGTGTTGTGCTGTATCACCAGCCTTATGTGTCTGTAATTACATTATGTGCACCCAAATTAAATGTTTGTTGAGTTGTTCTGTGTATCTTTGTGAATAAGGAACACTGATGAACAGCCACTGCCATGCCTGTCAATTCATCTATCACCCTGAAAATACCAGGCTAGATCCACAGTTTTAATGATAATACTAAACAAAGGGTGTTTAGAGCATTTACTCAAAACAGGAATAGGTCAAAGCGATAAAACCCCTTCACACAGTCCACTGCCTCTAAAAAACACAAGAATTAGAAACATATGAGTGTGCATGATAACGTCAGAGGTTTTATAGTTGCAACCTCATTATCCTCAGATTGAGGCTATATAACCTTAAACCCACAAACAGAAGGTTAGGGGGGATGAAATGTTCTTGTTTTCTCATGTGCACTGAGGCGTGTTTTTCAAGGTAAATATTCTTTTTCCAACATGAAATAGGTCTTTGTTGTTTGCCCAGAGGTAAAGAGGCGGAAAAGTGAGGAGGATCTGAACTGGTTTCCATGTCAAACACTTCAATTCACCATAGAAACTCAGATCTTAACGCGGAAACTTTATTAAACTGTGATGGTGGATTGATAAGGGCCGAATTTCTATCGGCCTCTTTTTATTGTGGGCACCAGGCGGGCTGACAGAGGTAAATTGCTCTTTTAATTAAAGCAATGCACCAGGGGAAATTGCTGTCTGAATATTGTCTCAGAGATGGGGGCCAGTGACAGTTGCCTGGAAACTTCAATCTGTCCACACGCATTTATTCCAGATCACAGTTATGAGATAAAGTTTAATAAAAATCTTTTCCTCCGCCACCAAATGAAATCCAACCCTTTCTGAACAACTGAACACAATGAGACAGGACTGCGGAGGAAACCTCATGTTCAACATGTATCTCTCAGGTTCGTCATTTAGTCCCGTAAAGAATTATAGAAATAACCTGTTATAATTCTTTAAATCCTGCTCGGGGTGTCGGTGTCCTGAGGCGGCGATGCTCCGTTTCCAGGGCAGAGCATTGTTCAGCCTTTTCAATCTGAAAGCCCGTCTGCTCTTTTGTCGGAAATCGGAAATCCTTTTTCCTGGACGCGTTTCCTGACTTCGCTGAGAGATGAGACCGCAAAGACGACATGCGTCTTGCTTTAGACTGCGACTGGACGGGGATACAGTTAGGATTTTAATCCATTTTTGACTTTTGTTGCGATTGGGCACTTTTTAAGATTTCATTTTAGTCTGAATCCTGCGCACCGGTCTGGTCAATTTTACAGCATCTTATAACAGTTTCATTTCATTTTATTCCATTCACCTTGTTCCTTGTCACTGAGAAGTCACTCAACTTGCTTGTTAGAAGATTCACTACAAAATTCTGGACACTAGTGAAACTGTTTTCTCAACCCAGCAAAGCAAGATTAGAATACAAGAGTCGCCTAAATGGCTGATGATATGAAACAGGTAACAGGCCTGGACCTTGGCAGGATGCTGCAGCTGCTGATGCTGACAATGTGTCTGTTTTGATTTCAGATCCAACAGAGAATCTGTTGAAAGAAAGCAAAGGAACAACTTGGGGTCCAATAAACACAGGAGTGCAGAAAGGTAAGAGAATAAACTCAGTGGCCTGCCAGGACACGTGATATGTGGAGCGCAGCTATTTCATGTTGATAAGCTTATTATGATATGAAATAAGTGGTCCAAGACTCAAAAAAATAAATAAATAAAATAAAAATAATAATTACATACTAAAATATCAAACAAAATTGGTAGTCGTATTATTAACCATGTAAGAATTGCCTCTGAGGTAGACTTGTGATATTTTTGGCGATAGTAACAAAATTGATTTAAGAAAACAAATTCGAGGAATCACAAAAAAAAAAAAAAACGTAGGAAAAAATGCCGTAATTATTATAGCAGGATTAAACTGCGTTAAAGTCTCATTTCATTTAATGTGTGCTTCTGTTATCGATAGAAAAATAAAAAATAAAATAAAAACAACACAGCCTACTCTCTGAGCTCATACTCTCAGTCTGCAGCTGCATAATGTTTGCTGGTCTCATATTATATAGAATTAGTTTTTAATTAATTATGGTAGCCTACATTTGTCACCCCATAACGCGCTTTGCACCCTAGAATTATTTTGTATCAAAATTTGGCTCACCCATCCTTTCGCGCAAAACTGAATCATAGATCAAGTAAAATGTAATAAACAAATATATAGACAATAAGATAAAATAAAATAAAAACTGTGTTACATGCAACAGAATCCATCTGCCGTTTGTCCACATCTCATTGTCACTGATTTATTTACACTGTGATGGAGTGCTGATGCGGTTGAACGGGCATTAACGCCTCTCAGAGCCGGCGCAACTGAGAAAATAAAGCAGTTTATGAGGTTTACAATCAAAACATAGAAATTAGTATCAAAATATATCTCAAAAACTATTTTTAAAATGTAAATAACCCATACATCTACATTAGGCTATATTTTAAATTATTATTATTATTATTATTAAACCACATTATGGATCAATAAATTCAAGAAAAAATACACTCTGATGATGTAAGATGCAATTAAATATAGACTATGTAAGAGAATAATACATCTGCTCAAGATGCACTGAAAATGCACATGCAATTGTGTAAAGGGTAGAAAATGGATGAAATATAGACTGTACAGTTTTAATCCAAACATAAATTTGTCTCTCTACATGTATATATCTTTTTTCTATTAGTCAGCATTTGGCCTTGACAAAACAATACTGCATCTTTCCAAATCTGATGCCACAATTTTAAGACATGGCAACATATTAATTTATGAAAGTGATAAAAGCCTAAATGTCCCCAAATCCCCCGAACCATTTTGCACACACCGTCATCAACCGTGTGCTGCAGACGACGACGTTAACTGCTTTTCGCGGACACCACTTCTGGTCCGTTCACTCGGTTCGTTTTCTAAACCCTGCCCTGCGTCGCACTCCCCGGCCCGCACTGACTCCCTCGCCTCTCCTGTCGCAGGCAGCGGGCAGATCCAGCTGTGGCAGTTCCTGCTGGAGCTGCTGTCGGACGGCGGCAACGCGTCGTGCATCGCCTGGGAGGGCGCCAACGGCGAGTTCAAGCTCACCGACCCGGACGAGGTGGCGCGGCGCTGGGGCGAGCGCAAGAGCAAGCCCAACATGAACTACGACAAGCTGAGCCGGGCGCTGCGCTACTACTACGACAAGAACATCATGACCAAGGTCCACGGCAAGCGCTACGCCTACAAGTTCGACTTCCACGGCCTGGCGCAGGTGTGCCAGCCGTCCACCACGGAGCAGGCCATCTACAAGTTCCAGGGCAACTTCTCCCCGATCCCCTTCTCCGGGATCTCCAAACTGAACCTCATGGCTCCCGGCGTGGGGCCGTCGGGTTTCTCCTACTGGCCCGGGTCCCCTCCGGCGGCTCTGTACCACAGCCACAACCTCCAGCCTCCGGGGCCCTTCGGCACCGTGTCCCCGTCCCACATCAGCTGCGTCAACAACATCAGCGGCCTGAGCGGCATCAATGGCCACTACAACTGACTCTCTTGGACGAACTGGAGGGGGGAAAAAAAGAAAAGAAAAGAAAAAAAAAGAAAAGAAAAAAAACTAAACCCCCGCAGGTAATGTCCGACGACAAACTAAGAGAGAGGGCCAAGGGCACCGGACGGTCGGGTTTGGTAATTTGCAGGTGAAAACACTGGATTCATTTGATAAGAAAATAATAATAATAATAATGGTTTTAGATTTACACACGTAACAATTGTTTCAACAGCATGTGCTGTGTATTTAAAGGTGTAATTGTGGACGTGTAGTCACGTAGATGCTGCTGAGGTGGAGGCCGTATGGAAGCAAGCACGTCTAAACCGTACACAAACGAAAAAAAGAAGTTCTCCCTGGTCATTTTTAAACCAAGACACCTAGCCACGGGCAAATTGTTAAATATATCAAGGGCCGCGTAAGATTCAAATTACGACCTATGGCTTGAGCTTTTTACGCGCGGTAGTTCGTTAGTTAAATTAGTTAGATTTTAAACCCATAATGACCCCAAATATGGAATTTCCTCATTTCAGCCACACTCTGTGAAATCAAATCGGAAATCAACAATAGTTTCCATGTGGGAGACAGGTATTCAAAATGAACATTATTTAAAAAAAAAAAAAAAAAAAAATGAAATACAGTCTGTTTTATACCTATCAGTTCTCATCCTTTCTGTTCCTTTGCTGTCTCTCATCCTCCTTCCTTGAGTTCTGTGGTTGTTTTTACACACAGGTGGGTGTATTCACCAGCTTGGGAGCAAATCACCAGCTATTATTGGACTATTGGCGCCATCTCCTGGTTTTGGAATGGCCTAATGCCTGTTGGACTTCATGAGTCTTTTTCTTTTTCTCAATAACACCACTTGGAAACAGTCACCTTAAATATATTGTCACTTTAATCACTGTTTGCTTAGACATCAGATTACTCATGTCCATGCCCTCATATGAACTTGCAATAAAAATAACACCAGTACAGAGGTTTGGGGTTGTTATTTATGTGAAATAGGCTCTGATGTGAAATAGTAGGCTAACAGAAACTGTGAATTCCTGAACTACTCTGTAAATACTGTCAGGTAGAGACAGGCTCAGGCTATCGCTGCTTTTTAGTGATTTTGAAGTGAATTACATTGCATTCATTAACACAGCTTCATGCTGTAGCTATAATAATTGTACCAATGACAAACAAATGAACTAAATAAAAACAAAATTGTTATGAATACATCTTTTTGTCAGTATGTGTTTAAATTCTGTGCTGATGCCCTTTTGTGCCACATATGCGCCACAGGATTTTGTGTCCCAGTTAACATGGAACATTATCCATGCTCACTCTTCATGTGCTATGTTTTTAAAAATGAGTTTTTTAAAAAAAGGGGTTTGTATTCATTAAGCCTATGTGTTCTTTTGAATGGTATAAAGCTATAATAAATCAATGATGATGATGAAAAATAGTTAAACGACAAGATTAGAAACCACAGAAATGTGCCCTCCTAGTAGACAGTGTTATACTGTATTGGCGTGTAGTTCTGCCAACAGCTGAAGCAAGCAGTTATGATTTGCCAGCAGAGTCAACCCAAATTATTTACCTATTATGACAATCTTGCTTTATCAAAACAACAAAACCTATACTATTGTAAATGTGTTTTGAGGAGATTGATCAGGGTAGGGAAATATAGAAATGCCTATCGGAGATTTATTGACCACCTGTTTGTCCATATACAGAAAAAAATGTAATAATGAGCCAAAAATCCATCCAATATTTATCACCTTTAATATGAAATGTCAGACAATGGTGAGACTGATGTGGCCTAATTTTGGTGGGAAAAAAAACAAACATATTGATATGTTTGCAGTGACATTGCTGAAGAAAGCAATAGGCGACAACTGGAGGGAGTTAATGTAAAAGGAAAAAACCCAAAACAGCCACTGATGGGAAAGTGCCCTCTTAGATGCCCCAGTGGTAGATAACACATGATTAAGTGCCCTCTACTGAACCAATGTGCAAGACAACGTGACGCAGTGCCCTCTGGGGTGCTCTTGCAGTGGAGAAAACAAGACGCAGTACCATAAAGGCTGCCCTACATGCTAGAAAATGAGTTGGCCTGTACCTTTTTATAATAGCCCTCATGGGATGCCTCTATAATGCAAAATGCCCTCCTGGTGCACCCTGTTGGCAGTTGTGCGGCAGCATATTTCCACCTCATATTCATTCGCTTTTGGAGGCAATAAAGTCCTCCAGTTTTTACAATTGTTGGCTTCAGATGTTTCTGTTTTTTTTTTTGTTTGTTTTCTAAGCCATGTTATCCAGTATGCTGGAGGCTGCCTTGCTGGGTAGTTCGGTATGTTGCTGATTTTGTGGCAAGCTGCATTTTTAATCGATTTGAGAGGCAGGTCAGCATTGGGCTGCTACCCTCTGATTACAGAAGGTCAAGGAGGGAAAAAAAACTGAAGTGCATACAAAAGGATCTGCAAAATGCTGCTATAGGCAGTTCGACATTAAAAGGTTGGATCCAAAGCTGCAACAGCAAGGGAGATGGGAAAGACCGGTACGTTTGCATAACAACCTCCCGTGGACCGCCATGCCACGAAAGAAAGGCTTGAGGGCAAGTGATCTCTAACATTTACTCAACCTGTTAATACCATTTTGCTCTGTTATTTGCTCCACCAGAAAAAGAAAGTATAGACAGTGAGGATGAAGATGTCAGAGAGCCACAGGATGGCAGGGAGAGAAATGATGATGATGATGTAGTAGTTACTTACTACTACATAATTTAACTCTGAATCACATAATAAAACAATTTTATTTTTGATCAGGGCTCAGATCTGATTCACCATAACTGCATCAGGACTTCCCTACTCCCACTGCATGCATCAAATCTGAACAATTCCCATTCACTGTAGACTACTTTTTGTATTTTGATATTATATCATCATTGAGCACATAGCTTAAAAGTCTACAAAATATTTTTTTCACACTTCATCAGACAACACACCTATGATGCAAAAGTAGAAATAACAACCTCATATTTGCTGTACATATTTATTCATCAGTAGTTATCATATAATCTGTGCTCTTCATGGCATAGTTTGCTGCTGCTGCTGCTGAGTGCCGGCCACATGTGACAGTACATCTCCTCAGCCACGTGGAGGCGCCATAACTCTTCCAACATCAGAACACAGTTTACATAACCAAGTGATACAGAGTTGGTCAAATATAGAACATAGAAGCATCTGCAAATAGCAGATTAACCCCAAACCTCATTTTATGACAGAGATTTAAGTGTGTCTGGACTGAGCATTATCAGACAATAGCATGGACATGGGAGCTTTATGCCTATCACATAGAAAGACAAAAATAGTGCCTCTAGCAATAATAGATGTATACTTTGAAAATGGTGAAAAAAGGTCAAAAGGTAATGGTTTTATTGATAATTGATTGGTGAACATCAATCAACTGGAAGTGAAAAAGCAACAGAGTTTGCAGCATAACCTGTTGAATTTTAGCGAACCCATATTTAAATAGAATGTAGGAATCTTACAACAAACCCCAACATACTTCATCATTGTCACCCCCAAATTTGTAAACGTCCAAAGTTAAATGCATCAATCTGGTGCACTTTGAAAGCAAAATACAGAGGCTAAATCTACAAAAGAGTTTTGTGGTTAGTACAAAATTTAAACATAATAACATTGGTTGTATAGAAATGAATGGTGATGACACCAAAAGTCACACCCACAAAGCATGGTAAATGAGATGGGGTCCATGTTTCAAGACGGGTCGGGTGGCCTACGCCTTTTACCTGAGCCGGTCCCTGGTCAATTTGTTCTTTTTGATTAGGGCCATAGGCAGGCCTTCACAAAAATAAAAAATAAATAATCTGCCTTGACATGGGGCAAAGTGGCCGATGCTCGAACAGGAAGTCTGTGTGTGTGTGTGTGTGTGTGTGTGTGTGGGTGTACGGTGTGTGTGTGTGTGTGTTTGTGAAAGAAAGAGAGTAGGTCGCTCATTCACAACAACCCTGTTTGTGCGTGTGTCTTGCATGTCAATCGGAAAGTGTGTTGCTACTGACGACTGAATCTCTCTCTCTCCCTCTCTCTCTGGGTGTCTTTGTGTGGGGGCGCTGTGAGAGAGAGAAGAGAGAGAGAGAGGGAGAGAGAGATTCAGTAGTAGACTTGTTCCCCCCCTGTAGACACTGTGCTCCTTATAATAACATAGTGGCACTTCCACAGGGATTGAGTCACTTCCACAACATTGTAATCGTCACTGTCTTCTCTGCCAACTGCTCTGCCACTAATCTGCTGCGCCCATTGTTGCTGCTAAGCAGCACTCATCCTCTCTCTTCTTCTTGCATAACAAACTAGGTGGGTGTTTTCCCTGCAAGCCAAAGGATTAAAAGTGTGAAAGTAGCAAGAAGAAAATAGGAGGAGGAGGAGAGAAGAATATCTTATACTAATGTTAGCCTACTTAGCAGCACATATGTTAGGCCTATGAAATGGAACTTCTGTTTAAGTAATTTAACTTCATGTTGTAATCTATTTTCTAAAACACACAGCCTATGCTTTACATCCCCGTCATTTTCCAAAGCATGTCATCAAACCATCTTGGCTTCAGTTCATGTAAGTAAGGTGTAAAAATCAATTTACGTTTATACATTTAAAACAGCTTGAGGCAATCCATCACTGTTAACATTAGCTCTACTGTTTTAAGTCAATCTCACATTACTGTTGGGTGATAAAACAGTTAAAACAAGGATACATTTTTCCACAAGCTATCTGGGAGGTGATTGTGGGAAGCTTCAACATCTGACAATTGAGAGTAGGTTGCTGCACAAGTGTTGCATTCATGGGCTGCGAGATGCACTGGAAAATCAATTTCTGTAGAAATGATGACAAAGTGGAGATCATGCAAAGGAAAATAAGAAACTTCAACAAATAAAGGGGCAAAACTGTATTGGTTACAGTTATTGCAAACAGCTTTGATATAATTCACTTTTTTTCAAATTGTATCCTGACAGGTAATATATGAGTCACATATAAGGTCTCTCTGTCCCACAAGAGTGCATTATTAGGACACAGGGCTAGGCAGTCAGTGGGCTTTGTGAAGTGTTGCAGTCAGTGAGTCATTCTTCCAGCTGGAGAGAGTGGTAATGAAGGCTCAGCTAAATTAGAACAGTACACCTACATGGTGCTAAAATAGACTTGAGAATTAGAGGGAGCGAAGGAGACGTGGGGAAAGGTGGGAGACTCAAAGAGGTAAGGAAAAGAAAAACAGCAAAGGTAAAAGAGAATGGGGAAAAACAATTTAGACCCATGTGTTTTTCTCTTTTTTTTTCCAGAGACACCCACCTGTCTGGCTACAGCGCCACATTCTGTGGGCTAAAAACACAAAAACAACTCCAGAACATACTGTCCGTGTTTATCCATTCTCCATGCTTTAGATATATGAAAAATGTTAGATAAACTACTAATATCAGGACAAAAACTCAGTGGTGATATAATTTCCCTGTCAAGACATTGTGACTTAACCATTAATGACAAAGTAATTTGTTATTCTGAGGGGTTTTAAGCAGTTTAGCATCGGATTAATTATTAAAGAGTTGAACATCTTTGGTGACTTTAATACTTGTAAAAATACAGTAAATGAAAGTCAGCGTATAACAAGTGAAACGTAGTAACCACCCAACCTCCCTACAATGACTACAGTCACATGGCAATGAGCATCATACAACACAAGCTGTACTAGAACTGCTCAGTGTTACGAGCTGTATTTCCAGCTGTTTCTACATATGAGTTAAACCATTCTCAAAAATCTTTTAGACTACATACAATAAAATCAATAGTTTTGGTGCATTATGAATTAAAAGTGTCTCAAATATGGAAACTTTTAAAGCTGGAGGACTAGAAACAGGTAATGGTTTGCTTCTGAAATGTTAATTTGTCATGTCAAACAAATCAAGGTTCGGATTGTGGCTGTAACATTAAACTAAATAGATGAATAATCATGCAGATTCATGCGGTGTGAAGTGATTCACTGACAAATTAAGGAGAGAAAATAACAATGAACACTGTGTAGGTGTGTGGTGAATGCAGGAATTAGTATATTATTGTGTATAAAAAGCAGTATAAAGTTATATAACACACAGTATGTAACATGACAGCAGATGACTCAACACTCTCCAGTGAACTGAACTATGGAGTGAATTTAAATTTTTTGCCACAGTTTCTTTAACGTTACCTGACTTCACCCTGCTATGTAAAAATGGCAACTGACTGCCCGTCACTGTAGCTGCATGCAGGAGTAATCTAGTTAAAGAGATTAGCAGGGTGGTTATGTAGCAAGAGGACAGCAAAATAGACATAATCCCTGTAGATTCCCTCTAGGTTTACAGTGAAGTAAACACGGCACTGTATACATAATGGTTAAGATGTTATTAAGTTACAAAACGATAAAGCTTTTTTTATTTATTTCACAAGTGGTGGAAGAACATATACATTAAAGTCAAAATACTCCATTAAAAGCAAAAGTTCTGCAATCAGACTTAAACTTGAGTAAAAGTACTTTAGTATTATTAAATATAATTAAAGATCAAGTACCGGTTCCCCTGTGGTAAATGTTCCATGTGGCTAACAAATTGTTATATGTGATATTAATAGATTGGATTAGAATACTGATCCATCAGTGTGTAAGCAGCATTTTACTGAAGTGTTGAAGTGGCCTGGCTCAGGAGGTAAAGCGTTCATTTAGTAATTGGAAGATTTGTGCTTCAATCCCCGGCTCCTACAGAGAATGTGTTGAAGCACCCTTG
The DNA here is from genome assembly GCA_031216445.1 of Lateolabrax maculatus. Classification (NCBI taxonomy): domain Eukaryota; kingdom Metazoa; phylum Chordata; class Actinopteri; order Acropomatiformes; family Lateolabracidae; genus Lateolabrax; species Lateolabrax maculatus. The sequence continues at coordinate 18,564,777 of CM062208.1, read as the reverse complement.
AGCTAGACACTGAACCCCTGCACCACTGCACCATATGAGCAGGTTGTCACCTTGCATGGCAGCCTCTGCCATTGTTGTGTAAGTGGGTGAATGTTGGCCTGTGTTGTAAAGTGTTTTGAGTGGTCAGTAGTCTATGAAAGCGCTATATAAATGCAGTCTGTTCACTCTTAATTTTCTTTAACCTTCCTATTGTGTCAATAAAACATCTCTTCAATTAAGTCTCTCCTGATTGCAGTGCAATTACTCAAGTAAAGTACTTACAGACCCTAGTTCAAGGCATGGCATGTTTGCGCTGTGTGATACACTGGCCTAGTACACATTAAGACCGGAGACCTTTTAAGTGAGTGACTTCACACTGATTGATTGACTGATAGATTTCATTGAAAAAAAAGGAGGTAAAGACATACACCCATCTGCATCGATGGAGCTGAGGTGGAGCAGGTGAACAGTTCTGTTCCTGGGAATCAACATCACAGAGAACCTGTCATGGACATCTTGAATCCAAACCACGGTTAATAAAGCTCAGTGACGGCTGTATTTATTAATGAAACTTAAGAAAGCAAACTTCCCACGCCAAGTTCTTGTCAACTTTTACAGAGGAGCAATAGAAAGCATTCTGAAAACCTCATTAATTTGCGTGGGATGTGCACGGCCCAGGACAGGAGGGCTCTGCAGCGGGTGTCTAACACAGCCCAGTACATCATTGGTCCCCATCTACTGAGCATCAGTGATATCGGTGAGGTGCCTCCGCAGAGCCCAAAGGATATTAAAAGAGTATATCACCCCAGCAACAGCCTGTTGACATACAGAAGTACCCACTGTCATACCACCTGACTACAGAGCAGCTTCTTTCCTGAGGTTGTTTTTTTTTTTTAAGTAGCAAAATGGGACTATATCCACATCTATCATAATATTCTGCAACCCTGTGTTCTAAAATTACAATAAATTAACCTTGTATCCTTGTATTATGTAAAAGAAAATAAGATGCAATCCAAATGCAGTTCTTCAGTATGACTGCAGCCTACACACACTGCATGTGTTATATGCACATTAGTATCCTGGTTATTCTAGGTCTTTGGTGGATTCAGAAACCTAGATAAATCCTTGTCCTGGATATTCCCATATAACCCAGATACTTTGGCACGTAAACACCGTATCCAGGTTTCTGATCGCTGTCGTCTGTGTCTTCAGTTCAAGTTACATAGCAATTAGTCACAGAAACAAAAAATATGATGATAACCAATGTGATGATGATCTCTATGCTTAAGCAGAAGTGAAAGTCTGACATCGGTAATGCAGAGGATGAACTGCACTGTCTCATAAAGAAGACAAACCCAGAGGACTGCAAAACACAGCAGTACCAAGGCAGAGGTAACTCAGGAAAGACAGTGTGGCAGGATGTGGAGAAGTCAGAGACATGCCTGCACTGACAGACACTCACACTGTGTGAGTGTCTTCTGTTGCTCACAGCGATGTGTATGTGTTGTGCAGTGGTTCAGCCCACGCTCAGCCCAGCACAGCTCACTTTGTCCAGCTCTCATTCACTTACCTACCCGTTACTATAGAGACACAGCAGAGAAGAATGCTGAAAGCAGGCTGGCAGACAGATATGCAGGAGACCTGGACTGAATCTTAATAATAAGGAGAAGACTCACAACACTGCACTGGAGGGCTGTTACATAACACTGCTGCATGATTCTGCCGTGAAGTCAACCTGTAAAGACTAAAAAACTAAACAGTTGTTGTGAACACCATGACGAATTCAACTGTTGGACCTCTCTGATCATGTTGCTGAATGTGTAACTCCTTAGTTTACAGGAAAATTGATACTGTGAAACTTGAATTTTGAAGGGACTTTATATCATAAACTGTTTATGCCACTAGAAATTGATGAATCAAGTGATGATATATCATGTTTTACAGAAGCAATACAATGAGGATTTGCAGCCAAAACAGATTTTAAAGAGCTTGGCTAAAAACAACATTGAGACTTAATGTGGCTAAAGTTTCACCTCTGTAATGGTCAATTTAAATAGTTTTAACTAATTAAATGGGGCTTTGAGGTTATTCTTTTTAATCACCAGACTGAATGAAACCTGTCTGTCTCTTTTCTCGCTATCCCTCTTTGCGTACTCATCTACCCCCTTTTTTTTGTAATTTTCTCTCTGCCTTCTTTTTTTTGATCTGTAAATAGACACTATATGTCTCTATAAGACAGAAAAAGAGAGGAAGAGAGGGAGAGAGAGAGAGAGTCACAGACAGTTCTGAGACTGCAGCAGATTCTAACCAATCACATGAAAGAACCCTCCAGCCCATGTGACTTATTCATAAAAAAACAGGAGGAAACCCTTATCAATTCAGCTCCATTCTCTCATACAGCATATCATCAATGCACCCATGCTCTAAACTAAGGAAGCTTTGGAAAATTCATAATCTGTTGCATTTTAATTTAAAATGCAACTCAAGTAAGCCATATTTCAAAATCATTCCTCAATTTTGTATATCTCAATGGAAAGTGAGACAAGTTTAGCAGATTGATATGTGCAGTTTCCTCCTCCATGTTATTATTATTGTTTTTGTAGAATTTACTTTCTTACTGTTTGGTTTCTGTGTTCCCATTTCAGTACGTGGCCCCGATTAGAATACCCAGGACACACAGATACGATACCAAAAATATCCTTTATATGTGTCAGCTCACTGCACTGTGTTCAGTGTGCAACACAGGTATATCAACTGCAACAAATCTAGGATGAAATGTAGCTGATCGTACAGATAAATATTTGCCATTTGCTGTCAGGATATAAAACCTCCAAAAATGTTATCTTTGAGTCAGTATCTGTACATATTTGGCTCAGTAAACGTTTCCATGTAAAAAGCCTCTGTCTCATGAGTTTTAGTGTCCTGGCAACTTATGGCACCATCTCCAGTAAGCATGGACTTATTTCTATTGCACAACCATGTCTCAAGGGTTTCCTGCAAATCAAAGGATAAGTGGGTGTGTGAGTGAATAGGAGGCCACCCAAGTTAATTATTGCTCCAGCAAACTGCAAGGTTTGTACAAAACATGGGCCACAAGAATCAAGATATATACACGGTAGTGGCCACACACATAAACATTAAGACAAAATGTTAAATGAACAAAACAATGCGAGAGACAAGAGACCCTACATAAATTTGGATTTATTTCATCATGGTCACCATAAATAAGTACTGTATTGACGTTTTATCAACATAGAGAGAGTGAATGCAACTGTGGTGCAACACCACAGACAACACACACATCTAAATATCACTTTCCATAGCTGACAACAGTATAGGAAAAATGAACTGTACAAAAGATCTAATTCACAGATGACCATCCTGGAGCGAGACTTAACTGCAAAACATAATGGCAAACACTCCAGTGCCTGAAAGGAAACACTAGTACATGACCATTATGTTATACCACTGTGCAAAACATCACAGGTTTGTTCACAGCTGTGCAAAATAGCCACATTATATTCCACTTTCCAAGCAATGGGCTCACAACACAACAACACATTGATCACTTAGAAGGAGCATAATAATACTTAATAATAACCATATAAACCCTATAAGTTTGGAGTCAAAATACTTTTAGCTTATAGAAACTGCAATGATGTGTGCAAATGATAGTGTTCTGTCACCTAACAATGAGACCTTCACATTCAGTTTACATTATGAGGAAACATCTTTCCTGAATTGAACCCAGCACATTTACAGAGCAGAGCAAAAATACCATTTGACCGCTAAGCTCTATTTCTTTTTTTGTTACACTTGAACTACATCATATACAGCCACCTTCAAAACAGGCAGATAAAAATAAAACAAAGAGAAACTTTAAAATAAACGTGGGATATGTACATGTAAACCATATTGTTTCAGGCCAAGTGTACTCAATAGTTGGCACATTTGAGATTTTAAAATAATCTCCTGAAAAACTGTACATTCCCTTCAGTCTCTTGTTATGTCGGCCTCTGCAGAGCAACACACAGCAGAGGCTTTGGGTTGATGATCTTGCTGTATGTCCATCTTTGGGCCCGTTTAGTACTCCTTATCACATTCCAGGGAGAAGATAACCCCTTCACTCTTTTAACATCTCTGCCCCACGCCCTCCTGTCCAAAGGCCCGCTCACTACAGTCTCACGTTGGTAGGCAAAAACAAGTTGTTTCAGTGCAGAAACGTGGTGGTTCATGTGATGGAATTGGAGGCTTTAATTACACAAAAAGGAGCTGAGGACAGTTATATTCCAACCAGGTATGAGGGTAGCCTTGCACAGCATTCCTGCTGTATCTGATCAAGGTGTGCAGATGGAAACCAGCTCTTCACCTCTGTCACCCCTTAAGTGAACATCTACAGTTGTACCTAATTATAACTAACATGTTTTGACCCCTGAAAGAAACACGCTTATGATATCTGTCGCATGTTTAACGGCTTAACTTCTAGAGAACACAAAAAAACAAACAAACAAAAAAAAAAAACGCACACAATATAGTGTGTACCTGCGCTTACGAGGCTTAGGCTTATGTGCTGTAAGTGTACCCGGGGCTGACTTTGGTCCTCTTAAGCCAGTCAGCCGTGATTCAAAATAGCAGGGAGCGGAGGAGAAACGGCTGCACAGGTCAGCACCTCGGACAGCTCCCCAACGAAGCACCACATCTGTTCTGGCCGGAACACCTGGCCTCACCTCACTGCCGCACCCGCCTCCCCCACCGATGACATGGGGGTTCGGGCGTCACTCCGCGCCGCCGAGGTCGATCCCTGTCCTCCCTTCGAGGGGGACGAGACATAAAGAGGACAATATACCACTGGCATGCATTTGTGAAGTCTCCTACACCGTTGGCCTAAAAACACCGCACTGTAACACCATGAGAGGGAGAGAGATCCGGCCCGGCCTTTACATTCAAAACCACCGCGACGTGATCTCGCAGTACATTCAATCTTTTTTTTTTTTTTTTTTAAATTTTATTTAGAATAAAAAAAAAAAAAAAAAAAAAACCCCAAAAAACACACCAGTGTCTTGTTCGTTAGCGGTCCAGGTTGGACTCGCTGCTGTCGCGCTGGTTCTTGAGGTCCTGGAAGACCTCGGTGAAGAAGTGCGGGTCCGCGTTGAGCTGCAGCATCTTGGCGCTCATCCTGTCGATGATGCGCAGCGACGTCTCCCAGAAAACGTCCTTGTTCGCCTCGATCATGAACGGCTTGAGCGGGTAGGAGATCTCGTTGCCCATGTAGGAGTAGGCGAGGTACAGGCAGGTCTGGAAGGTGCCCTGCAGCTCGGCCGCGCTGTCCACGCTGTCCGCCACCGTGTCCTCGCACAGCAGGTACACGAACACCACGTTGGCCGGCGTGATGAAGCCCTGGTCCTGCCAGCCCTGCAGCAACAGAGTCCGGTCGATGTTTCGGAACCACAGGATCACCTCCCCGCTGTTCAGCTCTTTCAGTTTAAAACACCTGCGGCACATGAAGTCCCCCAGGCAGCGGAGCAGCTCCCCGGTGGACGCCTGGATGACTATCCGCTTCGGGGACAGCAGAGAGAGGCTGCTGGACTGCTTCTGGACCGAGGCGATCCTCCCGTTCTGGCCGCCGGCCTCGGTGCTCTGCTTGGGGACCGTGGGCACCGGGACCGGGATCGGCACCTTGGGCTTCTTCTCCTCGGCTTGGTGCGTCTTCCGGGTGTTCTCGCTGTTGAGCTGGGCCACCTGGCCGGACGCGGGGTCGCGGGCGGCGGGCGGCGGGTTCGGGGTGACTTTCTTGGCGCTCTTCTTGGCCGAGCTGGCCACCAGCTTCTTCCAGGAGAGGGAGACGAACATGGAGTGCCTCTTGAGGCTCTTGTCGCTCTTGACCCCGTCTCCGGCGGCCTCGGAGTCCATGATCGACGCCTTCTTGATCGCCGGGGAGATGGAGAGGACGGTTCCCATGGCTGCGGAGGAGAGGCGCGCGGTGCGGGTGCGGGTGCTCTGCGGCGACTTCGGCTCGGTCTCCTGCGGGGGCGAGAGGCGGCGGAGGGCGGTCACGACGACGGCCGAAACTCCATGGACGCGTCCGGCGGCTCCGTGTGATCGCTGCGGGGGCTGCGCGGGGACGAAGATGGAGGTGGACTTGTGTTCCGGGCAGATGCTCTGTGAGCGCTCCGGCGAGGGGGGGGGGGGGGCGGACTGGCTGCGACACACAGTCCTGTGGCTGGAGCCTACACGAGGATTAGTCTCCCCTGCGTTAAGTCATAGGTGCAAACGAACCGGCGAGGGCAGCCCCCGACTGACAGCCGAGCCGGCCAATGAGAAAGCCGATCGATGAACCAATCACTGGGGGGGTTGCTGTAGGATGCCGCTGATAACCCGCATGGGCTACAGGTGAGGGAGCCTCCGTCCGGGCTCCTGCGCAGGTCTTCTCCGACTGGCCCCGTTTGGAAATCTGTGGGCTGAATCAGGCCGTTTTCTTCCCCGTTAATCTCGTCAGCAGTCGGTCGGCATGATAACAATGGCGAATGGCGTGGTGCGGACTGTGGTTTTCGTCACGCGATCGTCCTTAAGTGTCCTTGATGAATGGGCGATAGGTCCACCGACACGGGCCAGCTTGCAGAGTCAGTCCTCCTGCTTCACATGTTTTCACACATTCAAATCAGGCATAAGCATAACTGCTGCAGGGAGTGAAAACATTTTACTCAGTATGCAGGTCTCTCTCTCTCTCTCTCTCTCTCTCTCTTTCTCTCTCTTACTCTCTGTCTCTATATATAGGCATTTATTTACCATTTATTATTATTTATGTAATAATAAAGTGATATATGTATATATATTTATATATACTTAATCTCACCATAAAATCACCCTGTATACATTCTATAGGAATGGTGCCATACAAGGGTTAGTAAACTGTATTTTGGAGCCCATTTTTAACACATTTGAAACCACATAAACACCCTGCCCCAAAAAAGACCATACAAGAATGTTCCCCTTAGAGTTGTTGGAAAGAAATCTGTACAAAGTGTTTGTGCCAGCTCTGGGCGAGCTAAATGTAAAATGTGAAGTATGCCTTTGTCGGCTTGATGCCAGGCAATTCTTCAAAAGAAGAAACATCACCTGTACTTGTTTTCATTGCAATACATGCATCTGTTATCCATTCTTCAGGATGTTATCTTTGACTTCTCTGGACATTCAACATGTAAAAGCACTGATGTATGATCACTGAACAGCTGAGACGTCAGATCAGCTCTATTGAGTTGTTTCATGCCTGATTGCCTGTGTACCTAAATGTCCCCTTTGGCCAGCGCTTGACTTGCTGCAGTAGCAGCCTAGTTTCACTTAGTAGGCCACAGTTTTAATCCTACAGACAATTACTGTAGCAGTGCATGTATATCTCCACGGGTGATCCAATTAGCAACTGGCTCCCCTCCAGTAGGTTACATGACTACTGTCTGATCTTTCCATTCAACTTGACATGTAAACAGATAGAAATAGCATTGAAAGTTTATGGAGTCTCTGAAACTTTGCCATTCAGCTGAACTGTGAAGAATTATGTGATCAATCATTGTAAACATGTGCTGATGTAATTTTTCTTACTGACTTACTTGAAATTTAAACGGCATTTTCCATTTCCACATTCAATGTGATTTTTTTAGGCCTATGGAATACCCTGTAGCTTTTTATAGCTTTTCTCTCCCTTTTTTTAGCAAATCCCATGAGTGTTTGTTGAGTTTGACTGAATTCCTGGCATCCTCTACTTTTATTTGATCTCTTGTCAGTTTGGATGTTGTATAGTGAGGAACTGTGGTGCATGAGGGATGCAGTGCAGTCAATCACAATGTACTGAGTTTAACACAATACAGCTAACATATAAGCAATATGAAATAAAGTCTTGCAGCATTTCATCTACAAAGTCTTGTTGTAAAAGGTAAGAAAGGAACTGTACAAAGTTTTTATTGATAAAAAAAACGCTACAATTGGATCCAAGGATCATTCAATATGTACATATTAGGTACATATGTACAAACATAGGTCATCGGCAAATAAGAGATAGATGGCAAAATAGAATTTTAGGATGTTTTTTTTTTAAATTTTACAAGTAACACAAGATAAAAAAAAAACGAATAATTTGCATATTTCTCAACTGTCTCTCCAACCAACAATGTCATGATCGTCACAAATCATCATCAAGACTATTACCACAACAGACACTATCAGCATAATCTTATCATCATCAACACCATCTTTGTATATCATAATGAAGACAGGCCTGACAGTCATCATCCCTAAGCTGTCTGGTACACTTGTCAGACATTGTCAAGCAAAGTAACAGTGACAAGATGAAAGGCTGAAGTAGGAAGTTCATTTAAAACAAACTTAGTAAATTAAGATGAAAGACAGTAATGTCCCCAAACTGCAAGGTGCTACCCATTTCACAACTCTTTTGATCATGCCAACGTTTGATCCAACACATCATAAATCAGATGGTGATCAAAAGAAACTCTTTCATCACAAATCAAACAAAATGCAACAGGATGTAGGAGAAGAATAACCTCAATGTATTAGACATGAAGCATCAAGCGTTGCTGGCTCTGTTATACATAGCACTATTTAGATACCAGTGGGAAAAAAAATGTCTAAGAATCATAAGGTTGGGTGATGAGGGGGTGAGAGAAAAGGAGCACTTGGTAGAATCATGGTGAAGTTGAATGGTTTACTTCCTGTGTGGGGGTTATGGTTAGCGTAAACTAAGTTCAATATTCACTCCCTTTTTAGCTCTGTTTTTGTCTCCACCAACTCCTGAGGGAAATATCTGGCTCTTTAGCTACTAAATGCCCCACTATGCTGTTTGGTGCTGGACAGGTATGCTATGTACAATGGGTTTATCAGGACGTTTTGCTGCCCGCTGTTTCTGGAAACAAGTATGTTGACAGTGGAGTTGAACCAAAAATGTTTTACTATAAAGCTAGCTAGAAATTGTGGGGATCTGTGGGCACTGTTGGGCCTTATAAGAATTTCATAGAAAATAATGGTGCAACAAGCAAAGTAACAAAGGTATGAAAGTTAGATCATAACTGCTAATGTTGGATTTCTCGGGAGAGAACCTGACGATTGTGAGTATATAAGAGATCATCATCTAATTGTGCAAGACAACTATGTTGACAAGGTTATTATTTAGGTCAACAAATTCAATTTAATTACCTCAACTCTTTGAACAACTTCTTGACACATTTTTTTCTCAGGTCTTCAACACAAAGGAAGAGTGAGAATAGCAGGAGAGCATGTGTGAAGAACAGTAATGGGTGGGGTGGGTGGGGTGGGGGTAAGAGATAGGTGGTTTACATGCAGTGACAGAAAGGCAAGCAGCCAGGGGAGGAAAACAGATGCATTTGGGTTGATTTGTGCAGTAGTGGAATTACAGACAGATATACAGAGTGATAGATTGATAGCCATGTCACATAAATCTTGCAACAAATAAAATTAGGGCATTCAAAGAAATAGGTAAATAAGAAAATACAATTAAAAAACATAAATAATAAACATTAAATACAAGATGTGTACATTACTATCTCTCCATAAATACTGTCTGTAGTGGCACAGAAAACAAACAATAGATACATAAACTACAAACACACACACACTGAGGTGGAGTTTTTATTTTCTGTTCCAGATGTTCACTTGTTCACTGTACAAATGAACTTTACCCCAATGTTAAAGTGAATTTTCTACAAAGTAAAGTCGGGGATGACCTATGCATAATGCACAACAGCAATATCAAACTCAGCTATGCTATATTGCCTTGGTTTTCAAAGTCTACTGCTGATTGAGAAGAGAAAACCACAGCCACTGTGTACATTTTCTGTATTATGTAAGAAGATTAAGAAGTTTCACTCTCCATTTCCTAAGATAAGTTTGCCTCCTGGTGGTGTTTTAGTGCAACTGTAGCAGATCCATTATCCATATTCCATTCTATTATTATTATTTATCATTTTAAATAACATAAAGCCATCACACATTCGTTCTCAAATGACTGTATGTTCTATCAATATGCCACAAAATCGAGAATCCAGAATACTTCTCAGCTACACAAAATGTACGATTTTATTATTATGCTGCACAAAGCTGGAACACATTGGTTAAAATTCTAAATGCTGTATCAGTATACCATGATAATGGCATGTTGTCCTGCTTATTTTTAAAAAGCAGCTTCCAAAACACTGATTTTCAATCATATTGTCTGTCTTTTTGTCTAGTTTTGTATAGACCTTTGGGACTAAAAGGTGTAAGTAGATACAGTTTATTTAGGGGACTTACTACTTTAGATTTTCAAAGTCAAGTCACATTACTATTCAAACATCCAATCAATCTAAAACAAACAACTTCTGGTGGACAAGTTTCAAGTGACCACTGGAGGGCAGTCCCATCCAGCTGACTGCAAATCAGCCCAGACTGTGAGAGGAAATATTTGTCATGAAGGGCTTGCTGGTGAAATTTGCTGTCAGCAGGTGTCTTCACCACCTCACCCTAACATTTAATTAGTCCTAGTGAAACTGTGGGATGACATATCAGGCAGAATGACTGAAGAGAGGAGGACTGAAGGCTTCTGGGACCTCTGACTAATATTAGCTTTAGTGACAGAATTCTCCCGTCATCTAACTCAGGGTCTGCCAGCAGGACAGTGGGAGTGAGCAGGGAGGCAGAGGGTGGTGGAAACTATCCACAACACTGACAGGAAGAGATACGGCAATGCTTTAAATCCTCTGTGTTTTTATAGTTGTGCACGTAGCTGTGTTATACGACACAGGCACACATATGGAAAATCCTTCACTATTTACCAACTGAGCTATTCACAAATACAAAAATGTTTTGTTTGTTATTTTGAGTCCCTCCAAGTTGCGTATTTGTGTACCTACACATAACACTGTACAGATAAATATCTATACCTATTATATAAGAAACATTTATCCACAGTGCAGCTTCAGTCATAAAAATGTCCTCAAGGCCAAACCATACAACATGGAAAAATTTGCTTTTTGATGTAACTGAAATATAATATAATTATTATAATATAATATATAATATTATTATTGAATATTGACTCCCAGGTCTAGTACAGTCTAGGTACACTACTGCATATAAGCAATGTATATACACTCACAAGAAATAAATGATAAAGTACAAGAAAAAGCTTTATTGTTTCTCTGAGAAAAAAAGATTTTTCCAGCACACGTCTCATTTTATGAATCAATAGGTTTGTTCTGACGCACTCGCATTAGTAATCAACAATCTGGGACCAATATTGATGAAAGTATAATAATAAGATCTCACTGCTGTCTTTCCTTTACTGTCTTGGTCTGGCTTTTGAAAGCATTCAGAAGCGAATCTATCTGTGTGTGTGTGTGTGTGTGTGCTGTGCAGATCAAATGGGAGTAAAAGGATTGGGTGTCATGTCTTATCGCAGATTTGTCTGTCAGAGCCGGTGGGAGGGATTAGCATGGCTGACACGGGCAAGTGGAGACAAAATACAATCGAGCGAGGGCGGAGTGAGAGAGAAGCAGGTGGGATCATACAAACACACACAGAAACAGACGGACACACACTAACACACACTCACACACACACACAAACAGGTGGGTCAATGTGAATGTCATAGACTTGTAAAAGAGCTACCTCTCCTCCTCTCGTCTGCAGCTGCATGGCCATGGAGCTGCTGATAATAGTGCACACACACACACACACACACACACACACACACACACACACACACACACACACACACACACACACACACACACACACACTATTACCAGATATTCACATATTTTCCCATTCATGACAAAGCTGGATTGTTAACACCACTGAATGGGGCAGTTCATATATCATAAAGAGTCATCCTCTCATTGACAAATATGCAACCAGTCTGTGCAACTGAACAGAACTGACAAGATACACTGGTGTATTGGTGATGCAGATTTGTATGGCTGAAATTGATCAAATCTGCTGCATCTTGCCAATAAAAAAGCACAGTGCTGGGAAGTGACTAAGAACATTTACTTAAGAACCGTGCTGATTTAAACTTGTTGTCCTCTGCTCCATTTCAAAGGGAGTAACTGTACTTTTGACTCTACACTATAGTTGCTATGGTTACTTTGCAGATACAGATTTTACAGACGAAACAAATTCTTATCTTATAAAATATGATGCACTGTGGCTTTGTCAGTGTTAATTTTTTTTTTTAATTTATCAATGTATGAAGTAGATAAAATTAACTTCACCTCCATAATTTACAACATGACTTTTGCTTAAAAATGAATCAGTAATGATAACCCAACAATATACTATACACAATACTATTACATTCTGCACAATTAATTAATTTTGATACTTTTTTTGGTACATTTTATCCTCTGATATTCTTTTGTACTTTTACTTAATTACATTTTGTAATCAGAAACACTGATTAAAACAACATTTTACCCTGCTAATAATACTTTTACTACTAAAGTAATGATCTAAAAACTCCTTCTATCACTTGAAATGGGTATTGCTTTCATGTACAATCTTTGTCACTGTCACACTCTGCGGTTCTTGGGGAGTTCTGCAGGGCTGATGCTTGATTGTGCTGTTAGGAAACACAAACATGACATGAACTAGCTCTGCTTTGAAACGACTTTCATTGTCTGCGTCAACAGGGACGAGTACAACCTGACAAACCCTGACAAGCTGATCAAAAAGTATGGCATGGTGAGCAGCTCTGACCACACAGCATGGACAGGTTTGTGTACAGTAAGGTTTGTAATTGGATTGTAATTTTTTGTTGAATTTTTGAAAAACAATTATGGATACTAGCTTTGAAGCAGGAGCTGACAAAGCTAATGTGGCCACCCTGTTCAGGCACATGTAACATGTAGTGAGACAAAAGCAGCATCTGGTGTTAAACAAGCCCACCAGCTGCCTCCTATTGAATTATATAACAAAAGACAAAAACAGCGATATCAAAACAGGGCTTTGACCTTGCACCAATTCAATCAAACATAGCCAGGTGATCAAAGGCTTAATTTCTCTCTCTCTCTCTCTCTCTCTCTCTCTGTCTCACACACACACACACAGACACACACACAGAGTTACGGATGGAGGTCTTTCCTCCCACATAAAACCAGCCTGCAGTTCTGTCCTGTACAGTTGTGGCTCACTGCTATAATTAGAACAAGGGATGATAATCATTTAAATGCTTTGATGCTCTTATCTGGAACAGCCAAAGGCAGATGGGGACACACACATACATACTGTAGGCACACACCCACGCCCACGCTCACTAACACACAGACAACCAAGTTCTTTTTCTGGTGCCTTATGTTTAGTGTTTCCTGAACAGAAGGAAGTTCCCGAGTCTTTCAGCAAGGCTCCGAACGAATAATGCCCTGATTCCATTTTTGTGAGAAATTTCAGTGGAAAATAAAAAAGTTTTGATGTAAACATATTCATTGTGCACGTTCATTTCAGCCCTCATTAAGTGCAGATGTTGTGATACATTTAAGTACCAACAAGGTGACACTACCCTTCATACCCACCAGGCTGCGCCCTTGTCTGGCTGTTGAGAAATATTATCAGGATAATCAGCCTTGTGAGTGTGTGTGTGTGTTTGTGTGTGTGTGAGTGTGCACTTAAGTGTGTGCATGATGTGTGCAGATTTGTAGACAGGGTTGATCCTCAATGCCAAGTCCTCGCTAGACAAAACCCACACTTCATAGGGGCACCCAAGTACTGTAGATAGTACCATGACAGACACACACTCTTACCCTTACTTTTGCACACACATGCACACGTGCAAGCTCTCTGCTTGCCATTAACCCCTGCCTTTGATGACATGCTGTCTATTCCTACCAACCCCTCTTCATTCTTCCAAAATAAACCTTTCTCTCCCCCCCTTATCCTCTCCTCCTTTCCTCTGTGTCACTAAAGGTCATTTTTAATTCAAAAATTCAGTTAAAATAACAACAGCAACAAGTGTTATCTTTTTATTGTCTTCACAGAAGGCTTTATTTCATGCACAGAGATTAAAGCAACTAGTTAGTAACCAGAAACAAACAGAAATCAGTTTGAATTCCAAAAGTGTCTGGAAGGGTGCCGTATAGTTGATTTAGATATCTTTAAATATTGTTCTGGTATGATTCATATAAAATACACCAGTATAATGAATTGTGTGCACCTGTCTTGCAGAGCTATGCCATCATATTAACATTTTGAGATAGATACCTCACATCCTCTCTTGAAAACTGAGCATCAATCTCCATCCATGTTTTTATATGCACTTTTGGTAAATTAGTTCCAAAACAAGATAACCCACTTTCTGCCCACACCCTAACTATCCCTTTGCTGAATGGTACAGCATAGATGTTAAGGTTCACACGCAGGTTCAAATCCAATCTGTTACACAGTTGGGAAGAACTGGAGTGCTGTTTACACAGTAGGGAGATTCCTGCTCCATAGGACCAGAGTGCTGAGGCTTTGATGCTCAATAGGAGCTACTGAAAGAGAGCAGGAGGAGGACAGAGAGAGAGAGCTGGGTTGGAGAGAGACAGAGATTGAAGTGATGATGACCTTCCTAGAGTAACCTCGGACTGCTTCTCATGGAAGGTTCACAAAATATGGGTAACAGATGTTTTATGTTTTTGTCTGAGGGCTTACCATGCCCACAGGGCAGAGGCACTGTGTTCTGGCCTGGTTTCTCTGAATTCGTGTGTAAAATTAAAATAAATCAGATAGAAACTGTAGATTCTGCATTGTATTTATTTAAGTAAATATCCTTGACTTGGATTTTATCACACGTCAAACATAAATTAAAGGCTCGCCACACAAAGTAACATGTTTGAAAAGTTGCAGGTGCGAGTCCAACTCAGAAACTAGAAAACTATTAGCACTTATACTGACACAATAAAATACAGACTAAGAAAACACTCTTATAATATTAATTGTGACTGCAATAAACACAACTGCCCTGTGAGCTTCAATGCAAACAGAGCCTTTCCAGCCCCCCTCTAGCCTCTGGCTGTTGTATTATCTCTGAGCCAGAGATCAGGGGGAGCTCCACAGTTCTGCGGCTGCTGGCCAGCTGGCTGATACATTTCTATCAACTGGTGGCTATCTAACTTCCCCTCCCTCCCACATCCTCCCCACCCCCGTTTTTTTTTCTCTCACCAGAAAAACACACGCAGAGATACACATTGACACACACACAGAATGTGAATTGTGTAGGAAAAACCTCCCAGCTGATCACATTAGAAACAACACCGGCCTTTTCTGAAACCCATATTGGTGGGTAAACTGTCACGATAGAGTTCAAAGCAATTTGATTTTCAATAGAAAGGATGCATGAGTGAATTAAGATTATGTTTATTGAATGGAAATTTTGTATTTCAGTGTTATTTTTAGAGATTTTATTTGTTTTGATTAGGGAGCAATGAAGTGCAGATTAATTAAATTGAGAACTAAATGAGAATCATTCACCTTGGAAATTACACAGGAAATACATTAACAGCATAAATCTGTTAATGTATAAGCTATCAATTGAAGTGAAATTCAGTGTTACCTCAAACATGAAAAATACTTTTTTTTAACTAAAGGATAAAGCACTTTTGATTAGAAAAGGAACAATCCAAAAAGCAAATCAATATTTTTACAGATTCTTAAATGATGATTAGTCATTTGAGAATCTTTAAAAATATTGATGACAAATGAAAAAAAAAAAAATCAGTTGTGCCCACACATAACTGCTTAAGAGGTCAGATAACGAAAATGGGAAATCATTGTTCTTGATGAATGTAAAGTTGTTCATATAAAATACAGTGCTGAAGACCGTGTAAAAATACTCAACTACTAGTAGAAGTCAAGCATTCAAAATAGTACTTAAGAGCTAAATGTGATGTGAAATGGCCACAGTGGCTGATATTTTATTTTATTTGACATTTTATTTTATATGTAATACTGATTTATCAATATGAACTCTGCAGTAATTACAATTTACTGATGAACGGTAAGGTAGTCAATCCAGCTTTGCAACACAAATTTGTATTCATTTTTTAAACTTTTCCCTAATACTGGATTTTTTTAAATGGAATATTGGGTGATTTTACGTCTTTGGGCATCAAATGATTATTAAATGAAACCATTTGATGAAAAATCATCCTTTGATGAGACTGCTATCAACTCATAGACATGAAATGTGACAAAGGGCACCAAGTGCACACTGTTTTTTTTAGACAGTCAGTCAAGCCAAAAAAGGTTGGGAACCACTGGTTTAATCTTTAGAAATGTATTGAATTTTAAAAGATGATATGCCTTTTAATGTAAAACCTTAAACTGAACAATAACCAGTAACTATAGCTGTAAACATAGTGGAGTAAAAGTAAAATAATAAAGGGTAATTATCCAAGTAAAGTTCAAGCACCTCAGAATTGTACTGGTCAGTGCTTGAGTAAATCTATTTAGTTCCCTTCCAAAAACAATACAGCAGAGGTCTGTCACCAAGCATTGTGTTAGTTTTTTAGATGGGCTTTGTTAATGGGAGTTAAGCCAGTCATAATTTAGTAAAAAGCCTGTTTTTTCACTGTCCAGAAGCAAATATTACCCATGTTTTACCCAACAGCAGAGGGCAGCATCGCATCCCTCTTTCCCTGTCTTTGTGTCTTTCTCTTTCTCCCGCTCTTGGTGCTGGAACACATGACATCAACCCCTACATTCTCCCATGTGAATTACCAGAGTCCTCACCCAGGGGTAAGGAGTCATCCAAGGAAAACAAACCAAAGCAACCAAAAGGCTCTATTACTGGAATGTGGGTTTGTTACACCCACGGTGATCTACCATCTCTTCAACAGGTGCTGAAAATATGTGGAGGACAGTTTTCATTAGTTTGATTATACTCATAAAGCTTTTAATGTTGCTTTATTGCTTTTCTTTTTAATTGGCCGCGGTCCCAAATACAAACATGGGAAGGAAAAAATGAACAATTAAAAAGTAACCTTTAAACTAGAATTGCAGGCCTCAAAGCTCCTGTGTGGTCAAGTATTTGGCCTCCTTGATTCAACAAACTGCTGCCGATAATCACTTGCTCCAATCACGTTTGATTTGTTGTTTCTGTGCAGCGGCGTCACACATCACACGGCAGGCAGCGACACGGCCTAGCTTAGCAGACAGATCACACGGCTACTGCTAATGTGGATCCTGTTATTGCAAGGGCACCCAGAGGAGCGTTTTAGCCCCACAGTGGGCCTCCCTCGCTGGGCTGCTATCGTCCCACATCAGCCCTGGGCTCCTTGATGTGGTTTGGGAGGACATGACGGGGCTGAGCGGGGCCCAAAGTGATCAGTCGCGCAGTAACATCTGAAACCCATTTCCCCACAATTAAAGAGAGAGAGAAACTATCAGGACCAAACATCGCCCGTTTCCAAGGCATCGAGTCAAACATTTGCATGTGTGTGTGTGTGTGTGTGTGTGTGTGAGCTGCACCTCCCCGCCACAATCACTCACAGACACACACACTTATTTCCCACCCTAAGCAGTGACAGAGCATTTCCAAATGTGTTTGCTTGCAAAGAGAACCACTTGCCACCAAAAAATGAGTGATATTAAGACTGATAGAGATGGACAAATAAATAGGGAGGATACAAAATAAGGGAAGAGATGAAAGATGATATAGTGTCAGAGGGTGCTCGTAAGCTGTGTTTTCTCTGTACCTGTGCTGCAAGCGTCACGTACAAAGTGTTGGCACCACAGACAGAAAACATGAGACCTCACAGTTAAATGCTGCCCCGTCTGAGATTCCTCTCCACCATGTGTGCGTGTGCCCGTGTGTACATTAGCAGGCTATGCGTGTTGAGTTGCTCCGTCTGGATGCTCGTCGGACATCAAACACAATAAAGCAGCGAGTGGAATGGAGCTGATTGCTATCTCCAAATGTAATCAAACCAATTCAACCCACTAAAAACACGGGCACATACTCTCTCTCATCTCTCCCTCACACACACGCACACACACACACACACACACACACACACACACACACACACATCCTCTCCTACTCCAAAACCAGAGTAAAGGCCGCACTCTTCCACTCCTTTCTCAGTGCCTCCTCCCTGGTTCAGATCATTGGTCATGATGTGCTCGCCATGTCCTTGGCCCAGGATGTACGGCACAGTCACCGAGTGCTGCTCTTTACTGTGGTATCAGTGGTCGGCCATTTTTACAAACATCCTCCAAGAGAACCTGTCAGTGAAGTTCCTATCCAGTCGAGCCAAGAGCTTCAGCTTCCCATGACCCTCAGCTTTCATGGGTAAGGTTGACCCACTCTGAACTCGAGGTTGACCTTTTGGAACAACTCGGGGTTTTTTGATCAGTTTGTCTGTTATGAATGAGGCATGAATATGACAGTATCAGACCATGTGAAAGGCTACATATCGTGCTCTTGCCCTTGCGTTCTCTGATTGTCTTTGGCTCAGTGGCTCTCAATAATGACCTTGGATCTCCGAGAGTGTGTGTGGGTAAGAGAGGTGGATAGAGAAAGGGAGTGACAGGGGCAGAAAGAGGTTGTGTGAGACAGAGATGAGCTTCAGGATAACTTTAATTACTTGATCAGTGAAATGCAGATGATACCTGACACCAAGTAGGGATTAGCCTAAATGTCATTTTCTGGCCAGAGAAAAACTGCCAAAGATCATTTTTGGTTCAGGGATCTTGGAACTTGGATGTTATAGGTTTGGTTGACTGTCAGGTTATTTATTTATTTATTTTTGTCAGCGTACCCTTTATGAAAATGTCCGTGAGAACATCAGAGCAGGTCAAATCTCCATTAGCTCTCTGATCATGTTTGAATTAGTATGACTGACCTTGCTGTGTGAATGCATGAGTGTGTGTGTGTCCGTGCATGCTTGTTCTTGGAATGAAGTAATGTTTTGTTGGCCCTCACATAGTAGTAGACTTTTTTTTTCGACAGAACAATCCGTCAAAGCACACAGCAGCAGCTGAGGCAGTGAAATGTGTGGAGGTTAAGAGGGCAGAGAGGAAAGTTGACAGCGAAGAAAGTGAGGACAGAGACGCAGTGATTAAGCCAGAGGGAGACAGAGACAAACCAGACACGAAGAAGCAGACACAATGCAGAGAGCCCTGAGACAAACTCTTGAAAGTGAGAGAGAAGGCGCAGGCTGTGAGTCAAATAGTGACAGAGCCAAATCATCATTGTTTGATTCCTTGCTAAGACAAGCATGTTCTAAGTAACCAGGAGTGAGCGGTACTTTCACTGGCCCTCTCTGAAAGCAACATCACAGGGAGAGGCTTTCTTTAACCTTTCACCTTTTGTAACTTGGCAACAACCAGCTATCATCTCCCATTTGCCAATTTGTGGCTAGGAAAAATCAAAGCTCTGAAAACAGAGAACCCAAACTAATCTGTTACGGGTTGGGATTATGAGGTCTGCTTGAACTGCTCAATGTATACAGGTCGGACGTTTTGGGGATGACTAAGATATACTATGACCAGGAATACTGCATTATGGATTCAGTGACACACCCACACATGTATGCACTGCTGCAAACATGTGCATACAGTATAATAAAACAAACACTTATGTTCCAAAAACACATCTACATCATCGCACACAAATCTAAAGAAATGGATGGAACATGTCCAGTGCTTACAACATTCTTGCTATGACTTTATACAGAAGTTTGACATTTTTGGAAATGTACTCACTGGCTTTCTAGCCGAGAGTTAGATGAGAGAATTGATGCCATTTCCAACAGGGGGAAACAGATAGCCTGGCTCTGTCTAAACCTAACAAAATCCGCCAACCAGCTCCTGTAAAGCGCACTAATTGACACATATCTTGTTTGTTTAATGTATACAAAAAGAAGTGTTAATGTTGTTGCTTTGGCTGTTTTCAGTCTAAGCTAATTGGAGCTTTATATTTATGTTGATATTGAAGTTTTCATCTAACTCTTTGAAAAAAATCTGGTAAGAGTATCTCCAAAAAGGTAAAACTTGTTCTTTAAGTATTGATAAAACAAGAAATGCTGAATTAAGCCTGGATTGGTGAGTCAAATAGTAAGATTGAATTCCACCCAAAACATGATTGAATAAATACACTTTTTTAGGTGTTTAGCTTATGTTACATTATTTTGCACAACTGTGTTGTTTTGGAATCAACCTCGATCAGATACGAATGAATAATTCGCACAAGGTATAGATTAATTTTTCCCTTAAGCATGGTGTTCCACCTTTGGTGTTAACCTTTGCAGAGGGCCCCCTTTTTCAAAGTCATATGAAACAGATTTACCTGGCCAGAGCAGGGAGTGGAAAACTGCAGAGAGAGGACCAGAAAGAACAAGACAAAGCAGTACAGAAGGGAGAGGGAGGGAGGGAGACAGAGAAAGGGTGAGAGAAGATCCTCTGAGGGCAGCAGCTCTGGTTTCATCCAACCGCTGATGCTGACTGGCAGCCGTGTCAAAAGCTAAGAAGTCAAACGATGCTGATTCCTCAAGTTCATCTTCAGTGCACGTCAAAGTAAAGCTTATTATTCATGGTTCTGGAGGGCCAGGAATGTGCAAACACACTAATTCATGTGCACAAACACACGTATACACACACATACATAAACGTGCAGACAAAACATATAATATATACCCTTAAGTATTTGTTCTTGTGATATGTGCATGTACAGACGCACACAAACACACTGTACTTTGCCATAACATCTTGACTGTCAGTATTTAATGAGCAGGGAAAACTTACAGTGTTATTATCCACACATACTGAAGAGGGGATTAAACATAATTACTGATAAGACATCTTTATCTGGAGATTATCTGTGATGTACAGTGAAAAGGTCAGGCTTAGACCTATGTCAGGGCACTTGGCTCATAGATTACTGATCATAACACAGGAAGAATAATCACATGTCCAGATATATTTTTTTCTGTATGTAAGGTCTCGTATGACTATTGGAGGTCAAAATCTTTGTAATGTTTAAATTGGTTCCATATTTCCTTTTTAAATTGAGGATTTTCTTTAACAGCTGAATGAATACCGTGGTCAGTAACCATAAAAAACAAGACATTCTCCATCTTCCATAAAATTGTTTTCTGCTTTGCACTCTGCAAATATTCATATTCAGACATTAACAAAACAAAAGGCTGAATGTTTGGCTTGTGTGTCTTGACCAAAACCACCATCACAAACCACTTATTAAATAGAATAATTGGATGATTGGATTTGACTGTTTTGTTTGAGGGCCTACA
Source organism: Lateolabrax maculatus (assembly GCA_031216445.1). Classification (NCBI taxonomy): domain Eukaryota; kingdom Metazoa; phylum Chordata; class Actinopteri; order Acropomatiformes; family Lateolabracidae; genus Lateolabrax; species Lateolabrax maculatus. The sequence continues at coordinate 18,543,511 of CM062208.1, read as the reverse complement.
AATGCTCATATAACCACACATGAAACAGTGACACTGAATGTTTGAATGTGACAGTTTAATTAAAGTCCAAATGACTGCCTGACTTCACTTATACTCACTTATCAATGCCTTACAGGGCTCAAGGCACAACTCGTTTTTTTAAATGCCTCGGTTTTGCTGTTACTTTTTCCTAACTTTGCTGTCACTGTGTTGTGGTATGGTTGCAAAAAAATGTTTTATGGGAAATAAGGACTGAGGCTTATTTCTCTTAAAACAATTTAAAGCTGCATTTTAGCTGTGGCATCCCCAACATAGTGAGTGACTTGGTTATTGCCCAAAGAAATATTGATGCTTCCTTTGTGAAGCTCTCCTTAATAGGTGGCAGGCTTTGGTACGCAGCAGGGGTGTCGTTTGGTGCCATCAATCTTTTCTTTACTTCTTTTCTTCATGAACAACACAGGGTCTCAGGGTCAGCTGGAACCTGGGCTTAAGAGTTGGAAACCTAATTAAGCGTTTCATGCAATACATGGTCAGGAACCGTAAATAAATATGGTATTATGATAATATAGTTCTTTATGATACTGTATGTCATGATTTCTTGGGCATATAATTGTCAAGGGTTTATTTCAGAGGTTCCAGAACATCCTTGAGTAGCGAGGGGTCAGTCAGAGTGCAGGTAGGTTTGTCTTATGATTCATTACCACAGTAATACTGGTGTGTTTCAACAACCATGTAGCCTCAATGCATTTTGTGCTATAAAATGATTGCTTAAAAATATCATAGTAACATAATACAGTGTTTTGCTTTTTTCCCTTTAAATACAGTTTTATCATGTTTTTAATACTGTAACATGCACGCATATATCTATATAGACAAACATCTTTTTTAAAAATAGTTTTTACAATATGTACCCCTATACTTCTATACTGTGTATGCTCTTGGCCTTATTTTGTTTTTTTACTCAAATTCTATAGGATACATACTGGAGTTATACAAGAGAGAAATAAAACACATACACATAAGGATGGGACATCTTTACAAGGTGGAATACATCACCAATCTTAAGTGTTTTTACTCATGACATGCTGTGTCATGCTGGGATAGTTTTTCACCATGACTTTAATGTGAATTGCTTGTGTGTCAGCATTGCTGCCAGGGAAACTACACATGTTCGTGATAAAGGGAACAGAATGAGGGAAATGCAAAGGGGGAAAGGGACTTTGTCTAGCACCCAACATGGTTCATTCCATTTTCTAATGACATTAACTGTACATCAATTAAAGTCTGAGTGAGGCAGAAAGACCACATGCCCGTAACATTCAGCTATTTTTCATGAAGCCATAAAAATGCTCCATTGTGTTTTACAACATTGCACTCCATTTTATGTTCATTTTCCCTCTGGTGGGATCTATAACATTGACATTACATCACTCACAGAGACAGCCAGTTCTGGCATCAATAGCATCCCAGGTTAAAACATACAGATTTTGTGTAACCATAGTTTCCCTGCTGCCACACTGGTGTTACACTCTGCATATGACACTGGGAGCAGGCTGCCAAGACATTATGCTTTAATTCTGCAAAAATACTCTACATAGTAGTGGTTCTGCTCAATGATCTTTTTGATGTTGAATCTACCTTTAGGGGTTAGTTGATCAGTCCTTGGATTGAATGGTCCTTGCCCGGGCATGTCTTGACCTATTCCCTTGTCCTACACTGAGCTGTAATGCTCCATAATGACCTGTAGAGGGAACAGTTCCCTATGCTGCTCTTGCACGCCTCCACTCTCTACCACAGCTGGCTCCAACACCTGCTCTCCACATGTCTTCTTCTGCAAGAGGAGAAAATGAGCTCGACTTTCAAACTCGAGCTCGACTTTTTTCAGTCAGCCTCTCTCTCTCTCTTACTATCCTTAAACAAACGCTCTTACAAAGGCAACGTTCTTCGTGAACTCTCCTCACCTTCTCTCTTTTCGCCTCTCACTTTCTGTCTCTATCTGTTCTCCTTTTCCATGCCATGATTGTTTACACAAGTCTTTATTACACCCGAGCTGCTGGAAGCGAAGGAACTGAAACATCACCCGGTGTCAGAATGCAAGAGACACAAGGGAACCTCTTTACATCACTCCATTACGCCACTCCATCCCATATGCCTTCTCCACGCTCAATATAGCCCCTTAAACTGACATTGATGAGGTATTTGTTTTTAATTCCTGTTTTATACACTTCAGCACCTAAGTCTGCTGTGACTGAATTGTGTAATTAGTATATTTTTCTTTGGGGATGAAGAGTAGGAGGGAGTTGCCACACGCAAACGTTTTATGAGTCACATAATGATTCAGAGAGAAAATTAGTCTTAACTTGAACAATGGATAAAGAGCTAGATGCAGGTTTCTGTCAAGCCAGCAATGAAATTTTCAACAGCAGTCAGTGAAGTGTCCTGTGATTCTAGGTTGTTGGGAGTGTAAATCCTTTGCCCTCGGTGCAATTATCCCCTGTGTGTTTGTAGTAAATCTGCAGGCATATGGCCCTGCCTTTGAAGACACAGCTACTAATCCCCTAACCCTGTCAGAGAAAGAGAGGGAGCGAAGAGGGAGAAGGATAGCAAGGCAAAGAGAGGGAGAGCGAGGGACAAGAGAGCACTCACTTGTAGCTGATGATGGAAAACTGCAATGATTTCTGTTAAACCCTTTCAGAAAAACGCATTCTCATATTTTAACAGTTGGGAGACATAACTGGAAAAAAAATCAATAAAAGTGAGCTTCTGAAAGTGTTTCAGCAGATGTTTATGCCTCTATGTGTTTTGGCTTTTATTGCATTTTTGGATAACAACAGATTCTTTGATATTAAAAACAAATAATGGAGTGCAAAATTATATTGATTATTTTTCCTTTTATTTACACCACCACTAAATGGCACGCAAATAAAGGATAGCAGAAATGGCCAAAGGGGAAGGCCAGGTCTTTAATATTTGTCAGGAGAGGGAAGCCACAGGGAGGGTGTTTCCCTCTGGCCCAGGGGCCGGTGCTGTGGTGACCGCTGCCTGCCTGCCGGGGCCGTCTGTTAGCAACGATGTTTGATCCCGGGAGCCCGAGATCCCTGGAAAAGCTGAACTCCATTTGCCTGGGTTGGTTGACTTCTGGAAGCAGAACAGTCAAGTCAGCAGCGGATTGGCCCCGATACTGTGCAGCTGCTCGCAGAGCGAACACCACGAGAACCGCTCAAGGAACCGCTCGGGGAACCGCCACGGAACCGCGTGGAGAACCTCGACATGTGTCATAGCCACAATTTACAGAGTTGTGTGTTGTGAAACAGATATATGATACCACGACACTTAACAAAGTTATTTTGGAAATGGTATATAAGTCCTACCAACTACGAACTTGGCTGCAGCAATGTGGAGTTTCTCATTAAAGCATGCTCTCTGCTCTCGTTCACATGCAGTTGTAGTAACTTCAATTTATTTTCGACACATCACACTGTCATGCCTTAAGGTCTTACCAAACAGAGCAGAAACATGAATACCCAACATGCATGGGACTGCTCTGTGCTATCTACCGCACTGTAATGTGCAGTGTATTAGGACACACACACACATTGCTCGCTGAAGAGCAGGACGTAGTCAAATGTGTCACTGGAAGTCACGTTTAACTAAGTTACATTTTAAATTTGACTGTTATTTGGTTTCCATCCACTGTGGGTGAGTAATACTTCTCAGTATCAGTCAGTCCCACTGGTCTGTGGTAATGCATGGCATATAGAGACGACAGCTGTTATGTAGATCTCTGCCCCAAAACAGTTAATTTCCATTAGTTATTAGGTTGTTCATTCTCTGTTTCTGCAGTTTGTATTCCTATACATATATATATATATATATATATAGATAGAGAGAGAGAGAGAGTTACAAATGTTGTACGTGTGTGTTGTAATTTCTGTTCAACTCTGTTACATTTGTGTTACAAAAGGCTCACCAAGGCAAGTGTGTTTGAGTGTTTGCATATGTCATTTACAGGGAAAAAAAGGAAACAAGTCAATACGGACAATATGTTGGGTTTAGGGGACAAAAGGCAGTCATCCAGGGATTCTAACAGGGGATCTTACACCCACCTCTGCGACAATGAACACAAGCTGCACTTGAGTCATGCTGTTGCTACATGGGAAAACACAACACAACTAAACAAAAGGCAAAACAATGGAATGAATTAAAAATATTACCAACTAAAATCAAATCAGTAACGTTGTAAGCCATTACTGTGCTGATTTCTTATAGGACCCAGACAAACCTTTGTTAAGTGTATGTCCTGAAAGAGAAGAAAGAAAAGAGGCCTCTCAGTATATGGAGAATTAAAAAGAAATGCAACGTGTGTTTGTTCTGTCTGTGAAATACCACCACGTGTAGCAATGTAGATGTCTTGCATTTATTTAGTGTGTTTTATTTAATGTCTATGTTAACATGCCTAACACTTTCTGCTCTGTGTGCACCAACAGTAGAGAAGCGGTGTGGCGCAGCATATAAAAAGTGAAATTCTTATCATAAAAAACATCTGAGAAACACATGAACATACAAGGACAAATCCATGAACATACAGTGAAAGAGAGATACATTCCCAGAAAGATTGATAGTGATGGCGGTGTACCATTGGGGGTTAGCAGGGCAGCTGTTCCTAGTATCTGGAGCAAATATTCCCAGGCCATCGTCATGACACACAAATACATAATGATCAGTATGGTCACATTGGCCCATCAAAAATCATACTGTACACACACACATATACCCTCATACACTCGCGCACACACACACACACACTGAAGGTTCCCAGACATTCTTGGTGATGCGTGGAGCCTCATGCCCTCATCACCATGTGTTGAAGTAGCACAGAGGCAACCACATCAGGGTCTTTTGCCCCACCCTGCTCACCCACAGCATCCAGCACACACACACACAAGCACAAACACACACACAGGCCTGTGAGCCTTTTGTAACATAGATGTAACATGAATGAACACTAATATGCAAGCACAACACACACTGAAGGTCCTTTTAACTGTATATATGCAAACACACACATACCACCTAAACACACACACACACACACACACACACTAACAGATGCAATCTCACTCGCTGACCATAGACATATGGAACCATGCAGGGGTTCAAACCAATAATGTTTTTCCAGCTAAGAAATTTTGCTGGTTGAATCTGGTTGATGTTATTGTGGTTTTGGTTGGTTTTAGAAATTTTTGGAAATCTAAAAAAAATGTCGTGGGAAAGGAATGCGGCTAGATTTTGAATCGTCATCAAAGACAAGCATTAAATACCAAAATTCAAATGTTTAATGAATGTTGTTTTGCGTTTTCTGCAGCTGCTTGTTGCTACTGTGTTGTAGTTGTACTCAGTGACAGAAGTTCTGTAATGCAAGACTCTCCAGATTTTACTTCATCATTTTCCTCAAGAAACTGATATGATTTTCCGGCTATTTTATATTCTTATCTAAGTGAATTCACAATTTTTTAATGTCACAGTATTTAACTCACTTTAACAAACCATATTTATTACAAAATTTTGTTTGTTTGTTATATGTGTTTGTTTATGAGCTACAGCTGATTTAATTTTTTCCAATCTAAGAAAAATGCATTCTAAAAAATGCACTCCCTGGTACCAACATTTCGTCCGTACAAGTTCAAAGTTTTCACTTACTCTCTACAAGGGAGTCCAAGCATCTTTATCTACCCTTTGTGTCCCAGTAATTTAATGTAGAATCATGTATCATTTAGATATAGAAGAGCATAATTATTCAATATCACGTTAAGATTCTGCAGACTTTTTTAAGTACCTCAAACTTGAAGCTCTGAAGCCTTGCATCCACTTCAGATTCCCAGGCCCTGAACCCATTTTGTGAAGAGTGATGGTGACCCTCTTTGAACCTGAAGAGGACCTGCAGGGGTCATACCTATTAGAGCGGTTATAAACTCTTTCTGGTATTCTTTCTGTCTGTAATTAAAGCAATATATTACCTGCTGATGGTGGCAGGGTGTTAATGGTGCCTTTATGGCCCCAGTAACATGCAGGTGCTGCCTTTGGGCAGATGTAGATGTCTTCTGGACAATGGCTTTCATACACATTATGAAATGATTTTAGACATAGTTAATTTTGAAATATGAAGTACTTTATTTATTTATTTGCACATTCAAGTGTCCAGCCCACGTGGACTCAAAACAATCTGTATGAATTAATATACACATTTTAAGATATGTTTTATTTTTTTTGTTAGACAAACTCTTTAAGACATAATCATTATAGTTTTCTGATAGCATTCCTTAAAAATCACTGTGGTTATATTTCTACTTTATTTCATAGTTTATAGTGCAGAGTGCAGGAAAGATAGAGAAAGAGAAAAAGGAGTGAGCTGAATTGAAACCCACAACTCTACAGTGCAATAAAAAGTAGTTGACTAATGTTTATAATAAAAAACTATTTGACAATTGTTTGATGGTGAATGATTAAAATATCTACAGAAATATTTCTTGACATTAAAATATGAAACAAATATATAATGCAGGCATTCTTGATTTAAAACAGTATTGTTTTCCATCTTTTATGTATAGCAGTGATATATACTGTAAATGTTCTAATTAGTATGCATGTTTGTGTTGTATGTAGTAGTAAATATTAAGTTGCAATTATTATGTGTTACCAAATATATTGAGGTATCCGTCTCTGTTGGTTGGCAGCACTCCAGGAACAAAACCACACTAAATGTCAGGCCAGTGTGAAATGAAGTAACCGTTTGACTTAATGGAAATATTGACCAAGTTGTCAACGTCTCACCCCTCAGTCTGGACCTCTAGTTCGGTCAATAAAACCTTCCCATGATACCACATGTGCACACACACACACGCACACACACAGACATGATCACATTTTCATCAGCGTCTCTGTCTTGTATGGTTGCTATGGCTATGGATGTCCCTGATTTCAACCGTAACAACCCTCACAGAGATCCAAGACCAAAAAAACATCATGATAACCAGTGACTGTATATTTCAGAGACAGTCAGCTTTGTTCTTCTTTCCAGTGCAGTGATTTAAAGTTCAAAATAACACGAGAAAATGAGAAAAGATGGAAATTACGCTAGATGGCTGGCTCACGGCTGGTATGTTTTACTCCAAGTTAGTGCAAAATTTCTTACTCACTGGAAGGCCTAAATGAGATGTTATGAGCCTCTTAGCCCCACAGTGTCAAAATAAGTTGGGAAATGAGCATCAAATTTGAAACTGAAAATATTATGATCATGTTCCCCTTCCATGAATGGACTTTATGCCTACATTTTGAATTGAACAGGCCATTTTCAAAGCTTCATTATGTGTACAGGCTCCATTTAGGCAATCAAAACAACTTTGGTTAAAGATATGATTACGGTTAGGAACCTTAGGCCGCTTAAACATTTTGGTCAAGGTAAGAGTAAGCTGAAATCTCTGAAGAAAACAGCAGCTTCAGTCACAAGAAAAGGTGGGGAAGCTTAAGACAAATGAAAACACCAGTCCATTGTGATTTCATAGCCTTACTTTTTATGTCAAACTATGATTTTTGGTATTTTTCTTTTGTCATTGATAAACCAACTTTTCTCATTTTTTGTGCAATGAACAAATAATTTGCATTTCAAGATGTTGTATCGTGCTCACTTCATATAAGCAGTTAGCTGCAAGGACCTAGTAGCTCCAATGAGAATTTGGAATTGTCAGAGAAAAAAATGTACTGATACAAATTTAGCAATAGTGCAAGTCTAAGTTACAACTCTGGCATAAGACCTAAATGGACAGTATTGTTCATGAGAATCCCATGGAGGCCTCCTTCTGGACACCCTGATGTAGTAGCTTGGATTCATTGTGTTTGGTCATCAGAAGCTCCAATCCAATTTGTCTAGTCTATGTGTGCATATGTAAAAGCAAGTAAAAAAGTTCCTGTGAGAAAAGACTTTAAAGAGATCTTCCCTTCCATGACGATCATCTGGATACAATTGTGTCATTACAGCCGGCTCCTGCCTGCAAGTGAGGGGCTGTTAAATACCCTGATGATAAGGCTTCAAAATTATCTTCTATTTTTTCAATCCATTCCTCGCTTAACTCCCTCTCTTTCTCTCTCCTCTGTATCCAATCTCAGGAGCCACACAAGAAGCTTGCAAATACAAGAAATGAGGTTGCTCCCGTCGGGGCAAGTGGGACCTCATTTGACCTTTGACCTCACTTTGTGACTTGCTCAAAAATGGTGACTCAACACAGACACACACAAACACTTACCGTAACTCAAGGCTCTTGTTCCCGTAACATTTTCAAATAAGTGAGACAGCTTGCTGGATGCCTTTGAGCAGCTGCAGGAGTTTTACTGGAAAGACTAATGAAAAAGCTAGTTTGGTTTGTGTAAATTCACCTGGTTTCAAATATCTATACATCAAGAACACTTTATGATAAAGAAGCATAATCTTTCCTAGAGTGCAGCTTCTTAAAATAGTTTATAGTACACCAGCCTCTTTGTACCAAAATGCCTGTAATTTTCCCTGTAGTGAAAAGACAGAGGGTGCTATCTATTCTTACCAGGTTGGTAATCTTAGCAGAGAAAATGACTCAATTCACATAACTATAGAGATTTTCTCATTTTCCTTCAGCATGTTATGACTGTGTGCTTAAAGTGTTGATTTCATGTAAATGTGTGTGACCATGGGGCGCACATGTGTTTGTGAGTGCATGTGTGTGTGTGCAAGTGTGGATCATTTAGCAAATAATTCTTGATCCTCAAAAGTGACAACCACTCATTCACCTGATCTGGGAGTCAACCTCACCCTATTATTTAGCTACAGCAAATAGCCTTCCCCCTCAAAGCGGGTCACTACTAACTTCTTCATCTAATGACTCCCAAGTCATTACTTAGTCTGCCCCGAGAATCAAAGACTTCATCCCACATGTAGAGCAATTTATGGGCATTTTAGACATCTTAACGGTCAGAAAGATTTATTCTGGCGACACAGTATAAATATAGTTGATTTTATTGAGAGAGAAAAAAGCAATAATTGGTCAGTCAAGCTGTTTCGTAAATAAAGCAGATGAGCAGTATACAGAAAACTTGTTTTTCACAGGGTTTCCTGAAGTTTTTCAATCTGGCACCTATATTTGGGAAATACAGTCTCATCCTGGCTTATTGAATCATACAGTTCATGTGGTGACCCACCAGACACAAGCCTGTGACTCATTTTGGATCTTGGGTAATGACTTAACATCCAGTGGGGTAGCTATTTTTTTCTTTCTATTTTTTTTTCCTTTGGTTTAATCAAACAGTATTTAAAGTATAGATAATATGTAGAAATCCATATACATTTTCCTTTAATTCCGTTATTAATTCAAGAGTACAATTTAGTATTTGTGTGCACTGGGTGAAAATAAATTACTACTGACACCTGCAGGCCTGCAGGCTTCATAAAACAGCCATGTGAACATCACATGAAAAAAAAAAAAGTTTTTTTTCTTTAGATCTCCTTCCTTTCCCTCCCCAATAGCTCCTACTGCTACTGATTAACAACATCCTGATGCCTGCCTATGTGTGTGTGTGTGTGTGTGTGTGTGTGTGTGTGTGATCAGTTCTGGTGTGGGATGACAAGATGACTGCTTTGATCTCACCATCACCTCCCATGAACAGACACAGCTGGCCATGGTGTGTCTACTGTATGTGTTGTATTGTACATGCTCCACTTGAATGAATTGTGAATGGAGGTCTAATACATGGTGCAAACATGTGAACACTTTTTTTTTTTTTTTTTTAGAAAAAAGATGCTGATCCCATTGATCCTTTACAATGTCATGTTTTATAAATGCTTGAACGGTGAAATTGAGGTCAGATAACAAACGTGGGATTCAACACAACCCAACAAAGGTTTCACTGCTTCATTTGCCTATTACCAGTGAGCTGCTTTGTTAGTCTTATAAGATGTTCTGTATGGTCAGCTTTTATTTTGCCTCAGTGATTCAGCTTTTACAAATCTACGCATTGTTCTACCACCGATCTTACTGTAACCAGATACAAAGGTCTCTGTTGCATTGTAAATACTGTCCTCAATGTGAAATACACAGTAAATGGCAGCACAGACAGACTGCTGCTCATGGGGTTTTGTGATTTTTTTTATATTTAATTTCAGCTTTAATACTGTGTTATTAAGAACGTATACAAGACAAAACATTTACTCAGTCCCTATCCAATTACTGAATTTTAACTTTGAAGCCTTTTCATTCTGCTAAACAAGACAACTACATTAAACTGTACGCAATGATACAGAAAGCCCCCGTTTAAATTTCTCACTTGTCTCTTTTCTGGATAAAATCTACATATGACTTAATACACTTTTGTTTGCTTACGCTTATACGTGTCTACTTTATCCAGAACAAACATCTGATCTCATCCATCTTATTTTTTCCAGGCTGCGTTCAAAGATGGCGCCCCATTCATTCACATGAAAGTTGACCACCGAGCGGGTTTACTCACACTTCCGCGTTTTTTGGGCTCATAGAGAAAGCGCACAAATAGTACTTCTTCAGCCGAGCCGGTTGAGAGGACGCACGTCTGAGGCTTCCAGGAAGTTTCGCGGAAACAATTTCCTGTTGGTTCTTATCAGAGGCCAAAATTGCCTCACATTAATCGTCCCTCATAAAAAGTCTACAGGGCTACAAACCAGTAAGCAGTTTTCACAGTTCAGCCATAATGAGAATTTTAGGCCTCTGATAAAAACCTTTGCTGCCGCTGCCAGCCCATGCCGATGTAGAACATATGACGGATATTACCCCGCTTTCTTTATATAGACCTTACCCTGCCTAGCCCTGCCCAAAGCTTTCCTCGTCGACCTGAACCTGACAAGCAAAATGAGGGTGACAGAGAGAGAGAGAAAGAGAGAGAGAGATGCATTCAGAGATGCAGTAACAAAACAAACACAACATTTCTGAGAATGACATAGTCGCTAAAGACAGCGAGCGGAAAGATAACTGAAGGAGAGATCAGAGAAGAGGAGAGAGACAGACTGAGCGAGTCTGGATCGGAGCTCTGTAGAGGAAGAAACCACAGAGAAAACCTCTGTGGCCAAAGCATCCATCATCCTCATGTTACTGCGATGGGAAGAGATTGCTGACCTCACCAGCAGATGTGCAGCCTGCTTGCTGGGCTGGGCTGCCCAGGGTTGGGCAGAGTAGGGTCGGACTGATGAATTTACATGGATATTCCCATCCAAGTTCTTCAATGGCCATTTGGCTAGCATGCTTGTAATTGAATGGTCATCTTGCTCATACACTTATGATTTAATGGTCATTTAGACTAGATGTGTGTAAGCGAGCGGCCAGCTAGTACACTGATGCAGGGAAATTAATACTTTCTTTAAAGGTTGTTAAGGAAAGCTAATATACTGGCTGGGTCTGAAGTACTTTAAGAGCTTTATAAAAGATGGAAAAAAAGAACATATACAATGATAACTTTAAGTGGAGAAGGAAGGGGAAGCCAAATGCTGGGATGACTTTAATATTTCCTGGTGTCAGTCATGCTTATTTAGTCGGAACGGTAAATCCAGCTGGCTGGTAAATAATTTCAGACACAAGGAGCAGCTGGTCTGTTGAGCCACACTATCTCCCTAAAAATACATTTATATACCACTAATTCGCACTAGCAAACACTGTAAATTTTGTAGGACGTTTAATACTGCGCAGTTCATTTTATATCAAAATAACACAAAGACATTTATAGTGAGCATATCAGCAAATCATCTACTGGCAACATATTTGTTTTCCCTGCAATATCCACTTCTGGCAGCTAATGTTTTCATGGTTATGTTTAGGAAACTCAAATCACTTTAATGTCATGTTATTGTCAAGGAATGGATTTAGTTCACTTTTGCAATTTATAACCAAAACCACCACCTTATTCTAACCATAACCAAGTTTTTTAGTAGCTTAGACCTTACCACATGTGTGACGCAGGACTCAAACCCCTGTCAAATTAAGCCAATTTTATTTATATAGCTCAATATCACAAATCGCAAGTTGGACTAAAGGGCCATTACAATCTTTACACCATAGGACAGCCTCCATGCTTAAGGTAAAAAGGACATTGAGCAAATTCAGGTGTCGCCAAACAGACAGGACCTGAGCCACACGGGCTCCTCTCCACCATGGAGACCTGGAAAGAGGACAGACTACACCGTCTCACAAGAGGCAAAACTCAGGCACACCATTCACACAGAGTATACACAGAGGGAGAGAGAGACATGGACAACATGCACTCAAGGGAGAGAGAGAAACAAAAGGAAAGGCTGAATCTCCTGGAGGAGGAAGATCCAGAACCAAAACATCTGGAATGAGGAACCGACAACCAGGGTAGTGTCCTTGATCTGAATATTTCTATGTGACAACTGTTCATGATTTTCAGTTGTCCATAGAAATATGCAGATCAATTTGTATTTGCTTTGTGCTAGAGGATGTAAGGCTGATATACAGTATAGGGTACACCGCCACTAAAGCCTGCAAAAAGATGAGCAATTTATGACAACAATGCGGATCAGCTTATCTTGAGATGTGTCATTGCTGAAAGAACACTTGACTCCTAACAGCCCAGTGTTCATAAAGACTTGATCCCATGAAGGTGTACTGATAATTTTACCCCTGAAAATGTTAACGTCTGTGTCACCCATGTCAATATTATCAGATCTGGACTGAAAACTCCTGTTTAGGAACCGACTACTGAAATAACTGATCTGAGTTGTAACAGGTCAACAGTGACAAGTAAGAATCACGCTTACACAAAATAGCATTGAAAATAATTCTATATACTGTAATGTACGGCATCTACACTGTATATATATAATTATCTTGCCTTAGATGAGCAGCATTTGCAGACAGATTTGCCTGTTTTCGGGTTGATCAAATTTCAAACCAAATTTTAAAATTTGGTTTTCTATTTGTTTTCCATATTTTTTTCCCTCTCTTCACAATTCAACCTCTTCTTCCCATCTGCTGTCATTTCCCACCTTGCCTACTTATGCTATTGCTACAACTTTTTCCCCCTCTTTTACTCCTTCTCTTCTTATTTGTTTTCAAGCCACCTTGCACTCTCTCCCCGCTGCCTTTACCTCTCTGTATCTCCCCCCATCTCTTGATCCGACTGCTCTCTCTCACTTCTCCACTGGAAAGTCCCCTGAGTTTAGCAGTGGCACCAGGAGCTGCAGCAGCAGTGTTTGGGTCGCACTGGTGAGTGGAAGGCACGCCACTGGCAGCTGGCCTACCACATTAGAGGACTTTGGTGTATATATGTGTGTATGTGCATATGTGTGTGTGCTTGCATGTGTGTGAGTGCATGCATGTGTGTACAATAATAAGTGCCCTGCTGCCTGTCAGCCACAAGGCAGCAGCTGCTCAGGCCCACAGATTAGAGGCTTGCACTGCACTGGATGCCCTTAGTGAGTGGTTAGCTGGATGGATGGATGAATGAACGGATGGATGGATGGATGAATGGATGAATGGATGGCGGTGAGAGTTTGGGAACTGACCATCAGGCTTTGTATTCCAGCACAGCACATAAGATAATGGTGAAAAAATGTACTACTCAAAAAGAATCGTAATTTTTGGGTCCTTGATTTGGAAGTAAACAAAAGCAGCATTTTTCAGTTTTTTCATTTTTCTCAGGCTGAAATGACAACTGTTGCTGGCAGATTCTATCAGTTGTAGGTAGACATAGAAACATTAATTCCATCACCTGGTTGAAATCTTGGTCTCCAACTGACACTGTATTGTTATGGGCTGACTTATTGGAAAATTACAACCTGCAAAAGTGCATTTAATGGATACATACATGGTATCATGCTAACTAAACCTCTATTAAAACACAAAAGCTCATGAAGCAAGTAGAAAACATAGAAATAAATGAGCAGCAATGCTTTGTTTGTTTGGGTTAGGGTAAGGGTTAGAGGTAGGGTTAAGCCTGTGTTTTATCTTTTAACATTTTAAAGTCACTGTTCTGCCTCCATAAACATCATGTGTTTTCCTGACAACCGTCTTCTTGCAGTCGTCAAAATCCCTGTCCCCTGTCCATTACACAAACCTCTTAGAAATTCACAAACATTCAAAAATCTCTCAGAAGGGAGGCTGGAAGGCATAGTTGTATTGACAAACTCATGAATATCATAACAGTGATGTTTTTCCTAAAGAGGCAGACAAAGGGAAGAGAGAGGGGTACGACATGCAACATATCCCATTCAAATTTGCCTGTTCCTTGAAATAAATTAAAAAACAGGGCCGCTCTTCTCTAGTATACTATGTTTATTCCTCCAATATGTAAGAAATGGATGGATTTCAAAGCAAACTCTCCTCTTGGCTGTTATGTTATTTGTACTTCAGCTTGACACAAAGACCCATTCTATTCCACTTCCACAAAAAAACACCCAAACAAGGTGTAATTTCTGCCAAATGACTAACCCATCCCACAGAAGTTCAATAAAAGACTTATTTTATACATGTCAGTATAATTACATCTGAGCTCCTCCGACCCCCCAGGTCAGCTTAGGTGTAAATTAAAATCCACCCTGAATTTGAATTCTTTATCATCTCAGACAGACAGTCATGGGTCTAATCTGCCTTTGTTGATGAAACATTCTAACTGCAAAACAAATTACCACAATCTCAGTGAATAGGAAATGGGTTTAGTGGCTCATTTGATGTTTGAGCTTTTCTACACAGACGTATTCTTATTTTGGTTTAGAGCTTAATATTGAGATAGAATGGCTCAGTGCAAGTCAAATCATCACTACAAACAGGACACGACAATCCACAAAGACCCTTTCTCGCTCATTTTCCTTTAATGACATAGTCCAGCAGAGTCTTGTGTAAACTGTAACAGGCCAAACACCTGCAATTAAAAGCTGCTTCTTTGGCTTACTGTTTTTATTGATGTCTGAAAAGCTTATTCTTTCCACCCAACTGTTAAAGCTTTAATTGCATTACAGTGATTTAAACTACCTGAGATGAAGTGGACTCTACTACTGTCTGAAGTCATCACACATCAGCTGCTCCTCTGCAACGGCATTTTCATGTATTCAAAGTGAATTCAGATTTGGTTGCCAGCTGCAGAGGACTACTATAAAAGAGTTGGTGTCTTCCTTATATACCACCTGTTTATAAAAATCTGTTTTAGGGTGGAATTCCCCTTTAGGCAGGAGCTATTAGTCATGTGCCAGTGAGGTATCCCCCCTGATCCTCTGTTGTGGTTTCCCTGGGTGAGATGAAGGCTATTGCTGTGACACTGGGAGGTAGGCGAACTCTTAAATGCTCTCCCTCTGTGTCTGATCTCTTTGTTCCCTACACACTGGCACGCGCGTACATGAATGGAAATACACCCATGAATAAATGCAAGTACTGTACCTGCAAGCACACGCACCCGCAAACACACACACACACACACAGTCAAGCACGCACACACCGTTTGTTGATCCCTGTAAGAGAATACTCTTTATGTCATAACCCCAATAAAAGCACAGCCCACCAGATGTCTGGTGTGTGACATTCACATCCCCCCAACACACCCCCACCCACCCACACACACACACACACACACACCCATATCACCAGAAGGTGTGATCATGTCAGTGGTAGAGAGGTGGTGAGATACCTGCAGTGGTTGCCTCATACAAAAAGGAATGCTGTTCATGAGACATCTGGTGCAGGTAAGGATGTAACGTGGTCAAATATTATGTCATCATGTTCAGGTGCTGGTGATGAAGAAGGGGGTGTTTCGATCACCTCATGTTTCACACTCAACACACTCATAAATTGTCTTGTTCTATTTGACATAAAAGCACACGCATTCATTCATATGGATCATTTTCACCTGACATTTCAGTAATGTAATGACCATTAAGGTGAATTATGTACGTATACAAATCATTTTGCATTTGATGTCCATTAGCAACATTTAGTCGCTAAATATACACTGTGATGTTCAGGGAATGTTAAGATGAAAGCCCCCTGTCTCATACTGTAAGCCAGCTTTGAATTTTTAGCCAGTGCACTCTTCGTGACCATAATTAACGACCACCCTAATCAAGACAAACCATTTTCGTTTGGAAGTCCCTGCCAATTTTTGGCTTAGGTCTCACCCACTGGGAGGTGCCTGGTTGCAGAAATACATACTTGGAAAAGATTGTATATGTGTGTACATGCACATATACATGTGAACTCACACTCCTGCCTTCAGCATGGGGCAGGTTTGAACACTGTGGTAGCAGTGTAGCCTTGGCACTCCCCGTCTGACATGTTCAAATCTGTCCTCATCATCACTGATTCCCCACTTAATCTGCACCTGATCACCTCTGTCTGTCACATCAAAAAGAGAAGGGAGGAGTGGCAGAAAAAATTATGAATTCTGTGTGTCCATAATTTTATTTTGCTCTCCTAATTTAATACTAGAAGTCAATAAAGCACCTGTACCAATTGGTGGCAGAAAACAGCTCCTGCTGGTTTAAATGGTGCCGGTGGGGAGCGTGGTATGGTGGGGACATGAAACAAGAGTTGCGACCCCCAGTCACACCTGTATGAAACAGAAGGTGAAAGTTTAGGCTACATTCCTTACACCCCTCCCTTTAGTTAAACATGCTCAAGTATATGCTTTATGTATGCAAAAGAATGAACAACTGAGTGTGTTTTTGTCAAGTAGCAGAGGAACAGACATGCACATTGCAGCCAAAAGATCATGTTGGTTGGCAAAAGCAAAAGTGGGTATATTTCAATTGGAAAATTGGAAAACCATTGTGAGGGATAGGGATGTGCTTGTGCAGTCTCAGACGTTGAAAGTAAGAAAGTGCACTATGCAATATATAAATGTACATACAGTTCTGTATAGGTGGAACCAGTGTGTGAGCACATAGTAAGTAAAACAAGGACAGGTGATCCAGCTGGTGTTCCCAAAATATCCGCTCACGTTGTACCACAGTCTGCAGACAGAGTTGCCCTGCGGGATCAAGGGAGAGAAAAAGGAGGGATGGACAGGAGGGAGAAGTTAAGAATGTGAGGAATGAAGGGTGAGCTCAGCCCGGCAGGTCTGTGCAGAGACAGCATGCGCAGTGAACTCTATGTAGGGTACTACAAAATGGCCTAAGGACACATCTTTGCCTCTGCACAAAGAACTTGCTACTGATTAACCTACATCTAATCAAGTCTCACACCCATTCTTTGACACTGTCTCCAGCCGCAGCTTTTAACTGTCAGAAAATAAGGAAAGTAATTTATCTGTCTATGTCAATAGTAATAAATTAATTTAAGAAAGACCACTTTATAATGTTCTGGAAGAAAAGTGCTAAAAAGCAGTTAGCACCTTTTTTTCTCTCAAGACTAACCATTACTATAACTTGCAGACTTATCTGTGTCTACACAGGATGCGTTCCAACAACAGACTGTATAAAAGAAGTGGACATAGCCTCCGTGACGTCACCCATTGGTTTGTGGACTGCCGTTTTGAAGCCTCAAGTTCGGCATTTTGGCCGTCGCCATCTTGGTTTTTTGGAGCCAGAAGTGATGTTATTTGGATGGGCGAGTACAGCTTCCATGGATACACATTGCTACGCCTCTATCCTGATTGGTGGTCGCCGTGGTAACGACTTCTCAATCACAAGTTAGCCATGCCCTAAAGCACACCCTGCGTTATCGTCTATTTTTCTCTAAATGCGTTTGAGACCATATATTACCATATTACTGAGGTAATAAATCAAGTGAGTCAATTTTTATACAATCAGACTTCTTTTTGAAGCCAGTGGAGTCGCCCCCTGCTGGTCTTTAGAAAGAACGCGGGTTTATGGCACTTCCGCATTGGCTTCATTTTTCAGACCTGGAGGTTGCTGCTGGCTTCTAAGTGAATATGGTGTAAGTCATTACTCATCTCAGCATTCAGAGCCCAATACACAATCATTGTTGCTACGCACTTAAAATGAAGAAATAGACTTGCATCCATGCATGCCAAAGGAATCCTCGGGTTACCTCTTACTCCTCATAGACTGAAGAGCTGGTTTTAGTGCTAACTTTAAGATGTTACTTGACCGACACGCCCATTAATTCTTAAGAACTTTTTTGAATACAGACCCTGATATTTACCAACTATTAAGACAAGGAGAGAAAAACTCTTTCAAGTCCTCATCAAGGCCATTTTACATCTGAGAACAGTTTTGGTAATGACCATGATTAAGGCCAAGTCCATGCAGTTGACGATAACGTTTTTGACCTTCTTTGCAACGCATATCTGGAATTCCTGCTGTGTTAAATCTCCAGGAAAACTGCACCTTGATGTCTACATGGTGCTGTCCTAAAGGTTATCTGTTGGTATGACGGTGTCCTTTCAGAACAACATTTGGATTGGAGTAAAATGTAAGGTTTTCAATGGGTTACAATAAAACATGTTATCATAGATGTTATACCTATAGGTATTGTCTATTTGCATTGTTTTTGATGGCATAATGAAGGTTACACATTGCAACTCTAATTTAATGAGTACAGCAGCTCACTTACTGAAGCTACACACTACAAAATATGCAATTTATGGTTATTCAGTCCGGACCACCAACTCTGCAGAGGCAGTTCCACTGAGTTACTTTAACTCCTCCATTGATCCATAGAGTTTATTATAATCCTTTGATACACTACAGGTCCCAAGAGATATCTAAGGCATTATAAGACTACAAATGAGAAATTACCCACAAATGAAGTCATTTGGCTTACCACTTGTTTTCAGATCTGTCTATAGAACCATACACACCCTTTCTCTGAGGCTTACAGTCTGGTCTGGTAGAAGGCCGTGGGTTGCAGTCTATCACGGGTCAGTTGAAGTAAAGAAGAAGGTAGGAGGCGGAAAGGAGAGGGGACATAAAACAACCCTCTGAAAAGCTTAAGATTAAAGGGTACCACTGCTTGTCCCTCGTTGCGTTATTAATGCCGAAATTACTAATTATACTGTCTCAGATGTTTTAAGGCTTGGTTGATGATACAGCAATTTAACTTGTTTGGGGCAGATAACTGATCAAAGCAGGACGTCTAGCCTGGGTCGTAAACGGGGGAAGGCTGAGGTCCATACAACTATAAGCAGAGAAAAAGAGAGAGAGAAGAAGAAAGATACTTTATGAGACAGTTAAAACAGGTTAAAGTTGTTGAAATTTCAGTTGAGTTTAGAAGATGTGACTGCCTCATTAATATAAAGTCAAGTCATCAATAAATACATTTAATATAAAAGCTAAGATAAGGTAAGATTGCATATCACAGAGTGCGGGCCCACAGCTAAAGACAAAAGGGTGAAAATTCAATTCAACCGTTGGCAGGTGTGCCTAGCTTAAAGGAGATTTGGGAATGTTTCAACCTGGGAAATAATTGGGTCATGCTGGCTTTTTTTTCTCACCACCTATATTGTAGAGATTTGTGGAATGCCACTCCACCAAAAAAAAAAACGTACATCATGGCAAGCAGCATGACGCTCCATGTTGATCAGAGTAGCAAATTATTTTGTTGCAGCAGCCGGGATCACGTCTAGTTTTTCCAAGTCTGGCATCAACGGGTCGCCCTCTTTGTAGCAAAGTTTTCCTTCTCAGTCGGCTTCGGAGTGCAACTCCACCAGTTTCTGGAGGTATGGTCCGGTGGGAAAGTTCTCTGTTACCTTTCTGCTGTTGGCAACAATCTTCGCCTTAGAATTTTTCTTAAACTGACAAAGGGCGCCTTTGCCTGCTGAGTCACAATTTTCTAAAACATCCAAGATTATTTATGGGCAAAGCTCATGTAAAATGAAAAAAAGAAAAGAAAGGAAAGACTGCAGGTACATAAAAAACTGTAGATTTTGATGAGGACTTTTGATGACTCTTGTATTACTTTCACTGTATATGGTGGTCGGGATGGTGGGTGGGAAAGGGTTCCCAGCAATTCAAGAGAATGCGTGACAGATAAGGAAAGAATGCAGAAGATAAAAGACTGAACATTAATGGCACATTAAGTAGATTCCTTTGTTTAGGGCCAATAATCAAGATATCAGCCAACCTTCAGATGTACTTTTCAATTCAGCTGAGGCAAGTCCTCTAAGGTTAAAAGAAAAGTTTGACATTTTGGGAAAACGCAAATTAGCCTTCTTGAGAAGAGTCCTGATTAGAAGTCTGCATTTAGCCAAGTGCGGCCCAAATACCTGCAAACATTTAGCTGTCTTCTCCTACTGCTCAAAGTGCAATATTTCAACCAGTTCTAGGTGAATCCGTAGAGCTAAAGGTTCCTCCTGGGGAAAACCACTAGACCAGAGGGGTTAGCCCTCTTCCATATATAGCTGTTCTTGTGAGGAAATGTTTGACCCTCGCTGATCAATATTTTAGGAAATTGCTCCTTGTGTCACTCCCCATCTCCCAAGCTGACAATGACGTGATTGCAGTGTGTGTGTGTGTGTGTGTGTGTGTGTGTGTGTGTGTGTGTGTGTAGAAGGCTTGAGTTAAAGTGAATCCATCAGCAAGCCCATAGCATTTCTCTCCACCATCTCATTCCCTCCCAGGCTTCAAGAAAGTGGAACTCAAATCCAATGGAGCAAGTGTCAGCTTAGGTCGAGCGGAACATGTTGCAAATGGTGTTAAAAGCATGTACTCGTTGGCCTCCGTTCTCAATAATTAATGAGAGAAGGCCCACAAAAAATGGTCCCTGTTTTCTCTTCGATCCTTCCCTGGTGGAAGAGGGCATGAATTATTAACACAGATCAAACTGCAGTGTTAGCGCAGATCAAGTATTTGTAAAGAAGCTGAAAGGACTATATAAGAGAGGTCCTATGAGATAATGTGGCTGTGCCTTGCATGTTTCCTGTTCCTGTCACATTGAATTTTAATTTGGAAAGGAGCAATTCTACAAGGTATAAGAATAATGAATTAGTTATAAAAACACAAGACCTATCTTTAGATAGAAATGTCTGAAAAAGAGTTTTTTAAAAACAGTTTTCCATAAAGTTTAAACCGAAATTTTTGCAGCAAGAAAAGGGAAAGAATCAGTTTGCTGGAGAATGTACATTATTATAATTTAAAGTCAGTGAACAAATAACATGATAACAAATAACTTGCAACTAATTTAACCCCAGAGGTTGGTCCGCTTCAACTAATTGGATTAAACTATCCATTTGTGTGGTCTCCTCTGATCTAGCCTCGGAGGGCCATCTAGGCTGATGTGGTATGTCTAAAATGACTGTCAGGGACTGCAGTGCTTCCAAACTTTACTGTAACATGCATTTTAAGGAGTCTGTACTGAATTTGGAGTGACAGGTCATGAGCAATCTATTAAGAGTAAGCCATGCAAAAGGCAGGAAGAACGTTGAAGTTGATCATTACATCAGCGATTAGCTGACTCTTACGATGATAAGTCACACACTGATTTTATTCATAAGGTAAAACTGCAGCTCGCACTGCTGATCATTAATTCTGCTGCTGTTGTTTTGCGTGACTTGCGGTTCCCTGCATGTGGCATGCACCCACAGCATATGTGGATTACTGTTATAATGCAGTATTCAATGTTCTTTCTCCTGAGTTTACTTGTAGGGGCTGGTCCCTCACATTTGTTCTTTTCAATCCACCCTTGAGGGAAAAGGCAAAGAGAACATTTATCCCCAATCAAGCTTGTAACTGCTAGCTGCCTGTCTGTCTCCCTAGCTTCAGCCTCCTACATGTCTTTCTTTCCATGTTCACACTTTGTTTCTTGCTCGTGCTGTAACTCATCGTGGGCATCTCTCTGTCTCTGCACCTTATTGCTTTTTGGAGCTGTTTACCAAAGAGAGATTTGGTTTAATTCACTGCAGTAATGCACCTACTAAGTCTTTTGCTGCGGTTCTGCATTTTTTGGTTAAACTAACAACCTAAGCAGTGTTTGGTTGACAAGTGATACAGCTAAGGGTCTAAAGGCTTAAACCTCAAGAAGGACAGACAACAGGCACTAGATCTGCTGGGTATTACAAAAGATTATTCACGAAAAGGCATGCACACACTGAAAATAAATGCACACATGCCTACAAATGATGTAAAAACACTTGCATGCACAAATGCTCATAAACAAACATACATTACGCTAGAAGGACAGAGGTATGTTCTCTCCTGCTACCTCTTGCACACATACTTTAAACACAAATGCCCAGTAGTTACAAAAATACTGATTACAGTTTGCACGCTGTGGTCTTGTTGCTTGTAGGAATATGCAAAATTTGCCTTTAATTAGTTTGTTTACTGTGAAGATAATTGAGTAATTAAAACGTTCTTTACCAGTCATCTCAGACAACAACAATATCAATTAAGCAATTAAGGTTAAGATTAATGAACATACTTGTTGACAGCTTGGTATGCAGTGCCAAAGGACCAAACTTGTCAGTGTCCTGGGAAAACCTTTTATTTTCAGAACAACTGATAGAAAAACTGGTATATTTTCCCCACTAATGCAAATAGGTGAAGAGTGACAACATTTCAATTTGTGAATTTCAATTTACAGATGTTGATTAACAAAGTAATGCATTAAAGTTATTTCTCTCTCCACAGTAAAGACACACATGTCACTACATGTTATTTACATGCTTAGTGAGTGTCCATTTAGGCATCATTGCAAAGCAACCTGACCTTGTCCTTGAAAACATTAAAGCATGTTTAACAAGTGATGCAGGCCTGCTAGTTCATGCCAAGGGATCATAACATAATAAATCTCATTCACCAGCATAATGTTGTTTCAGCTCAAATCTGCAGTCACTTTGGGAGCTGCTCTCTATCAAAATAACAGCCACTGTTCAAATAAACTCAACACACAAGTCCAGGCCTGGTGTTTCTTCACAGGCAAGAGCTATTCTCATGAAGATTAATATTTTTTTTCCATCTTTCTTTCAAGTAATCTGATATTAAACAAGTATTTATCAGGGATTATAATATCTGTTCAGTTTCTGAATAGTTATGTGATTATTTGGCATGATGAAATCATAAAAGCAGAAAAAGCATTTTAAATACTTTCTTTACAATTTATTCTTATTATGCAATAGAGAGGATCAGTTGATCTTGGATTTGGCTGCCATTTGCCAGCCTACTGGTGGAAGAACCCCGCAGGGTTCTCAACGTTTGCGTCACGTTGTTGTCAACACATGAGAAAAGCATGCATACACACATCCCAACACTTAAATGCATGTGCCCGCAAAAAGAAACACACATGCTTGCGTAAACAAACACGCACATGCAATTCACACACGGTGTTGTCACCACAAGAACACATCCACACATAAACTATTTATGCGTGTGGAGATGGAGATGAAAAGCATGTTCACTTGAATCAGTGCACTAAAAGATGCATGCTAAATTCAACATACAGATGGCGCACCAGAGAGGAGAGAGAGAGGCG
This sequence comes from Lateolabrax maculatus, assembly GCA_031216445.1. Lineage (NCBI taxonomy): Eukaryota > Metazoa > Chordata > Actinopteri > Acropomatiformes > Lateolabracidae > Lateolabrax > Lateolabrax maculatus. Next base: position 18,520,109 of record CM062208.1, on the reverse strand, counting down.
GGAGAGGCAAAGGAAGCTTTCTTTTTTCTCCCTCACTGTGAACAGTATGTTTGGATAAGAATAGAACCGCCTGACTCTGAAATAGCACCTTTTTACTGCACATCTGTTTACTTTGAAAGTGTATCTCTTGCATTCTTACACTTGACTTGGTGACTTCATCACTTCCCTCAGGGCGCTGAATATATAAGAGAGTCGGGACGCTCAACAGGATTTCTCTCTGCACGCAAGCAGCAACTGGTAAGGGAGGGTTTACACTTGACCACAGATTTGTGGTCTTATCTGGTCTGGGTATATCTTAAGGTTCCTAACAAAACATTCAGGCTGTAAGTAATTACAATATGGAGGCCAACTATTCCAATGATAGGTCTTTTTTGTTGGTTTTTCAGTGATTATGGAAAGAATAAAACCATCTTTAAAGCATGAGAGACACTTGTTCCAGCCTATATAAAGAATATTCCCCCAATAAAAAGGGAAACAAGCTGTTCTAAACCTGTATCAAAAGATCAGTTTTCTTCCCCTTTTCAATTTTTTATATATATTTTGGTTTGGGCTTGGAGACTACAAATTTATAACAGAAAGTCTGCGTTACAAAACTGTAGCTGCAGAGTTTGAGACATACAAGCATTTACTAGGCAGGGAAGAGCTAACAATATTGTTGGGTTGTATTATAGGAACTGCAGGATCAGCCAGAACTTCCAGGTTTTGTTCCAGAAGTAAGAAAACCTCATTCAAAATCCCACTGACTTTTGTTATTATTAATAACAACAAATACATCCATGGGGCTTTTCTCAACAGTGTGCCATGTTGCTCGTTCATATAACTTATATTGTTTTTTATTCAGTATTTGTTTTTATCAGCCTTTAACGAACACCAATTCCCATAAGCCCTAGATGTAAGCAGCACAAATGTCACAGCGAGACAAAAAAGTCCATGAGCAAGTTGTTGGGTCACAGCTAGCTCAGATATGTCTGTAATGACAGCAGGACAGAGAGGACTGAACTCTGGAGAAGTGTTTAGAGATTACAACTAGAAGGTTGAACAATGGCTTAAAAGGGAGTGTTGTTTAGTTTATGGATGTGGATGAAAGTTATGATGACATAAGTACCTGAGCTGCCATGCTTGTAGTTTTTTTCATGGGAGGTTTAGTTTTCTCTGTGCCTACAAAGTAATCCTTGTTTAACACTGTTAAAATCATGAAGGTTTAAGTATCTAATAGCAACTGCTGTAGTGGATTTGTCTTAGAATATGGAGAGTAAACCCAAATTAGATACTGAAGGCAGACAAAATAAATGAATGAGGGATTGCATTTTGTGAAAGAAGCCAGTGGAACAGGGGCTCGTCCAGATGTGACATCATGACTTGCGCTCTCTATGCTTGAGACTAAAAGTCAGGATATCTGAAACTCTGCTGCTTCAAATTTGATCATTCTTTTTTTCTTCTTTTTTTATTAATTTTCTCTTGGACGTCTGTTAAGGACTGGTCCTTCAAAAGGCATCAGAAAAAGCAAAACATTATGGGTACATACTGTACCTGTACCTAATGCAGCATGTTAGAGATCTGATGTTTATCACAGTATCTTGGTTTTTATGGTAAATTTGCCTGATTCCTTTGTGACTAAAAGACCAGCTCATAAATGTGTAATCTACAATTGTGAAGAAGCTGTTATTCTTTTACCTGTACAAAACCACCTTGAAATAATAATAATAATTGCAAAATGTGCGTTCCCATAGGATGGAAACTGGAGGAAAACCAATGACTTACTGAAGTAACCTGATCATAAATATACTAGTGCACACAAAGATAGGGATTCATCCTCAGTATGCTGACGGCAGCTGTCTTGTGACAAAAAAACATAAAACTGTTCTCTTACCAAGTACACTGCTTTCATGTATTTTATTATTCATCACATTAAAGCCCCTTTCAATATTATGGTCTTTCTTTATTGTCTTACAAATATTAAGTTATCCACAAAAATAAAATAACTTAGATAATAACCATATTAAAACATACAAATACATACTTACATTACATTTATGACATGAAAAAAAATGCATATTGCTGATATCTCCCAGAGTTTTCCTGGACACAGTTCTGTATGTGCAAACTACTTATCAGAATCAAAATAATCTGTTACACTGGAAACATAATTCAGATTTTTTTTTCTTTCTCTGCTTTCAACACAGAAACATAATTGCTTGAAATAAATTACACTGTCTGATAAGGAGCCTCACTCATACAAGTTTCTTGAGACCAAATATGTTCTTCAGGGTGTGCATACACAGAAATCCATATCAACTTCGTTATTTATATACTTTGAAGTTGACATCAGAATATCCCTATTTGCACACATCGCATAAGTGTGAAGAAGGTGAGTGTAGATATAGCACAAGACGCTTACAGTGTCGCACACAGCACAAAAAAGGAGGACTGAAGACAGCTTAGGATGTTTATAGTGTGAGGAACTGAAGCCTGTTCTCGTGCGCTCAGTTTCCTGAGGCACTTTCAATTTATCGTTGGTACTTGTGCAGCATTATTCAGTTTTATTTACAATGCTGTTTGGATCATGCTGAAGATGAAAACTGTATTTGTTAAATAAAGGTCTACTATGCACTGTACTCTGACAGTCCTCTTACACTACATAACACAGACAACACATGGAACATTTTGGATAATGTAACTCGGGACAAACTCTTGTCACAATGGTTTTCAAACAGCAATTTTCACATAGATCCACAAAATGAACCTCATAGTGTATAGGGTTAGTGCTTGCTCTTACTCTTTTGGAAGCTGATTTGTGAGGATTTTATTTTAACACCCTCTATTAGAGGGAAGGAAATTGTTTCGGTTGTAAGGGTCTGATATGAGGAATCCCAGGAAGCAGCACCAACAATCAGATTTCGGTCTTTTGATTGACTTCAGCTTCAGGCTCTTCAAATTTAAATTGTCCATTCTGCCTTGGGACTCCATTTTGGACTTCACTCTGCTTTTTTTACCAAAATGTGTGAATGTATTTATTAAGGGGTGCCATCATCATTCGCAGTGATGCATACAAAATAGCAATATCGACTGATACATCTACAGAGTGTCAGTTGAGCCAGACAATCCCATGATGTTCTTTTAGGTGTAACATCATAGTTGCTATAAACACTGAAACTTCTGAACTGCCCCTGAACAAAGCACTACATCTTTAAGTGCTCCAGTTGTGTTGTGCTGTGTCAAATCCTGTGCATTGTGAATCCTGATATGTGAAAATTTGATGTGTCTATATTTGTCTCTGTATGTAGTAGGTAGGAGACATGGCAAATACTATGGAATATAACTGTGTTTATGCTGGAAGTCATCATATAGGTGATGGAGGGACTACTGTATAATGTTTGTTCTGTTTGAAAAACATCAGATGTCTTTGCCCTTTTTTTTAAGTTTTTGCACACATTAGCTTTTCCCCCTTATATATTGCTGGTGCTATGAAGCAATATTATTTATTTTCTGCATGCAGTCTACTGCTTCTCTCAGCTTTGCTCCCCTGAATGTCGTGCAGCTGTATGTAAGTCAACATATGCTGATGAAACAACAATAATTTGTTGTTTTCAGAGCCCAAATTTCATATTTGGAGCTTTCAGATATTTATCTGATAAAAGCTTTCAGATATTTATCTGATATGTTCCTTTGTTCCCAGAGGAAGAGCGTGCACATTCTCTACCAACAACCAACATGCACATCTATCTTTCTGCTGGCTCAACTGCTTCACACTCTGTCCTTGCTCTTCTGGAAAACAGCAGTCCACCGCAAAAAGATATGGGGTACATATATTACAGTCATATTCCCCTTTCAAATGAATAGTCTTGATTTAAAAGCGTCTCTTTTTCTTTGTTTTCTTTATTGTGTAGTATTTAGTGTGTGTTTCTTCATTTACAGACACTGACCCACTCTGTTATCCTGCACTCTTCGCACACCACATAGCAGCACCAGTGAAACTTGCAGTTGCAGCGTTCGCTGCGCGTCTGCTGCAGGATGTTGTGGCCTCTCCCGCAGCACAGACTCTCACAGTTGTCCATGCCAGGGCTGGTCTTGTTGCAGATCCGGCCCTGCGTGCCCGCTGAGTCTGACCCCAGGTCCCGCTCGCAGAAATCTGGCGACTTTTCAAAGTAGACCAGTTCGTTGATGCTTGGCCGCCGCCGATGTGTGTGATGGTGGTGATTGTGGTGGTTGTTCTGATGATGGTGATGGTGGTGGTTATGGTGGTTATGGTGGTTGTGGTGGGAGTGGTCGAGTTGTCCGGTGTTTCGGTTGTGAGCCTTGATAAGTGTGGCGATGTGGAAGCGCTCTTTGAGGATTGAGCCCACCACCCGGAACTCTGGGGTGACCTGCCAGCAGGTCTTCAGCTGGCAGCTGCCCGACGTCCCGTGGCACTTGCATTTCCTTCTCATGTGGTCGAGCACCACCTGCAAAACAGAAATTGGGACAGACAGAAAGAGAGAGTGGGATGGAGTGAGGAAGTGAGATGGGGGGGGAGAAAGAAAGGATTAATGACTTTCTTGATTACTGATTACATTTGAAGTTCATTATATAGAGTTAGAGGCTGTTGATGACTGCACGTCATTTTTCATACTGGCTTTACTTCAGTTTTCATTTGTTTGTTCTTCTAAGCAAGCCACTATTCCACTTTATAGTGAATGAGACATTATGCCCTGAAGGAATATTGGTCCCGCATTTAAAAACGCAGGTGGTCTGACTCTGAGCCTGTTGTCAAACATACTGATATCAAATAACACAGATGGATGCAGGCATTATCCAAACAGATAGTAGTGTCATTATTCATCTTTTGGTGTCAGGTAATGACTCAGCACCACATTAGGCATCAGAGCATTGCAGTTCTTACATATTTTCACATTGAACAATTTAAATATTTTATGGGGCATTTAAGGTCTAAAAGCACATTTCTGATCCATAGACTTTAGTATTTCTGTATGCATAAATAAACATGAACACTAAACATCCCATTAGAGCATGAGGAACACTGCAAGACCTACTCAGCCCTTTCAGCTGCAGCACACACACACACACACACCCACACACACACACACACACACACACACACACACACACACACACAGGTACCTCCCACATGGCATAAATCCTGTCCATCCCAGTAATATTTCCTCACGCTACATGTATGCATGTGTGTATGTATTTATGTGTGCCTGTGTGTGTGCATGTGTTTATCAGTCATCACCTGCTCTAAACTTTAAGATCCAATTACATTAACAGGAACACCAGGCCACCCAGAGTACTGACAGATGCTGCTGCTGTTGCCGCCCCTATCAACACAGACACACACACACACACACACACACACGCATGCTGGACACTTGCACAGTTAAACACATTCCACACATGTGCTAGCAATAACGCAAATGTCCACACACACACACACACACACATGCACACACACAATATGTCTGTCACCCACACAGAACAAGACAGAAATGGGAACTACAGGTATGTATGAATGAGTGGAGGGTTGGGCAAGAGAATGAAATACTGATAAATGGAGCTGCCTGACTCATCCGTTGGGAATGAACAAATGATAAAGAGCAGCAAAAGAAAATACTCCTGTTGGCCACCGAGCCAAATTTAATAGCAATAAGTCACAGTCTTAAAAAAAAAGCAATAAAATAGAATAAAAAAATGAATGACTGTGACTGCATCCATCTACAGCTGCAACAATTGATTAAAGAAATACTGTTTTCCTCAGATTTAAAGGCGATGCAAAGGAATTCATTGAGTTAGCGTTAGATTATGTAAATATTGGTTCCTTACTTATTTATACAATCTTTAAGAATATAAGTTTATGCCAAGACACTGTATGTTCATGTTACTATCGCTCATCAGGTCTGCAAAAAAAATGTAGAGTATTTAAGAAAATGAAATGTTAGGAACATGGATGCTGCAGCTTAAGATCAGTCAGTGGTTTATTATAACAATTACACAAAGGAATGCAAAATATTTTCAGTCTCGTGTCTTATGTTTTGTTAACATAACATGAGTCAGGATAACAGAAAGTGACTAAGAAGTGTGCATTTTGGATAAACATGGTGCTACTGTTAATGAGAGTGTTGAAAACAAAGTTTAAAGAAGCTGCGATCAGTGGTGAGGAGATACTAGAGACTGTAAGACTTTATAGTAAACAACATTATAGTACCTCAAACGGCACTTGCACTGAGTTCAGATTGCAGCTTTTGGTTATAGGGGCAGAGGCTACCCCAGAATCACAAACGTGCTGGCCTTAAACACACAGCGAAGTCTGTAATCATAAAGCTTTCCAACCCACTTAAACCTTAAAGAGACAAACTGACCTAGGAGTCATAATTGCATCCACATTGCTACTGTTTGAAGGTACATTCAAAGCAAAATAGGGGTTTCAAAGGTTCGTAAAATAACAAAAACAGCAAAAATGTTATTTGTAATGACCGTCATATTGTTGTAAATATTTTCCTGCAGAAACAGCATATGTTGTTTTCACTTAAACTGTGATGCCTACAAAACCATTGCTTTCCAGTAGTACGGCATGTCTGGCTTCCTAATGTTCAGAATGCAGCAGAATGCAAATGGCCGAAACCCCTCCCACGAACAGCGATCGACCGATCACAGCTTAGCGACAGTAACTAGGCGTCCTAAAGCAGATGGTTCGTAGCTGTAGTGAGAGCGAAACTGTGCATTTAAAGAGTCCAGAGGGTGGTGTCTTTGTTTTAGCCTTTCCAAAGCTCAAATCACAAGAGTAAAAGTTTAAGGAAGTGATTCAACAGCTTGTTTACCTGCTCTAATGTATATTGTTTGATGAAATTGTTAGCGTTTCCGGATAACTGGCTGAACTACCGACAATAGTAAAAGAGTGTTAATTCCAAGGCCAAGGACCACATCATTCACAAACTACACCAAGTACTCATTTTAAAAAGAACTCCACTTGAAGCATTAAAAAGGAGACAGCGATTTCAACCAGAGAGCAAACCTCATAGAGTTGGCTTCATTAGATGGCTAGCTACAGCGGATAAATTCTACCAAATACTGGCTAAAAATAAGAATGGAGCTTTTGCCAACTTTTATTTAAAATCAGGGACATACATTAGATAAAAAGTAATATGAATTTTAAGTGATCAATCTGCCACTATTGGAAACGGCATAGGTTCTCCATTAAACACACGAGGCCTGCCGCACACCCTGTGCCCTTACTGGGCAGAGATTGAAAAAGGATTGTAGGCTCCTGAAACCTCAACAAAAGTACATAACTCCAAGTACTGCGTGCGGGGGAAATGTCAAACAGGTACAATCCAGACCCTTAACAGGTAATAGGAAATAGGGAAGCTGTCGGCTCTTGCTATACGAGAAGTGGTCTGTCAGTATGACATGTGGAGTGCTGATACATCTGACAAAAGAGCTGGGGGAAACACTAGTGGACTCACTTTTTGTACGAGAGGGGAAAAAGATAGAAATGTACACATAAGCACCTGATTTATTTTAAATTTAAATTTTGTTTTTACCAGTTTAAGTGATTTCAGTTGTTTTTAATCCAAAAATCAGGAAACAATTTGGATTTCAATTTGCTCAGATCATTTTCTAATGCAGTGTGGATTTAGGATTAGAAGATGAGTGTAAAAGTAAGGTCCAAACCCCCCTTTTTTTTCCAGATCCAGACCACTCTTAAGATCCAGACTGGTTAATTGATGATCAGATGAAATGTTTCTCTGTTTTTTTTCTCTTCCCCCTCATCTGTACCTAGGGCTATGGCTGTGTGTAACAAAGACAAGAGAGAGGCAGACAACTCAGTAAAATGTACTGTTGCCTTGTTGCAGATCTTGCCAATCAGCCCTGAGGACATGCGGGGCCAGTGGAGGAGGTGTACAGTAAAGGTGTAGGTGAGGGGAGGGAAGGGGAGAGGAAAGGAGAGAGGAAGAGAGGATGACAGGAGGAGGAGATGATCTTTGGATTATCTCTTTGCTGTCCCTACACCTCATCATCCTCAAAGGCTGTTTGTGAGTCTGTGACTGTGTGTGTGGGTGTTATTACAAATCACCTGTCCGTCAAGTCCGTACTCTGTCTAGGCTCAGTCATCATGTCCTGCTGTTATTAGCCATATTGATCAGATTGTAATCAGCAATCCTATCCGACCTGTCATCAACTGTGATTGTCTTGGCAATGTGAGCCGGGAAATATTCAAATATTGTACGGCTCACACAACTTGGTGTGTTACTTGGTGCAAGCTATAAAAAGCTTGCTTGAAAGATTTTGCATAGCACACTTACCGTCAGCTATGATGGTTAATGTAAATGTGTCCAGAGAAAAACTGTCTTTGAAATTAGGTGTTATGTGGATAAGAAGATGGAAAGCTGGTTAATACAAGCTATCCCATTGCTTACACATTGGCTTACACTGCATGTACACTTGAGCGATGTAATTGTTTCAAAGTCAATGGTGGACCACAGCTAGAAACAAACATCTGGCAAGTTTTAATTGGCTTAAAGAGTGAGACAGAGGCATCTATAAAGCAACCCCAGACAGAGATCAAATACAACATGTTGGTGGCAGATTAGGACTGCAGGCTACATAATACAGTAATAAGTACAGCATACTGGAGTAGAGCAGAGCAGACTACCGCGCAATGAAGAGGAGTGGACGAAGTAAAGTAAAGATCAGAGCTGGTGTCTGGCCTTGTAACCACAATCTGATGTCAAAACAGTGTGCATTAATTAGATGAAGGTGAGTTTTTTTTTGCCTTTACCGGAGAGCAAACAGCAGGCAGAATCAAAAGCCAGGAAATAAGAGAAAGAAAGAAAGAAAGAAAGAAAGGGTCCCCAGCCAGAACTGAACCGCAAATGTTGCAGTAACGTGGAGTATTTGACAACCAGGACATCTGTACTGTCACACTTCTACACATGACCTGATGAAGTTTTCGGTTGACCAGTTGTTATTTTATTCATATTTAACACCATTTGTCTTTTTTTATGCATGTGTGTCAGAGTAAATGAAATAGTACAGTATGTGTCAGTCTAATTTACTGCTTAACACATTCCCTACAGCATTAGTCAATCCCTTGTAAGGACAAATTCTTTTTCTTAACTTATGAGGCAGTTCTTTTATTCACAGCGTTGCAAGTGCCCGTTGCAGCCCTGTCATAATGAAAACTGTGATCCACGGCTGCAGTATGCCAAAGGTGAAGTGTTACTACACTCCTTTTATCCTAATGTTAGACTTGATTTTGTCACCCTGACCGAATATCAACATTTGGCTGAGTCAATACTGAGTCAGTGGTAATGAAGGAGTTGACATACATAACACTAACAAGGGAAGCCACAGCCAATGAGGAAATTAGCAATTTGGTCTCTGTTTGTGTTTGTTGTCACAAACACAAACAGAGAATCCCAAGCCATGATTATGCACTACATTGTGCTACTTGTTATCAAAGTTATGATCCCATCTCTATACAATTTTTAAAACTGTGTATATGCATGCAAGCAAAATGAGAAGTCAGTAATAATTTGTTATTTAGTGTAAAATGCTTTCACTTTGGTCTCATTAATAATCGACACTTTTTGTGACATGAGACATATATAGTTCATGCTTTATTCGTTGTTTTGTTTGGCGCCTTGAATTTAATTGTTGGCCAAGCCCTGTGTCATCACCCCTAACCCCTTTTGGGAAAATCCTAATCTAATGTCTATGTGTCCCACGATCGACCCTTCTTGCTGATAAACAGCAGACTAGACTGCATGCTGCCTTGTGTTTGTCAGTTCAAAGAAAATCTACTAAAGGGCCTTTAAAGCCAAGCAGAAAGCCACGGCGATATCAAAGCACACAAACAAATCCCACAGCAGCACATTAAGCCCAGACATCACTTTAAACAAATCAAACGCCTTGCTTCAAAAGAACACTTAAGCGTACGCAGACAAATACACACGCACACATGCAAACACAATGACGTGCAATTACTGAGCAAATGCATATCTCCAGTATACAGTGAGAACTACATTAGAACAAGTGTTTGTTGGTGTATTTATGTGTGTAGTATTTACTCACTGTTTATTTCACACAATGTCCACAGCTCTCATTTAGAGACTCTAATAAAATGTTATTACCAGCATAAGCACTTCCACCTGCTGAGCTTTCACTATGAAACATTTGCTTCTGTGTATATTTACCCATATGTGTGAGTGTGTGAGTAAAAGAGAAAGAGCTGCAAGGATAGAGTGGGCATGAGTTTCTGCATGTGTGCATGTGTTTGTGTGTGTAAAGTGTGTGGTGGGTCAGATCAAACGCTCTGCCTCTGTACTGTCAGGACTCAGGAATGCTCCGCAGACCACTGATGATATGAAATGGCCTCTGAAGAGCACTGGACTAACCCCGCACTAATGTTGCTATATTTGATCAAACACACTTTGCTTTTCGTGTGGGTTCTGAGTCAATGAATTAACGTGAATTGGCTCTCCAGAGCAGTTTATCAACTCTCAAGGGTTAAATTAGGCATAAAAGGATCCTGGGAGTCCCACTATTGCTGGTTTGGATCAAGCTAGAGGGAGTGTAGATATGTTATGGTTTAAATCACTTTTACAGTATGTTCAGTGCTCCAGTGAAATAATTCCGTGCCCTAATGCACACAAAAAAGATCTTGCCTGAAAACATTGGCTTATATACATAATATTTCACTTTTGAATAAATCCAATCACGAGGCTGTTGGATGCCTTTGACATGGTCTGAGCACACATGTAGGGCAAATCCGAGTCACTCTTTAAGACAAGGAGAAATAAAAAATATATTTTCCAAATTCTGTGTCTCTGTGTTAATTTATATATGCCAAATATACCAATTATATCTCTATTATGCAATATTTTGATGACTTATCTTGAACTTGGGGGTATGAACATTCCATATTTAAATGGGGTTGAAATGTATAGTTTCCTTCCTGAAAAGGGGGATACTATCTATCCTTACTCCCCTGAAGTCATGCCCTGATGGTAAATTGTAATTACCAGAAGATGCTTGGCAGTAACGTGGAAGACTCTTGCATAGTCAACACTGTCACCACCTGCCTAATGAACAGACAGGACTCAACAGAACCTCGGCATGGCTGTAAGCTCTGCAACATGAACACAGGAAAGCGTGCCAAGCATTTGTTTTGAGGTGTGATCTCTAAACGAGAAGAACACTCAGAGAAATAACTTGGCCAAGACATTAACTGTGAAGTGTTTCCATGTCATAAGCAGCCACTTTAAACATGTAGTCAGGCTTTTAAAAACCACTCTTATTAACTACTGCCACACAGTAGTTTGTGTGCAACAACAGCATGGAGGGCTGAATCTTCACCGTAAGATTAATGTAGACCTCTAAATACTTGGCTTATGAAATAATCAATACTTATTAATCTAAAGAAAAATAAAATAATTATAAATCAGTTGAATAAAAAGACTTTCATCTACTTTGTGAAGTAACTTTCACCTAAAATAAAGGATAATAGGTTGGCAAATACTGTAATTTAAAAAATATATATATACTTTGGAGGGGATTTATTTAACAATGTAATCATTTAGAATTATTTTTCCTACTTACTGTAATTAATATGTTTGTGTAAACAAGCTGCTGGTAAAGCTTGAACTTATCAACTTCTTAATATATGTGTGGTGTTATGCTGACATCATATGTAAATTAACATTAACATTAATTTCTTGTACCTCCTTAGTATTATTTCTGTAATCAGCCCTGCTGGAGAGAAGTTGGAGGAGGTAGAGCAGGAGAGGGGAAAGAGGGGAGGGAAGGAAGGGCGAATCTCTTTCTACTTTCCGCCCCGGTGTTTGAAGTCTAAAATCTTTTGCAGGGTTTTAAACATCTGTTTCCAAACTGCCAGCAGCCACTAATTAGGGCTAAAAACAAGACGGGACGTCGTGAGAACCCTGGGGTGGGCATGAGGCGACATGCACACCCCGCTAAAAAACCACCGCATTCCTCTGCTTAAAGACTACTTCTCTGGAAGGGGGGAGTGGGGCAGGGGGCGGAGGGGGTGGAGCGGGGCGGAGGTGAGGTGGTGGTAGTGGCAGGTCGGTGGGAGGAAAGAGATACGGGAAGGGTAGGCATTATTTTGAGGCCCCACCTGTCAGTGTTTGCTGTTTGATTCTAGGGGCCGTGTGTGTGTGCGTCTGTGCCTGTGTGTGCGTGCATCTGTGTGCGTCTGTGTGTGTTTCAAGGTCTTAGAGGGGTTTTGTTGTAGCTTTTTCTACCATTTGAAGTCATCAAGGTGCGTGGTGTTTTACAGTATAACAGCTCTGCGATGACTCATACTAAGTTTGCTCTTTCCATCACTTCCCTCTTTCTCGCCAGCCAGGAATTGTCAGTGTACATTACATTACTCATTCAAGCACTGATCTCCAGCCTGTGGTGAGCTGTAACAAGTCAGCCAGACCTCTCTAAGCACCTCCATGTAAACAGTGGTTTGGTATTGTTCTGAAAGCTCACAAAGTCCCCTGATTTTATAGATCTATTTACCAATGTTTTAACAATGCTGTATAACCAGATCGATCAGGTAAGTGACTTGGCAAAACACTTCAGCCTTTAGTGTGATTTAGTCTTCGCTGGTTGTAACCGGAATCAGTTACAAAAAAGAGGTACAACCAAAGTTTCTCTTGTTTGATTGATGCTTCAGCTCACTTGGCTGGAAATTTGCAGCCTGGCACACTGAAAACAAAATTTGAAAAAAGAAATCTGAGAGCCAATATTTAGCCTTTCTAAATATCCTTCTCGGAAGACCTTCTCGCAAACTGTAAATTAAAATAAAACTGAGTAGTGCAGCTTTAGTTTGTTTTTTGAGCTACTGTTGCTCCTCTCAAAGCTTAGAGGATGTGATTATATATTCTAATTTTTCTTCAGGGCACTTCAACTGCCAGATTGGGGAACTGGTTTGATGAGCTTGTTTATAAAATTGTATATATAAAATTTCCGGTCATATCTACAGGTAAAGTTGGTTTCTTGTTCATCAGATTTATAACACATCCCACTGTCTATCGCACACATCAAGCCATTATAGTGCCAGACAGTCTGAGCCAAAACAAAAGAGAAACATTAGCTTGATTTGGACTCTCTGTCCTCTGCAACTTTGTAGTGATTTTATCAACTTTTCAAAACATGAGCAGTGATGTCTTTCTTTTCCTGCGCTTTGCCAAACTGTTCTCTGTAATAGTCATGTATCAAATGTAATTGTGGTTATGCCTAGCGTATAATAAAAGGAGTTTTTTTAATATGAGGGTAATAGGCTAATTGGTGTCTGTGTCATCATACCTCAGTAAAAGGGTATTATGTAAAGTCAGGAGTCAGTGACAACTTTGTCTCTCCATAAAATTAAGGTTGCATGTTATGATGGCAATTAGCAGCAAAGTGAACGTTGGTGATCATTTTAACAGCCATTTATACTTACTTAAGCTTATGTTAACACTTTTCCTCTTACTACTTTTTTAAACCCCTTTTATTTTGATACTCAAATCCACACCTACTTACAAGACGAGACGTTTCAGTGTCTTGCTCAAGAGCATTTTGACAGGATACAGTGCTGCAAAAGGACAAACTAACAAGAACAATATCAAACCTGGGGTGTTTTGGATGTGCAGCTAAGAATCAGTCAATCTGCCGCCCTCCAAGGCTTCAATTTTGGGAAGCATGTGGCCTCAAGAGGCAAGACAACATACATGAGGCCATACTGGGACCTTGTCTGTTAACAAGTTTCATAAACTTACTTATTACATCCAAACAAAAAGAGAAGGACCCAAAAGACTAATTATTCTCTTTCCTTGGCTCATGAACTCATTACTACTCATGTCACATCAGCTCCCACCCAAAGTTTACTTTAAGTCCACAGCACTGATTGGAGTTTATGTCACCAGTTCTACATCTATGACTATTTCTACCATTATCATTAAAGCTACTGCAGGGAGGCCAGCTGTTGTTGAGCTGTTGCTGACGCGCTCCACATTTGTGTTTTGTCTGCATAATCAAGGAAACCAGAAGTAAACTGATTGAAAGATACAGGCCCAAATTACTCAAGAGGAAATAGGGAACAATGAGCAATTTACGGACGCTCCTTGTCCCTGTTCCACCACAGTGCTGGATATTGTCAAGGCTTATCACTGTCATTTACATCTTTCTCTCCCATCGCCCCAGGCAGAACCCTCTGTAGGAACATGTTAGCCAAAAGAAGTTAGAAGTTAAGCCAAGATTTTAATGAAATACAACTGCTTGGATGGTTAACCATTACAGCAACATACAATTTAGATTTCAATTAATAGTTGACCCTGAAAACTTGATACGACCCTTTTACATACATTTTAATAGTAACAAAAAACAATGACGCTGATGATATCTGAAAATATCTGTTAAAGTGGAAACTTTACTTCTCTGCTGGAAAGAACCATTAAACTATAGATGAAGCTTCCTGGTGTTGAGTACCATTACTCTACTCGAACATCGTGACTGATCTGACACTACAGTAATTTGACAGAACACAATGAGCACAAGACCACCATCGTAACAGAACAAAGTTAGTCCAAACTGGCAATTTCCCCAATCTGTCAAACCGAGTCTGACTGATCTGCAAATGTTTTATCCTCTCCTCAGAGTTGGAGGAACGACTGGAGTTTCCCTGAGCTAACAACAAAACAGGGGCACAATACAGCTAATTAAAGAAATGACAACTCAGTTACAGGCAGAAACAAAATGTATACATTCCATGTACCTACCACACCTGTAGTTTTGTATATTATCCACTGGAAAAATACTCAAAACATCTGTATGTGTTAATGTAATCCCCAAGTCTGTGTATTAAGGCAACCCTAATACAGAGAAGGGGAATCATATTGGGAATTCCCACTGTGGCCACCAGAACAAATACACACACCTACCTATGAAATTGAGCATACAAGATAGTTGATTGGACACCAAGCTCATAATAACATGAAACAATGGTTTGAATTTTTTTTTCCCTCGGTATCGTGTTTATGAAAATACTTTTTTATTCGATCAAAATTGATTAACTGATCTGTTTTGCAAGTAATCCACACAAAACTAATGAGATGTCGACGAAGCCTAGCTATACAAATATGCCAACCAGTTTAATTAAATGATAATAAAAATTCAATCCTGACCGAAAAATGACAATTATTATATTCTGCACCCTTATCAATTTTCTTCTTATGCATATGAAAAAACTAAAAGAAAATACACTAGCAAAAGCAACCAGTGTAGCAGCCTCACACCCTGTCTCTAATCCATTAATGTGGTTGTTTTGTTTAAATAATTCCTCTTTAGGAAAAACAACTTCTGCTGCCCTGTAATGCCACAAAAAGTGTTTGAGAACTTCTACAGTAGTTACTGTTTGTTTGGACAGAATACAACCATAGTTGTGATAAAATATCTTATTCCCACTTGAAACACATTTTATCAGAATTGTCGCAATAAATATACAGTGTTATAATAAAAGTCTTGATTCAAATTACTTTAAAAAAACAGATTCCCTGTGTTTTTGTGTGCCTGCCTAGTGACTGCTGATGGAAATTAGTTAGTAGCCACATCTCTTCTCCTTGTATGATATTAATGGTTTTTGTATGGTCCCTGAGAAATAAATGTAATAATGTTATTTTGGAAGACTTGAACTTGAAGAGTAACCATTACTGTGAGTGCAGCTTAGGCAAAACCTCTATGAAAAACACACACACACACATACACAGAGTCTCTGCCAGAGGAAATAAACAATACATGAGCAATGTAACAATGACAGGTCACTTCTGACCTAGCCTAAAATCAGATGGTGTTGTGCACAATAGCGTTATGATTGGCCCAGTAGCACTCGACCCACCCACTCCCCACCTGCTTTATTGTGTAATATGTTTTTTTGTACAAATTATATTAAAGATGGTGTAATATTTACATTAACAGCAGGTGGGAGATAATGTAACTAACTGTTATTTAAGGTCCTTCATAGGATTGTAGCACAGCAAGGTTCTAGTCAACTTAATCTTAGAGAAAAGTTGAACCTGGCTCACCAATTTCAAATGTAAGCAACAGCTACACTTGTTGATATGTGGTAATATAGTGGTAATACCACTGTAGTGTTTTTTTTGCACAAACTTCTTTCTCACAATAAATTATTTGCTATTTAAAGGAGCACTTCAGTGATTTAATATTGCACTTTCAGAAAGTTGTGAAAGACCGATTTAAAAAAAGAATGGTCAAAATTCAAGCAGCAGAGGCCTGACCTTTAGTCCCAGGTATGGGTCAAGCTGCCAAAACACTTGATCCTATATTTCGCATACTCTAACCGGAATGCATCTTTCATTGGACCACAGCTGCCAGGTAAATTTACACATCTTTCAAACTCCACGGCCACAGTTTGTAATGCAGGCTTTCTGTAAACAAATGGTAAGCTCCAACCCCAAGCTGAGTTATATATATTATAATAGTTATATTTTTCAAACTTTGGAAAGTTACTCTAGGGCGATCTAAAACGTTAGAAAATAATTAAAATGTAGGATTTGGGCCTTCGAATGTGTCTGACACAAATTGAATAAAAATGTTGCTCTCAGAGAAAATGCAGCAAGGCTTACTGTTGCAAGAGGAAAATATTACAAACAGTAAAACAAACTTGGAGAAACAAAACCACGCGCATCATCACCCACATCCTCCCACCTCTGACCCCTTCCCCACTCACCTGTCTCCCAACTCTATTATTATGCAGCCTCATACGGGCATGGATGTCCTTGTAGGTTTCGCGGGCATCTAAGAAGTCTCTCGAGAACTTCTCGCCGAATTCCACATCAGGGCTGCAGCCGCCCCACTCCCAGGAGTCCTGGGGTCCCGGCAGGTCGGCGGGGAAGTGCTCCATGACGCCATGCACCATACCCTTCCCTCGGTGGATGGCCTCCAGTTGCAAACGGTGTAGTTTGATGCGAAACGCCTCCTCGTCCCCACGCCGTTTCTCGTCACAGCTGCACGCCTTCAGTTTGCCCATGGAGCAGGCGTTGGCCACGGCGTGCACCACGCCTGCTGCTGCGATGGCATAAGCAAAAGCACTCTCTCTGAAACCTGTGGGGTGAAAGGAGAGGGTAGTGCTGTTGTTATACAGCCTAATGTGGAAGTAGAATGTAAAAAAATGGGTCACAAACAGAGTTTGGACAGGGATGAAAGTGGAAGAGATGAAACCATATGTCATAACACATAGTTTCAGAGCTTAGTCCAAGACATGTTTTCAGTTAAAATGGCAGTTACTAAGAGGAAGATGGAAGTGAAACTCTGACTGACAGCGTGCTTCACTGCTATGTCCAAAATGACATAAGTATTGCACGAAAAGCTTATGAAAGCTGACATGAGGGCTGTGTCAATATTCGGCAATGTGACACGTTCCTTTTAAGAAGCAGCTGTACAGGCGAAGATGGAGTTTATGTAAAATGTTAACAAATTTTCAATAACCTGCAGGCAGAACATACCAGTGTGCATGTGTCATGAACCTGTCAGGTGAAATGTGAGGATTACCAGGTAGATGGAGAATGACATTTGCGAAATAACGATCGAAAATCAGATTACTATGACTGCTACATTTTCTGCTTTTCACTGAAATCGCATCAGAAATAGCAACAAAACTGTTAAATTCCCCTCTTTAAAGCTCCGTTGTAAAACTTCTGGATTCAACTTTAAGATGCCATGTGATTTCCCCGGCCCTAAAACTCAGTTTAACAGCAGCTAAATGAGCAAGACAAAAAAAACTTTTTAATCAACATGTTAGCAACATGTGTCATAATGCTTGGTGAGTTTGCATTTTGCATGCTTGTTTCACACATGATCAAAACTGTAGTAATAGAGCTTCCTCTATTTTGATAAAGACACATAAGAGTTTATTCACGCGTTAAGACAAACACATGCCAAGACTCACATAACCCGGAAAAACATCTGGGACAATGGCAATTAAGTGTTCCAAACGCTTGCGTACCTCTGTCTCTGTGGGCCAGCTGAACATGAACAGACCCCCACCACTCCCATCAGAGGACTCACAGAGGACTCGCACACTAAACTGGGCTGTGTCTCCTTCTGTCAGTCCTAGTGGCCACTCTACTTACATGTATCTGTGTAAAGGAGTAGAACGCTGCTAGATCCTGAATTTGTGCTGCAGCGCTTTACTAAACATGTCCTCTTTGGCTTTTGAACCACACTGGATGCATTGGTGACTCTGTATGCCTCTCTCAAGTCAATCTTTCTCATTTAATTTCTCCAAAAGTATTCCTGATAGCTTCTTTAAAGTCTTCAACCCTTTAAAGAGAGTTCATCCAGCTTGTAACCATTACCTTTGCAATTCTGGGGTGTCTGGCACTTGGTCACTGACTTACTTCTCCGTTTGACCGAGTGGCATCAGACAGCTGGCGTTTGATCCTGGTGCTTTTTTTTTTGTCATATCATATCTTACAATGAAAGTTTAGGACCAAACCATGTGTTACTGTAAGTGTGTTTTTAGGTTAGAGAGGCTGATTATGTCATATGCTTTTGCCTTGTAATCACTTCAAATTGGCTCAGTCGGACTACTGCATGTAGTGGAGGTGGTTAAATGAATGTGTGCATGTAATCTCTCTATACGACGTGTGACTGCTTTTGCCTTTACAGCTAAAACACATCCCTTTCTCCACGACAGCAAGTCTAACTTGCGTGCGGCACATGTAATGACTACAACTCCACCACAACTGATCTGTAATTCCGGAGACTAATGTTACAGTACTCTTACACACACACGCACCGGCAATATAAACACACATACACATTCACGCTGTCCATGTTGATATATTTCTGTGAAAAGAAAAGATCTATGTCCAATTGTGGAATCCGTGAATATTGAAGGATGAAGTACAACAGCAGCATTTGCACTCGTACCCTCTATGGTGTTTGTTGTTAGATCTCAGCTTACTGCCTGTGAACAGGGTACCCTCAGGTTCTACAAAAGCAGCCCCACTAGCAGTCACTTACTGGTGTAGAGATTATAATGGAAACTTGTAAAGAAAACATGAAAAGAAACCACTTAGGAGTTTATAGCACACTGCTTGAAGGGGAAATGATTCAGGCTGCCTGTTGGAGTCAAATAAAAAGCTATTAACTTGAACTGCCCCTTTTAGCACTGTTTGATGTTACTTCCTTATTTCTATATTTAAATAAATGTGATATTATTTTGTTTTTGTGAGATGTGATGTAATGTTTGACACATTTGCTGTCATGCTGGACTTCTTTGCTTTTGTGTACTTGACACTGGAAGTCAGAGGAAGCGCAATCACAACTTGTGATCGAAAAATGAATCCATAGGGCAAGTGACAGTCTAGAGTTCTCCCACGCAACTGTGCTGCATATTTGCCCATAATAGTAACACTGGTATCACTGTGTATCCATAATCTGTATATTACAGAGACAAGATTTCACCAACGGTGTTACACTGTACCAGTGTTAGGCGGGGTTCAGACCAACTTGATCCATGTGTGATAAAATGCAGCCCACTAATTAATTTGGACGGAGCCAGTCCGTCAGCGCAGCGTGGGTCTCGACACATGGTATTCTGGCAAAACAACTCAGGGTAGTAGCAAAAGAACTGAACCAGGCTCAGCTTTTGCTGCAGTGCAATGCAATGTCATCTGGCAAGGCACTGGATTAACCTTAAACAGGCCTTAAAAACCAGCCAGCCCACCCCCACCAAGGCATCCCCCTGCGCTGTTTTAATGCAGGGCTGTTTTCAGTCCCTGTCCCTGCTTAACATCTTGTAGGTTGGACTTGAATGATGCAGGTTGATTTTCAGTTAGCAAGGAAGCTCTTAGTCAACAAAAAAATATGAACTTGTTAGTAAATGTTGCTTATTAACACATCCAGCAGATATGGAGCAACATTACATGGAGTCGTGTTTGTGTCCACCTGATGAGTGCAACATTCACTCTGGCTCTTTAACGGCTATGTGCTCCACTATGTTCACCAGCTAGTCACTAACTTTGCCTGTTTGATGCTGGGAAAGTAGCACACAGTGGGTTTATCAGAGTCTTATTTTTTGAAAACAGCTTCATGCTGCATCTGGAAACACGAGACTGAACCAAAACAGCAAGCAAACAATAAGCTTAAACTCTAAAACACTCTGTAAAACTGAGAGGGGAACTGCAGAGTCTCTGTGGGTTTGTCATTTGATCCATTGTGATAATTACAAATATTTAGTATAGCTGCTTTAATGATCAACATCTAAATAAGGGCAAATATAAATTTGGTTTTATACCAGCAAAAAAAAAAAAAAAAAAGGATGCACACACAAACTTTCTAAATATTACATTATCTTTAATATAATTTGTACAAAAAAAAAAAAAAAACATTGCACAACTCTCTCTCTCTCTATATATAATTTGACTCACTAAATCTGCCCACCCTCTCCAATCTATCATACCACCTTGACCTACACAAGGTGGGGGAAGTGAAAGGGATGGCACTTAGGCACATCCTTATACATAGAAAGCCTGTTTTAGCTCTAGCCCTGCTCCGAGTCGGGCTCTGCGAAGCAGGCCCCCGGAAGACTGGGAACAAATCAATCTAACAAATAATTCACCGGCAGCGACACGCCCGGCTGAACTGATGGCAGAGGAAGTGACAAAATGAATTAAAGATTCAAAGGAAACTGTCACTTTGTGTTACAGAAACCGACTAAACAGGTTTATGCTTTTGCCGCGGAGAGTTGGGAAAGTGCTGAGAGCAAATTCACAAGCACTTGCACTGGCAAGGGAAGTAAAAGCATTAGGAGCAGCCCAGCGAGGGAGGACACAGACACATCGACAGAGGGAGAGAGAGGAAGGAGAACGGACAGAAAGAGAGAGAGATTCTCCTATTTCTGTCTATTCATGTCTTGCCTTACGTCCTCTTTAGCCTAGTTTTTAATGCAAACTAAACGGGAATGAGCTCGGGCCCATAAAAGTTATCAGAAGCCATCAGCAGACAGTACGGTGGGAGAGCCAGAAAGGATCCGAGCAGCATCTGATGTAGTTAAGTTAGACACCAAACCACACATTTAAATGCAGAGCCTCTGATGCGCAACTCAGAAACTTTGCAGAATATCAGAGGATTTGAGATAGCTGTGCCAGAATATTTGAACAAGGTTGTAATTCCTAAAAGGTGTTTCATTTGTATCAGTTTTACTAGAATGGTTTTGTGTCCGAATGTAAACATTGCTTCACTGGCTTTTACAAACATAGATCAACTTGTTGTTATAGTATATGAATTATAAAGCAAAAAAAAAAAAAAAAAAAAAAAACAGTTTGGTATACATAAGCCTAGTGGGACATTTATTTTTCTATGGGCAGCTACATTGAAAAGTTGTGTTAATCTCCACAATTCCGTCTAATCCATGTCTGTAAATCTCTTTCAATGAAAGCACTGCCCTTTTGCAGTAGCTGCACGCAATAATGGCTGCAGCACATTAACTTGTATCAATTTTTTAGCTTCTGTGGAGCAGAACGTATCAACATGTAACAGATGAATCATCCGATTTAAAGAGGTTGTTTATGTCAGTGGTTTGGAGTTTCTGCACCCGAGGCAAACCAGGGATGCCAGACAACCAGCAACTGCCTCTACTAATAATGACAAACAGCCTTTCAATGAGTCAGTGAGGAGTGAAAGTGAGACCAGAGGTGTGTACACATTTACTGTAGTTAAGAGTTTATTTTTTTTAATAAGTGACAAGATATAAAGTTCTCAATGAGGGTTGCAAAACTAAAGTTTCATGACTGTATTGCGCACAGATTAAGGGGAACACAAATTATAGCAACACCCTTCAAGGAATGATCTGACACATTTAATCAGTTAGTTTTTCTGTGATGGGGAATTCCATCAACAATTCAGTGCCACCGTCTGAAAGGATACTTAAAAAAAGTCTGGTGTATACACTTTTTTACACTTTGCATTAGAACACTATGATGCACTTCATCCCAACATGCCAGGGTCGAAATTTATTTTCTTCCTCATTTGGTAAAATTAAAAGCAAACTCAACTCAAAACTCAAACTACCAACCACACTGCGCGCTGTTCATCCGTCCGGGAGCTCTGGCTACTAAGAAACTGATGCCTTTTCCAGTCAATAACCTGGGATGAGTCCATCTGAAGGCTTCCCGACTCTAAAGATCCTCTTTCATCCTTTTGTGGCTGACTTGCAAAGCTCCAAGCACTACAAAGCGTCAGAGAAAACTGATCTGCATGAGGTTTGGTAATCTTGAGGTGACTAACTGCTTTTGAAGTTACCTGCTCTTTTGTTTGGGCTATTGAGGGGATACAGTGAGGTGGTTAGTAAGTAGATACCAGCCTGCTAGTCACTAGAGATAACCTAACCATTTGGAGGACTTCATTCCTGTGAGATAACATTCAAGAATTGTATCTATAGGGGAATATGATCCCTTTTGATAATCTTTTGACTGTGTTTGGAGAACAATATGAATGCTTGTTTAGGACGTGTATCTTTGTGGCAACTAATCTTCCTAAGCCTATCCTTTCAAGGTATTCTATCAAAGTGTGTTTGAGGATGAAACCACAGCCTGTTTGAAGACCAAACTACATGTCTGTACTCCAAAATGTAGCTTTCCCCTGTGCTATAACTACATTTTTTAATGGAAGTGATGCGAAATGGTTGACAGAAAGGCAGATTTGAATTCAAATGAAATTGTACAGAAGGCACATTTCTGTAGTATATTGTATTGTGACCATAAAACTGACCTCTTTTAAAGACTATGCTGTCGTAGGGTATTTTGTTCCTAGTCTCCAGGCTAGAGCAGTTCCAGCGGTGCCCTCTGAACTGGTGCTGGCACTCGTGGATGGCAATCTGGATTCCCTGGATTGCTGAAGCCGTCACGTCTGGGTTACGCATGCACACCTCCAGCTGGCGCCGCGTCAAACCCGGCAGAGTCAGACACACCGTGTTGGCATTCAGGATCGGGTCGATGTTGGGGAGCTTCAGGCCCAAGATTTCATTGGAGTCTACCCTGCATGGAGCACACACGTCAGGTTATTGACAATACAGACTTGGAAAGTCTCTGTTCTAATCACTTTTGTTGCTCATAAAAGTCTTCATAGGACTGGTAAGGTTTCTGTTAATGCTCCTCGGGTGTCACACCGACGCTCAGTTCCCACAGTACCAAACAGACGCCCTGACTTGTTGGTCCCCAGTGTAGTTGATTCCTGTAAAACCTCAATAATACACATTCTTGAGGGTTGATAGTTGCAAAACCATCTCCACATGCTGGTGGTTTAAAGGGGAAATGCAATCACATGTATTGGTTTTTTGCTTTCCAGACTGATTCAATTTATGATCATGCTAATTTGTCATCAATTTAACAAGAGACTGTTGACTATGATGTTTAGGTGACAAAAATATTTAATGCTTACTGACACGGACTAAAAGGAAAAGGTCTGGAGGGTGATTCTAGAGGTGGGTTCATACTAAATAAATTTAAATGCATGCGTCAAAATCTGCAACATACTACACTTACATTTTGTGTTAATCAAGGCCAAATTCAGGTTTTGTCTCCTGATCTTTGGTGTTTACTTAGCTATGCAAGAGAGGAACAGGTGAGTTAAAGTTGGGGATGAGGGAACAGCAACCACGTTGTTAGCGTGAATGCAATAGTTCTAGTAACAGTTTTAGATACACAGCAGGGAATAAGCAACTTCCCTCCCTAATATTGTAAAATCACCTCAGGAAATTAGTGTCTCTTTAGCTGTAAGGTGTGCCTCTGTACCCGACTGTCTGCTGCTTCTATTGCAGATCAATCATGTGAACAACAGTAATTCAGGTGACAGCGGTCAAAGCCTTTTTCTACTTCACAGAAAAACAGTAACAGCAATAACAAGGAAAACACAGGCTGCGCTGATGATGGCTTGAGTGCTGAGAGGTGCTCAGCTTTTCTTTTCATTATCATTATAAGTAAAACACAGGTTGTGTGTCTCAGTCATACAAACACTCAACATGTATGGTGCCGTGGGCACCCGCACACACGCACACACTGTCACACATCTGTATATACACATGCTCAAGCACACCCGGACATGCACACACAAATACCAGGTGTCGGGGGAGTGTACAGTAACACACATGCAGACACTCACACAGCTGCAGAAACTTTACATATTTCTTTCCATAGTTTCATCAAGATGTGTAAATTCTGCAAGATCCTCTTCTGAAAGCCTCTTTATCAAAGAAACAGACTTAAAAGTTCACAAACCACTTTATGTTCTTTCTGTAAAAGCTATCAGTAGCTTTGGATTTGAGTTACAATCAAATACAAAACTTGGCACTGCATCAAATGTTGATCATTTGTATGGTGGTACTTTCAAGGTGGCATTGCACGTTAAACTGTGTGCCTCTGTAATTCCAGTTAGGCGTCTGTTGCTACCTGTTGTGTTTCCTCCTTTGAGGGTAGACCTGTTTCAACAACTGTCTCTCCAAAGAGCAGCTTTTTATAGATTGGCAGCATTGTTTGGGAATGAGTTCGGGGGGGCATGGGAAACAGAAAATTGGAATAGTAAACTTGGAGACTGTAGACAACGTTTCATTCTTTATTTTTCCTTCTTTTACCAGAGTAGTGTGGGTTATTTAACTTTTGCCTGCACAAAAGAAAGCTGACTTTTATGCTGTAAAATCAGTTCATTATTTAATATATATAATACCCTCTTGAAAGCTGATCATTTAGGCTGTGGTTAATAAGTATAAATAAATAAATCTGTTGAGCACAGTTTTATAAAATGAAGAACCAGAGATGCTCTTTCAGTGCATTAAACCAACACACAGATGAACTTTTAGTTTGAACTCAAAGATTTCTCATTTAACTCAACTCACCTTTTATCCAGGAGACAGATAACCAGCAAGACGCACGTTACTCTGAGGACCGAGTGCTCCATTGTGTGCCTTGTAATTATGAAAAAAAAAAAAAAAAAAGTTTCAAAAATAAAGAGAGCTGAAAGTCCAATATTCCGCCTTAAAGTTTAGGGAGGACTGAACAGAAGCGGGGTCAGATCAGGTCCGGCTGAGCGCTGGCGCTGAACTTGACAGCTCCGACGACCCCGAGTCCAGATGTGCCAGCCAGCGGCGGGATACTCATTCAAAAAAAAAAAAAAAAAAAAAAGTTTCATCAACCCCTTCAACTCACTGAATGGAGGAGGCTGCTGCGGGTTTGAGGAAACGCCGGTGTTGCCTTTTTTTTTTTTTCTCATACACATCCGTACGCATCCCGGTTATCTCCGCCGGAGAACTTGCGCTGGTGTAACATCCGGGAGGCACGGCGGGACCGAGGAAGGCGCTCTGAAACAAGTCCGCCTGACTGCTGAGGTCTCGCTGCGCGCCGACAGTCCTCTAAACTACTGCACTTAGCGCTTCGCCTGCCCACTTTTTTTTTTTTTTTTTTTTTTTCTTTCTTTGCGTCACCCGGGGAGCAGGAGAGCGCCGGGGGAGGTCAAGTGACTCGCCCCGGCAGGATAGAGATCCTCTCGGATAAGGAAAGCGGGAACGCGTCGCCTGCGTCACTGGAGGTGCGATGCTGAGGATGAGGAGGATGAGGAGGACGAGGAGGCGGCCCGCGCAGCCTGCGTTGGGCACAAGTGAAGAAACACTTTTAAAACGATGAGGATGAAGATGGGCGTGAGGATGAGGAGCGGGGAGGATGGGGAGTGTTGGGAGTCGTGCGTGGAACGGACTCTTTTTGATTTTAAAAATGTGTAAAAATATGTGATGGAGATTCGGTGGCCGTAGCTGTTTCTTCACTGTGTACATTGACCCATGTGTATCCTGCAATGACAATTACATTAAAAATTTTTAACTAAGTTCTTGTAGTCTTCATTCACTCTGCTTTTGTTAAAACTAACTGTTATGGAGTAGATCTCTTTTAGCAATTTAATTATCTTCAACCTACTGTGAGACTTGCATTGACTGTGCATTGAATTAAAGGGACACCTTATTTATGCTTCACTTGCATAAAGTTGGGGGACTTTTAAGAGGCCTGTTGTAGAATGAAAAGTCAAAATTGAGGCCTTTTAGTCCATAGTATGGGCCACTTCCTATAATGCATCAGGGTGGGTTATTTTCTCAGACCCTAGAAAGCTCTTGGAGAGCCACAGATGACATTATATAACTCACAAGCTGAGTAGTGCTAACAATGACAAGCAAACTGATTTTGATCTGTAAAATCTGCAAAGTTGTCCTTTAATACATTTTACACATTTTAAACAGTTTTTCAGTGAACAAGCATCTATTTAAAAACAATAATGCGTATTGGGGGTGGGTTTTGCAAAGTTTGAGTTCTGTCAGTGTGAGGACCCTCTTGTTCTCTGTGCGTAGAGAGAGCATCATGAAAAAATGAGGGCTTGTTACAGTTGTCGGCTGAAGTTCCCATTGCTCTCTAACCTTCCCTGTGTGTCATGGCCTTTAATCTTTGCATTTAAATGACTATAAAGTATAACAAAAAGCTCCCTTGTTGATGCAGACCACATGATATCACTCATCTCAGTGTTTTATGAGTAGCCTAGAATAAAGATTCAGAAACCACAAATAAAAAGGTTTTCCCCACCAGTGGAGGGAAGCAAGCATTCTGCCAGAATGGAGTCACCAGAGTAGTAAAACACTACACGAGTTCAGCATTCAGACGCAATTAAGTTGCCATACACAAATTTAGAAGATCAGGGAAACAATCCCACATCAAATTTTCTCCCGCAGAGATTTATCACAGCACCCTGATCTGGAAGATTTGGCAGGGACGGCAACTCTGTGCTTAATTATTTCAAGGCTTATAAGGAAAGCAGCCTTGTTAGTAGACTTAGCGGTTTTTGGGACTTTGAGTTGGGTTCTACAGCAGGATGTGTCGGTTGCTGTCATCCCAATCTTTCTTTCTCTCCTTCTCTCATCATGACTGGTGATAACATTACTTTCTGAATCATTACTGAATCATTGTTCCTTCTAAACATGACTCATACATTATTTTCTTGTTTCCACTTGGAGAATCAAAAACAGCAGAGAGGACCTCTACTATCGTGACCCTGTGAGGCACTTCTGTAAACCAGATCATGAAAAGGTCTTAAAGATGTTTATTTCTTCACTCTAAAACAGTCTCAAAGGTATGGAAAAAGAAAAATAAATCAATATAGATAAAAGTGTAGTCATGATAAAGATAGAAATAATCATGGTAGGTCAAATTTTTGACTTACTAAATGAAAATTATTAGATAATCAGCCAAATATTTGACTTAAAGCAAAACTATGTACCATTTGAAAGATGAAAATTATACATTTCTCCTCTTAAGAATGGAGAGTTGAATCAATGAAAAAAGTGTTGTAAAATTCTGTGGGGTTTAGCTGATACAGCTTTACTTGGTCTGATATGATCAGTAGCTTATCATGGCTGATGTTTGAGTCAGTTATTATTATTATTATTATTGAGTCAGTTTGCTGTCTTTATGAATCTTTGGTCACAGCTAACATCTTTTGACATTTTTATTTTTAGGATGGCTAACTTTTCATCTTTTTTTATAGGTTTGATATGGATGCTACCTCGATGTGATCCACAAGTCAAAGTCAGAAATGTCAAGTTTGTGCTTTGATTGAATGTCACTGACCTCAAATTATTCACCTACTGAGCCAATGTGGTTTAAATATCATTACTATAACTATAAGCCCCACCTGTTTTTATTTAAGCAATAGCCTGCTACTCGCAAAATGTGTCGGGGATGATGACTTTGGGGCCTAACTTTTAAAGTTTGAATGAGATGTGTAGGTCCCATCAGGCAACAGCACTTTTTTACACACACGTTACATATTCATGCTATGGACCTATTACACATTATTCATAATGAAAAGGATATTGTGCACACATGCTCATGCACATGGAGACGTATATTACACACAACTTCCACATCTGGACTGATGCTCTCTGCCAAGGAGTTGGGTCTGCCGTCTTACCCCCCCCCCCCCCCTCACACACACACACACATACATGCACAAACACCTTTAATTGTTTCCCATTCTCTACCGGAGAGTATGTTCCTGTTCAGTTACATTCATCAAAAATGATGTGGGAAACATTTCACTGCTAGTCTCAGCTCAACTTGACTCCTGTGTCTAGAGACATAAAGACTTTATTTTTGTCAATTGCTCATGCCAGGTTTATTTCATACTTCCCTATTTTGTGCCTGAATGTTTTTGTTTTAACATGATTTTCCTGTAGCCCTTGAAAACATTTATTATTCTTATCTTGCACCGCTCACTCACTCTGCTACATGAAATATGAACCCGCTGGACATTTAATTTAATAATAAACTAAAACACAGAGTTTTCCCAACAGAGCCTGTATTTTTGTCGAGCTGCAGTGTCTGGTTCAATTGAAACTTTATTGTCCTGCCGGGAGAGACACAGCCAAGCTAAGTTTTCACAGTCTGGTGGTGAGTGCCATGTAAACACATTAGGTCATACAGAATTTATGAATATTTAGTTTCTGGTCTTGTGCAATCAGACTGTTAACTTTTAGTGTGGCAGTATCATGGAACAGCTGTGATTTACTACTGAAATGTAAAACATGGAAATATAACAATTTATCTTTAAGCTTCTTCATGTTTGTCTTATGTCAGACAAATCCAGTTTTAGAATGTCATATTCATGTTGGGTTTAAAGCTTAGATATAGTTAGTGTTAAGGCTGGATTTGTCATGTGGCCTTCACCTCAGGCTCAACAGAAAGTCTCTCACATCAAGACAGTGGTCACTTTTTTCCCAGTAATATTACCCTGTAATAATCAATAAATGCTTTGCCATGTACAATACAATTTATATTATATGTTATACAAAGCAATACACAAACACTCCTGGCAAATCCAACAAGCCTTTTTTCATATTATGAAAAAGCGACATTCAAAATGTTTGGTGGAAGAAAAGTAAATCAAGCAGTTTGAAATGATTGGAAGGCAAAGTACATTTTTGCTTGACAAAATGTTTGTGCTTTACATGCTAGACAAAGTCTTTCTAATAAATTTGCATGAACATCAAGTAATGATTTTGCCCCAGATCACTTCATAGTTTTACTTGTTGTAATTTACAAGATTAGATGAAACCAGGGCAAGGCTGGAAACAGGAATAAACAGACTTTGCAGTTTTTGAGCAGATTAAACAAACAAGATAAAACGTGTTAATTAGTGGGATTTAGATGTGCTGGTTGGTAGATTTTGCAGCCTTTGCGCAAAGCCAGGCTAGCTGTTTCCCCTTGTTTCCAGTCTTTGTGCTAAGCCAAACTAATTGGCTGGCGGCTGTTGCTTTAGCATACAGTCATGAGAAAGGTATCGATCTTCTCATCTAAATATTTTAAAGAAAGTGAATAGGCTTAAGCGTTTTTTTCCCCAAAAGTGTCAAACAATGCTTTAAATTGGATCAAAACTGTTTTATACAGTTTGTTTCTAATCCCCTCTTGGTTCTACACAGTAGCCAGAACATTTCCTTTCTCTGAACTACAAAGTTCAACTGCATAACTGCTTTCATGCTTGGTTGAAAACCATGGTAACTTTGGTCTGATTACCAGTCACACTTGTAAACTCAAAGGTGATATATGAATGGTGATGTAGTATATTACTGCCTTTTACTCTGTCGAGTGTTCCCATTGTGTCTTGACTTTGTTGCATTTTACACAGTACTGTAATGAACTTTCATTAGTTTCTTTACTGTCGTGAACTTTTTGAGATTGACTTAATTGTTGCAGAAATAGCAGAGCGGGAGTCATGGTTACTTTCACCATTTAGTGCATGCACAGGACTGGCATGAACCTGAGATCTCATACATCCCAAATTAGGAAGAAGGTAGTTTAGTATGATTGGATTTATGATAGAAAGTCAGAAATAGATAGCTTGTGGCTCTTTTGCAAAAACTCCTCATCTTCTCTCACTGCATCCATGACTAGTCTTGGCCTTTCTTTGCCTAACTCTCTCTCAGCAGGTGGACCAATAACACTGTGACAGTGCACTGTGGAGTATATTAGCTGACAGAAGTTATGTTTGTCACACCCTCGCTCTGTGTCTCTGTGAAAAGGGAGTTCAAGCGAAGTTCATGTTTCTTGGAGAGTTTTGGAGTGAGCTGACGAAAATGAGCAAAGCAGAGGAGAGAGCGGCAGAGCAGAGGTTAGTCAATTACAAGGCTCTCCTCTAGTAACAAACTTCTAACAAGCAAATTCTTGGCTCTGTGTGTGTGTGTGGGTGTGTGTGTGTGTGTGTGTGTGTGTGTGTTTGTGTGAGCGCAGGAGACAGAGAGAGAGGGGAGAAAAAGAGTGCGGGTGCGTGAGGCTGTCAATAAGCATGAGTGTTTGGATGTTTTTGCATGGATGGACAGATGTTTTGTGAGTGATTTTGTGAAATGTGGAGAGCAGGCAGGGCAGGACAAACAGTGCAAAGGAAGGGACAGCTGTGCAATTACACCATAGGGAGCTGGGACAAATGACAGGGCTGCCAGTTAAACCATCGGTATTCCAGATCGATGGCATCTGTGATTGAAGTTTTGAAAAAGAGAGTTAAAAACAAAAAGTACTCATGTGAAAGCTTTTTTGTTCTCCTTTTCCCCCACGCTTCATTTGTCTTTCTTCCTCTGAGTCCCAGGACACTTTGGCTGAAGCAACAATACAATACAATATACTTTATTGTGCCTGTGGGGAAATTTGTCTTGGACTCAAATGCTGCACACATGTAACTGCCTCCATAGTACTAATATATATAGTAATATATATATATATAGTAATATATATATATATATATTACTATATATTACTATATATTACTATATATATATATATATATATATATATATATATATATATATATATATATATATAAACAAAACAGCACATTCTGTAGCAAATCACAACCACAAATTACACATATTGCACATATTACACAACCGGTGATAAGAACATTATAAAGCTATCGCCCAACCCCTGCATCCTCAAGCAACATTATCTAAAACCTAAACTGAGGTAGGCACAAATGAGTTTTTAAAATGGTTGAGTTTACATTGGGGGTACCCTGTATCATCTGCCAGATGGTAAGAGCTCATACTCGGCGTGGTATAGGAGATGGGTCAGACGATATTCTCTGCACTTGCCTGAGAACAGACTGCTCATATATTGACAGGAGGGACTGGTTTCACTGCTCCCCATAACCTTCGTGGCAGTCTGTACCAGACGAACAAGCTGAGACTTCAGCTGTATTGTGAGATTGCCACACCATGCTGACATCCCAAACCTGACTATACACTCTAAAACAGCCTGGTAGAATAAAAACATAATCCTCTGATACACCCCATGGTAAAAAAAATATAATGTTTGCTGTAAACGAGAACACAAAGCCTTCCAACCAAAGGGGTTGTTCAAGTGGATGCCAAGGTACTTGTAGGAGCAGACAAATATGACTCTGTTTGGCTTTATCTTACAGTACAAGACGGATAGCATTTTAAATCCGCAGGTAAATCAGCAGGGCTCTAAAACTCTTCACTATGACAGACATTTAATATTCTCAAATTCACTGTGTTATCACTTTATCTCAATTTGTCTTCACTACAAAAAACACACCCATACATGCTATGCTATGCTGTAGATCTAATGTTTGTTGTACCTTCCAGTGCCAGTAACACATGCATGTTATTAGAACAGTCACAAAGTTGTTTTTCACTGTAACATATTGTATCGTTGTGTTGCAATCCCCATGCCGAGACCTCAGTGTGGTTCTAATCAATTAACCCGTCATTGCGGGGAATCAAAATATCCCGGGGTTGTGAGAACTGGCTTTATTTTGGATGATCCTGACAATTCACAGAATGTACAGGGAACACATGCCTGAGGGGAAGCAAAACTTCTCTGAGGATCCTTTAGCAAAACAGGCACCAAAGTGGAACACTAAACTTCTGTTAATGTTTTTCCACCCGTTGAATGGAAATGGAAAAGAAATTGTTTGGGGAAGGGAGAAAGTGAAAGAGTCATATTTTAGAATCTCACTTCAACCAAAGGTACTTACTACAGTAATTCTTAAATAGCTTCTGTCAATCCACTTAATCTGATTATTAAACTTTGAAAGGGGCATCAATACACACACACACACAGTCACTCACCCAGTCTTTCTGTTGAGAGGAATCAGAAGTGCTTGTTTTCCTTACTGCCTCACTTACCCCTGGGTATCCCTAATTGGAGATGATTACAACATTTTTTGCATGCTATTGTTGTCTCAAAAAAGCTGTTGTGTGTGTGTGTTTGTGCGTGTAATTCAACTAGGGAGGTAGGCCAGGTAGCAGGCACGGCAGATTCAAGAATGTGTTTACAAACTCCTTATCGTGGCTGAGCAAAATTGGCATACGAAGAACAGTTGGATAATTATATGGGTTACTAATCTAAAATGTCAATAAAAATCTCTCTTCCTCTTTCTGGCACATATAAAAATTAATGCTCGCATACGAGCACACACACATACACCAGAAAACAAGCACACATAATTTAAGCTTAAAAGGTTGCATTGGCCGAAAAGTTGAGCTGACTGAAACCAAACCCAAATGAAGGACAGCTGTATATAAAATGCATCTGCAACTGCGGGTCACCTATGCTAGATTTTTTAAAATCCTTTATCGTCATTATTTTATTATAGTGTATTTCACTTAATTTAAATTTACTTCATTATACATGAGTTGATATTCTTTTTTGGTCGTGATTATTATTACCACCAAGCCTCTCAGTGTAGCCTGTCATGCCGGGCAGGATAGAGGAGCCCTATTACAGTAAATCAACTTTCTTCTCCAAGGACGCCATCTTGTGTTCAAAAACCAAAACGACTAGAGCATCTCTGTCCACTATGTGCACAATATATTATCCTGCAGAACAGGGGTAATAAATTAGTTTTATAAACACTGTATTAGTGTCTGTGGGTGTGTTGTGCAGAGAGATTAATACATGGACTATTGCTTTAAGATGCTTTGTACACTGATCACAAGTTGCTCATGCACATGTGCACACACTTTAGAGAGCTGGTTGTCTGCTTCCCATCAAGGCTTTTCATGACTGTTGTTGTACAAACAGCCATGTTTATTGTCTCTGTCCTAAAAGAAAGAGACCTGCCCTCTCTTCAAGCAGCAATAGACACTGAGCCAAAGCAGCCACAATAGACAGCAGGCCCCCTCTGTCTCCCACCAACCTCTGGCGGCCATGTTTTCACAACCCAAGATAACAGAGAGAAATAGAGGAGGGGGTGCGAGAGACAGTTACGGAGTTTGATAAATGACACAACAATGAATAAGGCGTGATTGAGCGAAAGAGAGAGAGATAGAGAGAGAGAGAGAGAGAGATGCAGGGAGATTTAGGGGAGTGGGGGTGAAAGGGATGAGTAAAAGATAAATTGTGAGGCCATCTCAATGTTTATCCACCCACAACAATCATGTGGGTCAATGAGTGTTTCTCAAGGCAGCAAATGTTGTTTCAGGATGTTGGAATGATGACAGGTTCCTCGAGAAAAACACTCGTATTTTCTCATACAGTATATTTCTCAAGGAGGAGGGTCATTTCGCCAAAATACATTTCAGAATGAAACTAGCTGAGCTTTTATCTCCACAGCAATTTATCTGGCTTAGCACTTGACTCACCTCATGTTCAGGGACAGCCCTGTGCATGATAAGTCAAGTCATACTCCTGATGTGTTTTCCCGTACAGTAATTGTCATTTATGGGTCCCGAGGCAAGCTGTGGCTAAAAGACGGAAATGTAATGTTGTGCACAAAATGCACTATTAAATCTCTTAGCACTAGCAGCCTAGCTGGGTGGCCTGTGGAACTTAGGCAGCAGCTGAGCCATCACCTCCAGGGCCTGCATTAACTCATAAAGATCACTGTCTCTTCCAAGCAGACTGAGCCAAAGTGGAGGTCGTGTGTGTTTGTGTGTTCATGCAGATGTGTGCAAATGTGAGAGTTTCTATCTTGAAAGCATGATAAATTCAGCTTTTAGTGCATATTTCTTCTGTAAAATAAGTACGATTGCTTCATTTCACAGTTTGTATTAAACATGTTTCTCTGTGTGTGTCTGGCTCTCCCACTCCGATAATTACAGACATTGGTATCAGATGAAACCCCACACAGAGTTGATCTCTAGATGTGCCCTTTGTGTAAGCAACATCTCACTGCTAGATTGATAGAGGATTGGAGGAGAGTTCACACAAATGGAAGAGCATTATAGTGTCAGGTTACCTCTAAGTTCTCTCTTTCTCTCGTTATCTTTCTCTCAGTCTTTCCATTCTTTTCCTTTTTCCTCTATTCATTAATAATTTTCACTCCCTTATCGCTTATTTCCCTCCACTGGCCCACTCATTTCTCATTTTTATATATTCTCATCCCTCCTATCCATGCTGTAGCTCTCTCCTTGTGTTCCAGCAAGTGAACACACATGCATACATGTACAGGAAATGCACGGTAAATAAAAGCAGCAGACCACCAAGACTCCACTGTAGGGGATGCGAAACAGCAGGACTATTTATCTGACTGATCTACGGAAATGACTGTCTGCAGGGTAACTCTATAGATCTATTTACAGTGGCAACCCTTCATTAATGCTTGGTGTGAGGCTGTGTCTGGATGCGTGTAAATGTGTGTGTGTGCACTTAACAGTCATTGTAGGTGGAGACCAAAGCCATCTCTAGCAGGGACAATGTTGCATTCCTCAGGCACTATTTCTCTCTCAGAGGGACACATGGAAAAATACACCCATTCTAACCTGGCCACACACTCCCACTGACACACATATGGATGCACGCGCACACACACACACACACACACACACACACACACTGACTGACAAAGACAGACACATGCAGCCACATGCACACAGATGTCGACAGGCAACTATATTTATACCAATGCTCCAATAAATCTATCTGCTCACTTGTCTATTTTCTCTGGCTTTGCCCATGCAGCACTGAATGCCTGCACAGCTTAAAGACAGAGGGAGAGGAGAGGAGAAGAGGGGAGAGGAGAGGAGAGGACAAGAGAGTAGAGGAGGGAAGGGAAGAGGAGAGGAGAGGAATGGAGAGGAAAGGAAAGGATAGGAGAAGGGAGGAGAGGAGAGGAGAGGGCAAAGGAGCTACAATAGGTGCCCCATGGCATTTTCCTGCTCTTTGACCTACCTCTCCATTTCTTCAACACAACTGCTGGCCAGACTCTGCTACACACCACCCTGCAACAAATTCCTGGAAAATATGAACTTGTGTCAACTTGTACAGCTCAAACTAATACATGCCCACTTTTCTTTTTTTTTCTTCCCTCGTCTTTTCATTTATAGAGCATAAATACCTCAAAGCAACACCTCTTTTTGCTGAGTGGCAAAAAGAATCTCATGGAGGCAGAGGTGCGGAAAGGATCTAGTTTGGTAAAAATCATCACTGAAGTGAAAACCTTAGACGACCCTGCGCCTGTATATATATAAAAAAAACTCAAAAGCATGTAACGCTCACACAATGTCAGCAAGGACTCTGGATGGAAAAACTGATATGTTATTAAATTTGTCTATAAATATTTAATGTTTATTATAATATATAGTATAATATAATTTTGACAGATTGGATTATTTGTGCTGCTTCTCCTTACAGGATATAGCATTTAGTATGAGAGGTTTGATAAATATTTCTCTCAAGATGTGGCTAACATTTAAACTGACATCTACATTTACTTTAACACAGAGAAACTTACCAAGACAAATATCAGATTTTCCTGTCTTTTTCTTGAATGGGACTTTTTCTTGATTCTTCTATTCAGTTAATTCCATGTGAACCTGAATATGTCAAATAATGAATTTGTCCAAATATTCTGCCACATGCATCACTATTAAATTATCAAAAGTCTCATCACTTCACATCTCATATAAATCCGATACTGCATATGGCATGAATGAGATTAAATAAGAACATGAATGTTTTACTTTTTATTTGAATAGTGTTTTGAATGTGAGTCACAAAAGGTAGTTTTATGCTAAATGAAAATGCCATAACATCCAGATATGAAATGATTTCTGAGGAATACAAAAATATAGAGCATAAAGAAATGGGTAGCCAACATGACAAAATGTTGTTAAATAGATGACAAATAGATGAATTCCATAACACCTGTGGAAAGGTAAGCCCAAAATATTGTACAAACATATTATGTGACTTCTGTAGTTCCATTATTCCAGATAATTACCACCAATATGAGACCTTATATTGACTGAATCAGAGTTACAGACCCAATAATTAATTGAAAAGCATGTCATCAGGATTGACATGTACATTGATTTATGACTGTGGCAGAAAATAAATCAGTGGTTCATGCGGACACAGCCACTGATAACATATGGCCCTTTCATTACCAGTGTGTGTGACAGTTGTTTTTTTACCCAGTTATTCTCATTCTAACATTAAAAACATGTGCTGTTTAAAAAATATCCTTAATTGCTGGGACAGGGATCATGTTAATAATGATCCAATATGTTGTACTGGGTCTCTGTCTCACTGAAATGACTAGGCACATGATAACCTGGGACCAGACAAATCTGCGAGTTCATGTTTAAATGCTCTGGCAGATATGCATTTGCAAATTAGTCTGGCGATGCCAGGCTACACAATAACTGCTAAATATGAAACTTCAGTGCCTTGGTCATACAAGTGGATTTAGGCTTTTTGTTTTTATTTCAAAACAAACAGTCTACAGTCTCTTAAACGTGAGGATAACCACTAACATCCACTGTTACTGAAAATGTACATTTTTTGAATATCTCAGATTTGGAGTTAAAATTATGATGGTCTATTTGAAAAGTTATATATATATATATGTGTGTGTGTGTGGGTATATATATACACTTTTATATTTATATCGCCCACATTACAGCCATCCTAAAACGTTTGAACTAATCAAGGTGACCATTTGATTTGGGCCCTGCTGTCATACAGCAGATAATAAAAGTATCAATGACACTTTGGGAACAGCCAGATCAGACTCATGATTGCTTCCTGAAAGATAAACAACACCAAGATCAAAACGAGATGATTCAAAATCCTTAAGGCTAACATACGATTCTACCTGAATGGAACAAGTGGAAGCAATGTAGTATTATAGTTCAGTATACTTACTGTACATTGCCTGGTAATAAAACTTAAGTGTAAATGAGATGACATGATTTATGGTTTATGGGACACATACTTCCCCCGATGACGAACAACAAATAAAGATCTTGTCTGCCTCACACAGAGACAGAGAGTCAAAGAGCAGTGTGCTTTTAATAACCAACATAATGCAGTTTAACGTCAGACAGCAACTTAAAGATATATATAAGGTACTGTCAACTGAAGGATACGGTGATAACTGGCCAACCTGCACAAACATATACTCAATACTTTCTCTCACACACGCACACACGCGCGCACACATATGCACACACAGTATCAAACGAAAGCTAACATCCAAAGTGCATTATTACATTAGCCCTGTATATCATAACAGATAAACAAAATACATTATATACATTTTCTTGATACCAAACAATGTCATGTAAATAAAGGTTTCTCTTTTGGTTTAATAGGAACAGACAACCCCAAAAGGTTTTATTGCCATACTGTTGTTGAAGTCCACGGCAGCCATTGTATCCAAAGTGCTTCTGAGAGAGATGGAAGTGAGTAGTCTTGTCATCATATCTTTATATAAATAACAGTCTTTGCTGGCAGGCCAAGTCCACACCTGCAAAAAGTGGTGTTGACAGCATTCTTCAAATAAGACAATGCAATGCCATTTCCCTTTTTTGCATATTTTTTAAGCAAGAGCAGTAAAAAAGAGCATGACCAGCATCTTTTTGTACTTGGTGTGCCTGTTTTCATTTAAACAGCTTAGCTACAGTAACTGTAGCTGAGAGACTGATAGACATTTTGAAATAGTTTGGGGTGGTAACATAAAGATGCTCTTGTTATTGTTAATGCATTATTAAGAATATCATTGCACTGATACACTGTTGGGTCATTCTATGAGCACACATGTCAAAGTAAAATAAGAGTATTGGGGCCATAATGATATCCTTAATGTTTATATGATCCTACAGCATACTTTAGAGAGGAAACAATGTCTCTGAGGGATTTAAAATAACAGATAGTACGTAATAGTCCAGCGGCCAGTTTTTACAATTGACTGTACGCTAAACCTCCCAAAAACATCAATTATCCAATCATAGTATAGTAACCGGTAGGTCCGTCAAGCTTTGGGTTTCTCCACATACTGAAGCGATGTGCATGAGGCTGCAGTAAGAGCAATGCTCCGTACATAAAGAGTTTGCAGGGTGGTGTTTTTTTAGACTTAAACACAAGAGTAAAAGTGTACAGAATGGAGACTGCATTTAGAAACGGAAAACTTTTGTCTACCTCAGTCTGAAACCAATGACCCATTGTTTTCAAAGAATGGAATTGAATGGTATACCTTTGGCTGTTACTGTAAACTGCACAATGTATGTAGCATGTGAGAATGGGAAGCTTGACAGGGGTAGCAACAGGGAATAATTGAGGGGGACGGGGCTTAGCAAACAGTCAATTACAGAAATTCCATAACCAAATCAGATGCATTAGCAGAAGCTGAAGCCTGGAACTGGAGCCTTGGTTTTAGATAGCAGTCAACATCTCTGCTGTTGATTTGGTAGTGGAAATGACACTAAGAAACTGTGCCACATGTAGGTCCTCTGTGCGTATGTCTTCCTCTTTCATTGAGATGGAAACTTTTCACATTCTTTGGTCCTTTTTCATATACAGGAAAAAAGAAAGATAGGTAGTTCAGAAATAAAAATAAAAAAATCTATTTTACTTTGTATTTTACTTCTTTTAGTCCCCCTTGCCATTGTTTCCACGTGGTTGCATCTACCTTTTGAACCTTTGGCCAGCACCTCTTATGTCTGTCACAACTGGGATCAAATACTTGATATTTGAAATGAACAGTTTGGGGGCATGATCTGACTGTGACAGATGCAAAAACAGAAACAAAAGGATCACTGTGAAAGTCCAAACACTATCCTTCTCTCACACTAGCCAAACTAAAGCAAAAACCTCAGTAACAGAACAGAAGTAATTATAATTAAGCAAGTCATATCGACAGCTCTCAACCTCAGTTCATCTGTTCATCAGTGACAGAGACTCAGCTCTTTTTGGACCAAGCATTTCTTGCACTGGACAACACAACACCAGTGGAAACGACAGAGACAGTTCTCCTCAAACACCACTGTTTCCTCCCGGTAGCCGCGCTCGCAGCAGAGCAGGTCACAGCCGCTGATGTCCATGGCCGTGCTGTTGCACATGCGCCCCCGTGTCCCCAGTGAACCAGTTTTCCGATTTGCAAGGCAGAAATCTGGCGACTCGTCAGAGTAGATCAGATCCTGTTTGTCAGGCGGCTTTATGTTCTGGCCGACAGGGATCAGGGTCTTGCCGTCATTGCCGCCCATCACCTTGGAAGCGCCATTGAAGCGCTCCAGCAGGCGGTCACCTACCTCGCGGAAATGAGGCATCTTTTTCCAGCATGTGCGCAAGGTGCACGAGCCCGACAGTCCGTGGCACTTGCACTCTGTCCGCATGTAGAGCTTCACCGCCTGGGAGGGGAAAGCGTGGAGAGGTGGGTGGGTTTAGGGTTTTGGGTGGCAGGGGGGAAAAAAAGAAAAGAAAGAGAGAAGGTTGATCAAACAGTAAAAAGGGGACAAAGGAACCTTTTAAACTTGTACCCTGAAGTGAAGCAAAAATGCTTTTGACAAATGACAAGTTCTCTCAAGAAGTTATTTATTATTGTGTTTTCATGATATATCACAGACAAAATGGATCTCACACACACACACACACACACACACACACACACTGATAGATAGGTAAGATAAAAGCAGACGCTATTCAGAAGGAATTTAACTCCCAACCCCCCTCCCCCTCCATGTTGCCTCTGGCCTTCCTACATCTAACAAGCCTTGACAACAGATCATTCACTTATACTGCACATAATTAACCCATCACATACATACACACACACACACACACACACACACACACACACACACACACACACACACACACCTACCCATTCAGAAACACACACACACACACAAGGTGTATAGAAGTACACATGCATGCATGCACAAAAACAGACATTTGCACGCATCACAGCACGCTTATTTCTCAACCTCTGGGAATTTGTGTGCAAGTCTCATCTTTTGTTCAAATGGTTTGTTTGCTAATGCTACAATTGGACTATATCCCAAAATCCTCCTCTCCTCTCCTCTCCCCTCCACCTACCTTTGACCTCAACTAAAGTGAACTTTGTAGCTCTGTATTTTGCTTGTGCGTGCGTCAACATTTCTGCAGGTGGGTGTAACAAACTGTGAACAACAAAACTCAGCTAAAAGTAAATGTGATCTGGAAGATTTACTGAGCTATATTAAAGATTAATTATGTTAATCTATAATATAGCTCGGTAAATCATTTAAATTGCTGCTTTCCCTCCACTCTTTCGGTAGCATGTTGACTTGCCGAGGCCATACTTCACTCGGCGTTCATGCGAGCAACAAAGAGGAACTTTAAACTTCTACAAGGGCTGTGGAAATGTTAGAAGCTACCTGCCTCGGAGGCTTGAAAACAAAATGTGTGGCACGCTCTTGTTTTTGTGTTTCAGAAACATGATTCTTGTTAGAATATCAGCTTACGCCACTACACAAATATGGCTGGGGGCGATGTCTTTCCCTTTTCCATGTTCGTGGAATGATGGAACATTCCACAGGACAAGCAACACCTTTGCTGCAAAAATCTTTGAGAGTTATCAGACCTGTGTTTAGTACAGTAGCAGTTAAATTGCATTTTTTGGCTCACAATGTGCATTGCAGCTGTGCTCAATCTATTTCCAACCCTACCCCTGTTGTAAATAGAAACTGCACAAACATATTGAGGTACTCATTCTGAAACTATTTCTTACCAGCCGCCCAGCCTCGTTGTTGTGCAGGTC
Organism: Lateolabrax maculatus; assembly: GCA_031216445.1. Classification (NCBI taxonomy): domain Eukaryota; kingdom Metazoa; phylum Chordata; class Actinopteri; order Acropomatiformes; family Lateolabracidae; genus Lateolabrax; species Lateolabrax maculatus. The sequence goes on along the minus strand of CM062208.1, from coordinate 18,479,036 downwards.
AACGAGCGTCCTGATGTCGCTCTTGCCCCTCCTCCTCTTGGCATCCATAAACTGTTTTGACTTTTCATAACCAAACTCCACATCATCTCCGCAGCCCCCCCACTCCCACTTGACGCCGTCCCCAGTGGAGGAGGAGGAGGAGGAGGAGGAAGGGGGGGAGGAGGAGGAAGAGGAGGAGGAGGAGGAGGAGGAGGTGGAGGAGGAGGATGAAGGCGGCCTTGGAGGTGCTCTGTTCCTGGTGGCCTCACAGCCACACTGCAGGAGGTCTCCCATGCTGCAGGCCTGAGTCACAGCGTGGGTCACTCCGGCCGCCGTGATGGCGTAAACAAACGCTGTCTCCCGGATATCTACAGTACAAGAGACACGCAGCAGAGTGGTTTTAATTCACTGTTTGGTTCCCCAGTTAGTCTGCAAAGACGCAGGGGCAGGGAGTCATTTCAGTGATATACTGACACAGCTGGGAACTGGGAGAAAAAAAGAGAGAGAGCACTACAAATGAAAGAAGCTTGTTTCCATCCACAATGCATTCATCCAGGCATCTGTCTCTCCATCCAGTCAGTCAGTATTACAGCTACATGGAACAGGATAAAAGCACCTTTCTCTCAATGCTGCCATTACTACAGTCTCAAGCGTCATTTGTGGTGCTGAGAGGATGGCTATTTCTCCCTCTCTTGTGCACACTCACACACAGGCTCACACACTCATACACACCACAGCTGCTGGTTTATTTTGGGCGGAGAGCTTAACACTCCTGGTTAAAGGCATTTCAAACCACAACTGCAAATTGATCGTCTGTCCTCGCCGGTAGATTCAGCATCATTCTCACCTTCAGCTCATCACATCTTTATCCTCAGTTATTGCAGCTATTGTCCACAAGAAAAGAGCATCTATAGAAGAATCTCAGACATCTAGTGGGCTGAAATAATAGAATGCTTCTTTGTAAATATCTTATTTATTATTTTTCCTAATTTCTATTGTGTAATATTGACAGTGACTTGCTGTTAAAAAACTGGCTCCAAATATTTCATATCCTTTGAAACCTCCATGTTTTGTTACTGGGGTTAAATCAAAAAATTGCTTGGGAACAAAATAATAATAAAAAGGATAAAGCTGGCAATAATCTATATTTATTGTTATTGTAGGCAAATGCTATGAAACCGCAACATACAATTAACTGATGCTATTAACAAATATTGACTGGCTATCCAAAGCCTGATATATCGCATTCCTTTGTGCCATGGAGCTCACTTTTTGTCCAAAAACAATTAAAAACACATAGATAAACCACCCCATTGCACTGGGTGACATGTTCCTTCTTTACAATGAACATTGTTATTATTCTGAGTCTATCTTGCATTCTCTGTCCTGCTGCCATATTCCAAATACTCACTAGAGCACTAAATGTGTATATCATCTGCTGAAAATAGTCCTTATCAAATGCACTATTTACTCCTGTTACATTTGCTTAAAAACTACAGTTCCCAGCTGTTTTAGAAAATGACTCAGCCTTTTTTATATATATATATAATAAACATATATATATGTGTGTGTAACCTGAAAGATTAATGTCTTTAGGAAGACCTAAAGGGCCTGGGAGACCAAATTTTTTTTTCTTGGGATTTGTTGACGGTCAGTGTGTAAATTTTGCCTAGAAACAAGCAAGCAATGGGAATCGTTGGGGACACTGATGATTTCAATGGCAAAACTCAGCCTAGATAGATGAGAGACTAGGGACTGAGTATATGTGTGTGTGTGTGTGTGTGTGTGTGTGTGTGTTAGAGAGAGAATGAGAGGGAGAAAAAGAATAGCCACTTAGCGAACCATTGTATGTGTGTGTGAAGACTAAGCGAAGGACTTTTATTTCTGAGAGCTGGAAGGCAGTGAGCGTGCAGTCACCACCGTCAACACTGCCAACTCCATATCGCATGATTCAGTGAATGGGATTCATTAGGAATGGTAACACACACACACATACACACACACACACACACACAGAATGGGTGGCGTGCGACGAGACCTGCACACCCCAGCACGCCGTGATATCAATACCAGCTGTACACCCCAACACCCAGAAATGTCTCCAATGCAGGCGAATTTGTGTAAAGTTGTGAGTCAATGCGTATGTGTGTGTAAAGTATTAAGCTTTATGCAGATTGTAAGCATTTATGACATTTCACAAATAGTCAGCTTGTCTATTCTTTTGTCTAAATCACGTAAATGTATTTCTATGTGTGGCTTTACATGTGCATGGTAGAACATATACAGCATTTCTGTGTGCTGTGTACCCTCGTTGCAGCTCAGTTGGGACCACACCTTGCTGTTTGCCGCTGTTCAGCAGAATAGGGCTGAGATTTCCAGGAGCAGCGACATACTCAAATCAAGATGTGTCATCTCCAAAACTTCCCTGGATCTATTTAGAGACACGTGTGTTTGAAACATAAGCACACAACTCATTATTAGTACAATATGGTGATGGCAACACAAGCTGTGTCCAAACAAGCTGGGAGCCCGTCCAGATGTCCTCAGATGCACTGGTGAAACACTGCATTTAGTAAAGGAAATCTACATGACGCGCATGTCATGTTGATATACAGTACGTTTAATTCAAGCAAAAAAGCATTATTTAACCTATTTCTCACTGGAATTGTTATTTTGGTTTATTTTTTTACTGTGGAAAATCAGTGACCTGGAGCAAATTATCATTCAACCAAAATCAGACAGAGAAGAAAGCCAAACAACGAGCAGAAGGTTGAAAGAGAGGTAAAATACATAGAGAAGCGTATTGTTATGTGTAAAAGAAGCGATCAAAAATCGGATGATTTGAGGCAACCTGTTTCGTATTTTCCTCGGAGACATGAATTCCAAACAAATTCTCTGCCACAGCGGGTGTCTGGGCCTGTCTACGTCTGCTTCTAATTCCAGAAGGCCCTTCTGCAGGAATTAGCGCATATTCTTTTAATACTCTGAGATTTGAAGCTGAAAGTAGTCTTATGTAAAATCATCTCACAGTCGAGAAGTCAGATGAGCATAGTTTAATCAAATGATATGTGTTTTCTTATAGGGTGAGGTTAATCCTGAGGATCATCTGTGGATTTGGTTACGTATACCTACTGGTGGTCACATCAGGTGCTTTTTCCAAATGCACAATGATCAGTGCAGTGGGAAACTGCAGCATCTAGTCTGCCAGAAGGTCTTTTTCTGTTACGGCTGAGGCTGACAGCAAGCACCATTGAATTAGATATGCTGTGATATTAGGCCATCACCAATCTGTAAATGTGAAGAAACTATGAACTAAGTAAACTATTAGTTGACAAAAGGGACACCAAGTAGAAATACATATAAGACAAATGGACAGTACAAGAAAAATCCTGAAACACACAAAAAGAAGAAATAGCACTCGTCTAACCTTACCAGCAAATTGAAATTATAATGAGAGCAGACCTTGAACAGGTGAGACTATTCAAGTGAAAATGACCCTCTAGCAGCCATAATAATTGTGAGCAGAGCAAATAAGAAAGTCAAGTGACATTATTATAGAGCGACAACATATGTGTAGAGGGGAGGTCAGGGAGGACCACTGGGTCAAGAAAACATTGAACTTATGGATCCCTAACCATAACCTCGTGTCCATTATTGAAACCATGACGACGATTGTGTTGGAAGGCACAGAAAAATGTTGTCTTTGTCAATGGGGACATCAGATCAGAAAACACTTCTATGTGTCCTTCAGGGTAGTTTGCATTTAATTTGGAGAGGCGGGGTACGCCATAAACAGGTCGACAGTAAATCTTTTTATTAATTTATGCCCGTTTTGGGTAGGTTTTCAATTGGCCCATTTTGGATTGGGTCCAAAATTTTAAACTTGTGAAGACCTCTACTTCTCACTGTGAGATGACCCGCTGTCTAATCTCTGTGCCACCCCCAGCATGAGCACTTATTTTGTTTGCACTTTTTGTTGAACACATTTCCGGTTATAGTGAGTGCTCACAAATGAATGTCAGTGTACGTTCAATCAGCAAGACAATCTCCATGCTACGTTCATTCACATTTCTCTCTCTCTCTCTCTCTCTCTCACTCCCTCTTTCTTCTCATCAGCTGATCTATGGGCGTTTCAGCTTAACCCATCAGCTGTTTGCCACAATCTCTGTGTGTCAATCACATCGTTGCTGTCAGACTTTAAATCTCTTCTCCTCTCTGCTGCTGTCAGCTGTCATTTGAGAACGAAATCGCTGCGACCCTCCTTGAAACCATTCACCCCCAGTTTCATCACTCCCAGCGCCCAGGTTGAGTCATCAGAGCCTGCTCCTCTCCACATCCATTTAGATCCTCAGCATCTTCTCATTCTTAGCCATAACCATTACCCCCAGTGACTATACTCCATCATGGGGTTATCCTATACTACGCATGGTTTCCGTACCCCCTTTAAATATGATGACGTCAATGGCGTCTAATCGCCAAAGACTTTCACATTTTTCATTTTCTATTTTACACCTTGTCAATAGATATTTGTTCAATCTAAAAACATTAAGTCTCTCCTGACTGAAATGGGATAACACAACTGCCTGACATTTATTACTTTATTCACTTAGACCCAATCATTATTATAGTATTTTATGTGTGGCATAATGTCACATAAATCAAACTTTGAAGGGTGTTTTCTGCATCATATTGTGTACAGAACATTTACTTTAAATACACAAAGAGTACAAAGGTGTAAACATGTGTACAATATACTTTTAATACCTGTGTCTACCTGTAAAGATCAGTAATGAGCAAATATTTGACACGATAAATGACTGGTTTAATTACTTTTTAACCACTGTACAGCCCAGAGCAAGAGTCCTTCTTTTTTTTCTACAGCAGTACAGTACTCCACACACACATACTGTGCACAATCTTACATGCCTTTCACAGAACAGCCGCAACCTCCCTTATGTGATTACTAGCATTACTGTATGCTGGCTGGTTCCCACTAAGAGTCACCGCTCCAGGGTCTTTATGTTATTTAAACACGGAAAATATCAAGGATAGGATCAAGGAAGAGGATAATAACCACCAATTAATGAAAAGAAACCAGAAATTCGACCTTGTTTTGGAGATTAATGTACCTGAAAGGTTCATGTCCAGAGGAGAGAACATTTCAATTCTGACGCAACATAAGTTGTCATTCTTGTGTCGACATGTTCGTTTATTCTTGCAATAAAGACATGAAATGGCAGTGTTTCAGTAATGTTGTGAAATCAACTAAAACCCCTATTATATGATCACACACCCACACACTTACACATTCCCACACCTCTCTCTCTCTCAGCCTCTCATTATCCTCTGGCCTCATGCTAAGTGTCACAGTCAAAAAGTAGACATTTGTACCATGCCACATGAATGTCTGTGTGCGTGTCAGCCGTACAGATGGAAATGTGTTGTACACATCATCATGCACATCTAAAACTAAAAAATATAATGAATAAAATACACCCACACACACACACACACACACACACACGTGCATGCACGCTGGCTGTACAGTTATCATCTGCACAGAATGCCTCCAACTTATCTCATTACTCGACTGACAAGTTTTACAGTCTGTTCTCAGACGCACATGTTGACATACAGCAGCCGTGCCCCCCTTTAACATGTCACAAAGCAAAGCACCTTTTTTTGAGGAAGGTTAGCCAACAAACACAGCACACGACACAGTGCGTCACGGTTTGTGTTTGAATAGTGGGTGAAGATAGCCTGGAGATGTTTTTGCAAAGTGGGAGGCAGAAAAGGATGGTTCAGCCTGTGGCTTTTTGTTCACGGTACAGTTAGAACCCTAACATAACCACACAATGAAATATTATGTCCAGTAATTCAATTTACAAAATGCATAAACACATACCTGGTTGCACACAGATGTCATCATTACCTTTTACTCAGACCATTCTACAGATAGATTATGCATGCATTCCATAAATAGTCTGCAAGGTGTTTCCCATCAATTACATTTGTTGGATTAATACAGCTTTGACAATGAATTCTGAAAGGAAGTGAGGCAGATCTCCACCTTAAAAGCCACTATGCATCTGTAAATTTTCTTGTATATGAACATTTTCAATTAAAAAAAAAAAACTCTGTGGTATCAACCAAGAAGCAGACAAAAAAGCACACATGCCCCGTAAACCCCTGGACGCAGAGATGAAAAGACTGACAGCTACACAAACTGCATCAGTTTTTCACTGGCAGTATCTCATTTCTCTACAGAGAAAAACGTATGTCATTAGTATCATTTTAAAGAGTGTTATTATCTATTATAGCATAAAACTCTAAATGGTCAATGAGGTTAAGTAAACCACTTAGAGAGAGTCAGCAATAAATACAAAGGCTTTTATTTTGACATTTACTGTTACTAGTTCATGATAAACAGCCATTAAGAGCAGATCCAGGTAATTGAGGACAAAGCCTTCAAAACAGAGGAGCACTTTGGCCTCCCTTATAGACAGGCAGGAATTTGTGATTAATTGCTAGTCTGTCTTCTACTCGTAGATTCTTGCCCTTGTTTCCCTCTGTCTTCCTCTCTATCTCAATCTACCTTCATACTTTTTTTCGCCTTCTTTCTTTCTTTTTCAGAGACTGGTAACACTTGTAGTGTCATACATTCAAATGAGATAAGAGATCTGCATGAGTTACTGACAAAAGTTGTGAACTTTCTGATGGTGTGGGGCCAAATTATGTTCATGAGGATGGCTGGTGTCCTTTAATGCGGCATGCCATTATTGAAGCTGACTGTTTAGAGAGAGGATGCTTTCAAGGAAGATCAATTACACAGAACTGAGATTGTAAATTTCAGTTTAATACCTTTGCTTTCTGAGCATGAAAAATGTATATTAATGCAAACAGACAACATACCACACAACTAAGTTTGAGAACCTCCAGCAGGGAAGACACAGCAGGGAAGACACCCACTCTGTTTGAGTTTGTCACAGTCAAAAAGTCGACATACGTGTTCGACTTTGTACTAAAAGCAAATGTTAAAACTTTATGTCACAGTGAAACAGCATTTTAAGTGTTGTACTTTCTGAGGGGAACTTGGATTTTTTATGTACGCTTAGGCCAAGAAGCAATCACAAGTTTTCCAAAATGGAAAGTTATGCAGCTTTGATGTAAAAAATCCTAAAGATTGAAAATAACAATTCAGTATTGACTGGGAAATTAATATGATCAAAATGTCATGTGCCACCTCCTTGTGACGTTAATGACAGGTGAGCACAAAACTTCAGTATACACATCTTGTAGCAATAATAACACATTGACACATTGTTTGTTGTATATTAATATCTGTTATTCCCTGTTTGTTGACTAAACATAGAGATAAAGGCTCTCTGTGGTACCAGTCCAATAAGAGACAGGCAGCTCTCTATGAATCTAATCATACGAAAGAAAAACCAACACAGTAATTGGAGACCCAGCGGTGACCCAACATCAGTTATATTACAGACTTCAAAGAGCTGGAGGAAGATGTTAAGAGATCTTACGAGAGATGTCAAGGGAAAAGGCAATTTTAGCTGATCATTTCAAGCGTGCCCAATCTGATGAAGAGGAGAGTCAGTCAAGTGTGAATACGTCTGGTCTGAAATACAACAGCTGCCATTGTCTGTTGGAGTGCCATCAGACGGGGATCTGACCTCAAGCTGACGTAAGGCCGTCGGCTGCGGTCGTGAGGTCGCGGGTTCAGATCTTTAGGTACTCACGGCTGAAAAATGGGACATGACAGTGTTTTCAATTTGTTTTTTAGTGCAAGGATTTCAAACCCTGTGAAAAGATTTTGGAAGGACTGATGGAGAGAGCCACAAAGAGGATTATGGGAATTTATATCTTTTCCATCAGCTACCTACTGTACGTCTATGTCAAGGGTAAAAAATCCATAGAACTGAGTCACCACAGTGTTTTCTTTAATTTTTTTTTTTATCCAATCAACTGGTACACCCTTTGGTTGCTGCTGCTGCTTATTTAGTCAGTTTATACCTATATTGCTTTGGGTAGGTATAAATGGCCCTCCATACAAGATAATAGGGAGAAAAGTCAGGGCGAAAAACAGACAGTAGTCTACAAAGGTAGTTAACGACATGCAAAACACATCCGTTCCTCCCTCACTCGCTCACCTTGCTGCAGTATTTTGCCAAAGTACTTGTTGTGGCTAGTGCAGTTCCACCGCCGGTACCTGAACTGGTACTGGCACTCCCTGACGCCCAGCCTGGCCCCTTTGGCCACCTCGCTGACAATCTCTGGCTGAGTCTGGCACAGCTCAGCCTGCTTCCCCGCCAGACGCTTCGCCTTCCTGCAAATGCTGTTGGGGTCCATCACCAGCGGACTGCCCACCGCCCTGGAAAAGTTTGAACAGTGTTATTGAAGAGACGAGAACAATGTCTCAGAAGCATGATAACAATAGAAAGTACCCACTTTTCTTTTTTTGGTGAGCAACACCTTTTAACTTAATGACACAGTCAACAATGTGGCTCCACTCATCAGCAGCCACAGACCAAATGCTGGTCTTTTTCTGTGGCTGCTAAGCCTGCCAACTCTACCCACCACTCCTCAGCTCTGGCGACAATGTGCTTCTTGAACAGGCACGTGGGAGACAACAGAGCACTGAGTTTCCCAGAGGCATCTTAGCTCTGACATCACAAGTCTGTATTTTGCAATTGGACTGCACTTGGGAGAAGTGTGTGGTCCTCACAAAATTGGAAGTGGAACAGATGGAAGTCTCTTAACAGAACGTTTACAGTTGATCTTAATGCTAAGTTGATTTTGGTAAACCAGAAGGCAGACTTTCTAGATTTCCTGATGATACGGCTACTCTGGAGATTCTGTAGCAGTTACTTCACCGCCTTAACCACACATCAGATTCAGTACTACCAAAAAAATAAATAAATAAAAAAACCATCTAAATGTAAAAATTGTACATATTATATTACTGAAGAGGATAATAATGAATGTTTAAATATGTGGAAAAATAAATCACGTAGTTTAAATATTGAAAGCATTAAAATATATATACATACATACTTCTAAAATACAGACCCTGGACCTCCTCAATATCTTTGACAGATGGGTGTATATAATAAAGATAAATAGTTTATTCTAACTCTTAATGGGAAAGAGGGCTTGGCTCTGCCACTTAGAAGCACTGCCAGCATCTGTGGCCACTTCAGTGGCATAACAGGAAAGTGGCTTTATGAGATTTCTATTATTTTCCTCCTCTGCTTGTCTTTGCTGTCCCCCACTCATCCCCTCTATGCTGTTTATGTACATTCAATTCCTTTTCTCACCCCCCCATCCCCCCCTTATTTAATCCATCTCTCTCCACTCTTCTCTACAGTTGACTTTTATTCACTGAATCTCAGCAGACGTGATTCCTAACTTCAAGTTTTACCATGAAATAGGAGTCAGAAGGGTATGCATGACAGCGGAAGGGAGGGAATAAGACAGAGAGTGAGCAAACGACTACCTCATAGGTTTTCATTCAGCCTTGTCCCTGTTAATCGCACCGCCTGATATCATTCATCTGCTTCAAGAGTTTGTTTTAAGAAGCAGAACTAACACTCTTGCCAATCCCCTCTCCTGGCGGTCTGATACCGAGCAAGACATTTTCACACACACACACACATGCATTCACATTCATACTTGTGCACTCAGTCCCTCTGTTTTTAATGTTTTTGAAAATAATTATTATTTTAATAAAGCTATTTATATGACAGACTAACATTTCAACACGCAATCGAATGAAAACACAATTCATGGGAACTCCTGGGTCAGCCTGTTATGGAAAGGATGATCCAGAGGCAAACTGCCCAAATACTGTTATCCACCAGAACTTAAACACATGACAATCGCAGACGGGAGCGGGGATTACAGTTATGGTTTCCTTTTAATTCATTCCAATAATTCAACTTGTCTGAAGATTAGAGGGAGTGAATATACCTAATCCTACAGCATGAGCCACTGATCTCTAGTGTATAATGTGAAAACCTGGAAAGTTATAGTAAAAGATAATAACTGCTTTGCTAATAAGCATACATGCACAAATGAATGCATCAGAGCACTCACACAGACACACACACACACACACACACACAAACTGTGTGCACACTCCTGGGACACCCACTGTTGCATTCCTTCTGTTATTATTGACAGTCTATTGACAACAACACCATGGAAACAATGCTGTATTTTCAATACAGGTGTTCTGTGTGTACAAATTGTGTATGAGTGTTCAGTGTGTGTTTGTGTGTTTGTGTGTGATAGTCACATAGATAATTAAGTCATACAAACAGCCTGTATGTGTTAATTAGCAGGTACAGGTACAATACTTAGCAACACACACTCCCTCTCAACAACCACTCATTATCTACCCACTACTTTCAGGTGTGTGTGTGTGTGTGTGTGTGTGGGTGGGTGTGTGTGGAGAGAAAATGAAACTGGTGTGCAAATATGCATGTGTATTTCTATAAAGTATGTTAAAAGGTGTATGGCTGTGAGAAAAATAATGTATTTGCTTGTTTGTGCCTATGTGTGCCTGTGCTTGTTGCCAGCTCTGTCATCAGCTCACAATAGCCAGCCTGTTTTTTTACAATGGGAGGTGTAGAGTTGTAAAACTAGTGAATGTACTGGATGAGGTTTGGATGGAGTCCTGGAAGCAAAAGAGACAGAGACAGTTAGAGGGCTCTGACAATGAGATAAAAGTTTCCTTATGATCTCATTTTGCAAGCAAAGCAAAAACAGCAAAGTGAAAGAGATGAAGACAGGTTGCTTCTGGTGGAAGATCAGATGGAACAATAATTGTAAAACAGCAATGTTTGTAATGAGTTTGCATCCACATTGTTTTTAATGTTTCTCCCTGAGCGTTCACTGAAAAACAAACTGATGTATATTAAAGAAACATTAATTAAATTCATTCAAACTGGTTGGAGGCTAATTACATAGCTGACTTTTGATTAAGTCAAGTGACAGGGATTAAAGTAGGTACATCAAAATAAAATTGTGAAACCCTTTTGACACATCATCATGAAATCATTCTTTGATTTTGGTTGAAGTCTATTTTGATAATCCCCACGGGACTGTCTTAAATATAAGTTTAGAAACAGGGTATGATGGGAGGTGAATGGGAATGTCTGAATCGGAAAGTGGAGTGAACTGAGGTGGAAAAGCGCATTGCTGCAGATATACCCAAAAATGGGGTGCGTGAATTGGATAATAGGATGACCGTAAGCGCCCAGCATTCTTTCCCTTGTTTGGAGGTCGGTACATAAAAGTGTGCATCCCTGCGAGCTTGAGTAGCATACAGGAACACCAAAAAGTGCATGTGGCAGGTGCGAAGAAAAAGCAGGATTGTTTTTAAATTGATCAGAGCTAGGGTGATGTGGTTTGTGTGTCTGCACGGTGGACATTACTAAAAACATCAGAATATGCAATTTATGCATGTCACATGCAGTATTGTCTACTCTTCATTTCTCTTCTCTCATAATCTCCTCTCGCATAATTGTCTTTTTTCCTTGATCTTATCTGGTTGGTTAGAAATGCTACTGCAGAGAAAGATTGTATACTGCATACTGTATACAACTGTTCATGTTTTTGTTCTGTAAGCAAACTCAAATCCTGCAAAAAATATATCATGTTAGTCTCTTGCTCTGTGGCCTTCTGCAGCCTCATGATAAAAATACTTAAATGAGGGAATTACAGACTCTACTGCATCATATAAAGACCAAAGTGACCCTCTCAAAGCAACATTATGCAACTATTTTACGTTAAAATAACAGCTTCAAAATCATTTTGATAGGGAGAATGGCGTCTCTTTCATTCCCATTCCGCACCCTGGACGCCTGTTTTTGGATTATGTAACTTGGGTTGAGTGGGTACAATCTCCCGCCACGTACCTAATAAGTACGTAATGCTTTACGGCACTACATCACACACCACCAACTACAGATACGGTCTTCAGATAGCTGTAAGAAGAAACTAGCTCGGTATTCTTAGTACAGACATGATGGCAGAGGCAGAGAGACAGAAGAGGACATTGACAGAGGAAGATAAGAAGAGAAAAAGAGAGGGTGTGTGAGCCACCATTTGTTACAGACAGTGGTGTAAAAGTGAATAGCACACTGAAACTGTTGGAGCTCCAAGTTGCAAAAATACCAATTCTCGCATATAAGAGCTTTCAAGCTCAAATACTCATAATAGGACACTTCAACTGGGTGCACATTTATACACAAATGCAGTTTGCACGCAACATCCTGCATATACATTACACACATGCACATTTATCCAAGCAGACGCATACACTATTATGCAGGCACAGAGATAAACGCGTGTGTACACTGGGAGAAGGAACTACAAAGTCAGACAGTAATCAGATCCTCTTCATGCAAAGTGCCACTGTTCCTCTGCCTCTCATTTATCATATAGCCCCTGAACAGATAACTTTGTGCAAAACACCAACTACAACCTGCAGTCATTGATATTATCAGAGGCTTTAAGGAAACACTGTCTCGCATGAACAGTTATTCATGATGATAACGTCCCAAAACAGAGACAGGGGGTCATATAGTGAGAGATAAAACAAGACAAAGTTACAAAAATGAGGGGGGGGGGTGAAGTTTCAAGAGAAGATATTAGAAATAGATGCCTTATTCAGAGTTTTCTGATCCCAGAGGTGGGTCAGAAAGAGATTAAAGACTGGTGCTCAAAGCGACCTCAGGTTTCATTAGGGATCTCACCGCACCATAGATAAAGTGCTGTACTGTACAGGGCCCTTCTTTTTTTTTCACTCCGCCCACGAATGAGTGAATTTCATCCCTCCCTAATCCCTCAAGTATGCTGAAGATGAAGACAGTCACGACAAGCACTAGTCTGAGACGCCAGAGTGAGAAAGAAAAAGAAAAAGGGTCCAAGAGACAGCTAAGGGGGGGCTAGAGATAGAAAAAAGATGGTGGGGTTCAGTGAGAGATATGGAGGGGACAGAATGAGATACAAAGAGATAAAGAAAGGTGATAAATAAATGGATATAAAAATCAATACAGATGTCAAATTTGTCTGATGTCCCAAACAAAGAAGATGGAAAATGGATGGGAACAAATTCATGACCATGGCAGCGTCAGTGAGTTTACAGTGAGAGAGGGTCTCAGTGCCCTCGATAATTGCTTTTCCTGACCCGGCAGTCTGGGACATGTCGATCACTTTCATACATGTTTGAACATGTTGCTGATGCAAAACAAGGTTGAGAACAATGAAATTTGTCCCAAAAACAGTTTCAGCATTCATAATTTATAATGCACCCAATTTAGATAGTAACAATAAATGAAGGCTGGTGATTTTGGTACCACATGGGCATGGGGAAATTAAGTGGTGTGAATATTTGTAAAAGTGATGGTACCTTTTACTAATGTAGAATGTTTAGAAATAACCGGGTATTGGTAAAGATGAGTGTGGTATTAATGGCTTGAAAAGTACGCTGACATTTACAGCACCACTGTCATCACCCTCACATTCACACGTTATATATGTTGTCATTTTCACTGAAAAAAACAAAACAAAACATGAACTGTGAGAAGGGACAGAAAAGGACTCAAAGGTCCACACAACGGCAGCTCCTACTTTTTTACGCAGAAAAACGCAAAAGGCATCAAAACCTGTAAGCTAAAGTTAAGGCCACAAATCCAAAGGCAACTCCAAAACCGTGAGAACTGTTTTTGCCTCTCTTCATCGTATGGCAGAGGCGTTTGGACATTTCTTGGACCATTTTTACCCTCTGCCCTATATATTTCTGACACTGGAACATACTTTAGGTATGAATGCCCACAAAGACGCATGCACGCACACAAGCGCAGACACACACATACCCACGCACACACACATAAACATGTTTGATTCAGTTCTCTACCTGATGCCAAACCCACATCGTCATTTAATCTTTATCTGTACCCATCTCCCTGGTCCTGATTAAACATTTAGCTTTTCAGACTAGGAGTGGAGTGGGCAAGATAAGATCTGTTACAATGAAATCCTCCTCTGGTGGTGATGGCGGTTCCGACTATAGAGTCTGAAGTGTGTGTGTGTGTGCATGTGTGTGTGTGTGTGTGTGTGTGTGTTCCCATAACTGTATGACTGAATGAGTGCATTTCTACATCTCTGAGTGCATGTTAAACAGCTTAACCAGGATCCACTGGTTGGAGATGTATTTGGACTGACACACACACAAAGGAGAAAGCTGAAACACACACACACACACACACACACACACACACATACACACACAATGCAGTGTGTGTGCACCTGTAGGCCTGTGGCACGCTCCAGGCGGGCTGTCCGCCAGACAGACACACACACTCACACTCACACACACACACACACACACACACACACACACAGCAAAGTTGGCCCTGCTAAGCACTGCAGTCAAAACCAGTATAAGAGAGCAAAGGCATTCCTCACTCCTCTGAGTCTCTGCGCTGTGCTCTCTGCTCTCAGGCCAAATGATTAGAGTGCTCTAATCAGCAGAGGCTCTGAAAGGACAGCTATCTCCCCGCATTTCATCTCTCTCACTCTCCGTCTATCACTGCAGCTCCCTCTCCTTTCCTTCAGCGACAACCTATCTGTATGATAGGTATTTTCCTTCAAAGGACAAGTATGGCTAAAGACGCACACAGATAGGGACATTGAAGAGGAGCGAGCGTGAGACAGAGGAAGAGAGATGTATGATGGCATGTCCAGCAGCTTTCAACAGAGAGCATCATTGTCCTGGCAGACTGGGGAGCAACCCACAGGTGTGGCTTCACCCTAGCTGCACCACAGTCGGCCACTGTGTGTGTATGAGTTTGTGTGTGTGTGTGTGTGTGTGTGCGCGCGTGCGTGCACTTGTGTGTCGCTGTGAGAGAGCCAGGGAACAAGTGAGCGAGTGAAAGAAGATGACAACGCGTGTCAGTGGGGATGAAAAGGAAGTAGCTGATTCCTTAGTGTTGATTCCCTTAATCCACTGCAGCGTTATTTAAAACAAATGTCCCGAGTCTTGTAGAATGTGCTGACATGAACGCTTACATGAACATTACCAAAATGTATTATATTTTCACACAAGCAGCTTGTTTCCTCTCTTCCAACTTATCACACCGCAGACGAGGAACTAGGCTTATGTGGATGTGAAAACAAATGATACTTTGGTTGCTAATAATGGTACAATGAACCGCAAAGGTTCGACATTTACAGTTTTTTAATATGGTACTGCATATATTTTCTCATGTCTACATCTTTTAAAAATCTCTTTGTCTTTTTGAATTGGATTCAGACCTGGTAGGTGACAGTTTGGCCAGATTCGGCCCAAATACACCAAGTGTTTCAAAGCACGTAAATTGCTGACCCCTGTAAGAACATTGTTTTTCCCATCTTCCCTCCACAGCTGGGTCACATCAGAGTTCAGCTACAGACCAGCACCCCTCGGGCTAAAAGTGACTTGTCTTTGTCGATACTAAGCCAGCAAAATTTAACATTTTAAACACATCTTTTTACCTCTGTTATGCCCTCCACCCACACTGAGGCAGCATTTTTTACACCTGAAAACTAAGCTCTCCATCTCTGAAGAATCCTGTCTGGCGTTTCAAAGCTGACAGGGAAAACTGAGCTTTTTGGAAAACGATCACTGAAGCCTTATGACGAGTTCTTCTGCCTCTAACCCCCTCCGAGATCAGTCGTTTTAAACGTCATTCTCCCCAATCGCAGTGAACATACTGTCCCTAACCCGTATTTACGCGGACTTTGTCGGACAACTTTGCGATCATAAAAAAGTGATTCGATCAGCATTGCAGTGTTGGAGTTTCTGTTTACCTGATCAACAGGTCGCATTTTTGAGCCAAGATCCAATTACAATCAGCTGTTTGAGAGCATAAACGTACATGTATGTAAAAACTATGTAAAAGAGAACTAAGTAAGAGTTTGGCTTAATGAAGCCACACTGACAATGAAGATGGAGAACATGAGAACAGAATGGAGGTTTACCCAGCTGAGACTCAGCTGGATGTTGGCTATGACACAATCTTGTAGTTTTCTAATCAATAGAGGACAAAGAACAGAGCACTTCATTTTGAACTGTTCAGGCGTTTAAGTGACAGAATAATGGAAAGGTTGGTCGGGGAGACACGTCCTCTAAAGCCGCCAGTCCATCTGCCAGTCATACAAGGACATTCAGTAGACTTACACGGCCTCCGTGACACTACTACCCACATTGACCTTGACTGGGCTGTGAATGAACAGTGGGAGGATTCGCTGGGGAAAAGGAAAAAAAAAAAAAAAAATCACAAAGCTTCACATTCAAACACTGCCGCTTTGCAGAAGTGTGTGTGTGTGTGTGTGTGTGTGTGTGTGTGTGTGTAAAAGGGAGAGGGGGAAACAAAGCCAGAAACACTGGATGTTGTCTAATTAAACACGGCACGGGAGACAACGAAAGCACTACACAGACAGACAGACAGACAGACAGAGACCCACATAGACAGAAAATATGTTATCAGCAGA